>LN890980.1:0-58404 GCA_900010015.1 Tuber aestivum
AAAAGTGGAAACGACGGTCCACAGCCGCTTGTCTGGTGGGCAACCAAACGTGACGTATAGAGCGCATCGCTCACTTTTCTTCGTGGGTACTTGCCAATTCCAAAAGTATCCGGAAATCTACGCGGAAAACCCCCCTAGGAACCGCATCGAAATCTGAGAGTATTGACAGAATGAGTTCCGAATACCTTGGGAATCGGTGGGCTCTTGCATGCCATGTAGAGGCGATTTCTGGGGCCTCGAAGACCTGTGTTAATGCTATTGGAGTCTTTCTATCATTCAGCTCTTTATTCATTTATTTTGTGATTTCGGTAATTTCCTAAAGCCAGCTTCTTGGTTTTCGATGGCTATGTTGCAAGCATCATAGAAGAATCACCTTAACTTACGCCCCCTAACAGAGGAAAAACAAGAAGTAGGGAGCATCATATTACGAGGAGCAATCATGGGTTGTTGAAGAATATGTTCGCTAGGGGGGTTGAGATACTGTCCACAGGTCTCCCGGGGGGGGTAGACCTTTGACTAGTAGATTTTGCACTCACAAGTCATCACTCGGGTGTCCCCATGTTGGAGTGCAGCGGACCATACAGCACCATTCTTATGTCACGAATTGTAAGAGTATTTAGAAAATCGCCCAGGCTTTGGGAGTCTATTAAACCCTCGTTAGGGGCCTGCATACTTCTCTGTATAGCTAGGATACTTCAGAGCAATAATTCACTCATCGTAACTGCCATTGCCTCCATCGCCCATCATGAATATAACTGACAAAGGCTAGAGAGAGAGAGGTAGAGGGGAAAAGTCATAATTAGATACTAAATCCAGATAGCAATTAATCTGGTAATTCGCCATCATCTCGTCTATTTAAGCTACAATCGCAGCAGCAATAACAACCATTGAAATCAACTCTACTGTTCCCACCTTTCCTCTCACTGCATGGTTAACGCCTCTATCACCGTCTGCTCCTTGGGTAGTAGTCGGTTTCGCCTTGGAACCCCTGGTGCCATCCGGGGGCGTGCCGTCCTCGAATAACTTCTTAACAGCATCATTCCCCCATCCAATACTGGGTTTTCTGACTGTCGCGCCACCATTTTCACTTCGCCACTCACCCCAGTCAGTCAATCATACAAACTAGTTCGCCGGCAAGAACAAGACGGAGGGGAGAAAAGATGGGGTGGGGTGGGCGTAGGGGAGTAAAAAAATGAAGGCAAAGGTAATACATACTTCCCCCCAATGACTGTCGTGATCACTTTACTAAGTTTAAAATTAGTGCTCCCGTCGTTCGGATCCCAGGAATCCTGCCAGCTCATGGTGTTCGTATCGAACACATTAATCACAGCGTACTTGTCGCACACACCGTTTTTCCTGGATGACCTGGTGGGTATTGCTTGGTCTTGACCGCGGCCACCGATTACAAGCATTTTGTGCCTGGTAGTCATGTGGCAGTCGTGTCGCATACGGCTTTGCGTGCTACGGCCTGGGTCGGCTTCGATCCATTCGAATGAGGGGAGAGAGAGGACGTATGTATCGCTATAGCTGAGGCTGCCGCCGTCTGTACCGCCATGGACGAAAATGTTGTGGGAGGAGTTGTCGCTAAGGGGATGTTAGCAATTTTAAGGGCATGGGAAGGTGGGGGGCTGGAGAATGGAGGGGAGATAACGGAGCAGAGGCAACAGAGGCGCAGGCGAAAGCTCTGTTATTGGGAATTGATCCTTGGGCGATCTGGGTGTGCCACTTCTTGGCATGAATGTCATAGAGGTGGATTATTTTTATATCTTTCTGCGAAAGGTAAGCACCGGTATGAGCCCTAGGTGATCAAAGCACAAACCAGCTTATTACCACTCGTTCCAATAATGGCCTTCTCTGACTCGAATCCCCCAATAAGCACCAACACCCCCTTCTTCCCAATTGGAACATACTCAACAACACCTCCCCATTGCGCCGGTAGTGTTGAAATGGTCACATTCTTGACTTCGTGCTTGCGGGTATTGTATATCAGCATACTCTTCAGTGCGAAACTTCTTCCGTCGGTGATGTTCCATCTTTTAACCCTCGAGTCTGTCCAGTTGTTGACAAAACCGCCGATAGAAAAGGCAAGTCCTTGGGCTGGTACGTTTACCGAAGCCATAGCATCTGCACGGAGGAGGCCCTTAGGACCTTTTGGTGCAATAGTGGCCCAGTCCCCGGAGTCGTTATCTAGCGCCCACCACTCATTCTTGCCAACGCTGCGGCTGCGGTTGAAGACGCGGTTGTCACTATAACGGCCACCGTACCTGGGGTTTTGTTAGCAGCATTTCTTAGGGGCCGCAGAGTAAGGTTGGTTTTCACTTGACTATTTTGCTTTTCGGTTTGCCACTAAAGTAGAGTGCGCCCCCTAGAATGGGTGGGACTTTGAATATTTCGTTTGGGTTCTCGTGCCCCGTTAGCCGAGATAAAGCGGGCTCATTACCTCCCGTAGATAGCTGTTCGAGATTCCCCTCTGGTTTGGATAAATGGTAGTAGAATGGCTGGACTATGCGCTTCATCAGTTATACTCTTCTAAGGGTAAGAAAAATGATAAGCTAGATGCGAACTTAGGTAAGCCCTCTGAATGAGGCGATCGTAATCCGCTACCATACTCATGTACGAATAATCGATGTACAGCAGATCGTCGTTTACAAGTAGCGCTTCACTTAGTTAGCATTACAAAAGGATTGAAGATAGATACTCACATTTTTGGTCAAAAAACCTGCAAATCTTTCCTTCCAAGAGCTGCCTCTTAGCAAGACCCCCATCCATTAGGCGCACAGCTGGAACATGTGTCTTTGCAATAGCCCCGAAGGCAAGTAAAGGTGGTAATGCTGTGGACAATCTCATCTTTGAACTATCACTGCTACCGCAGCCACCACTACCAGGCAAAACAACGGGGAAAAGAGAGGGAGGAGGCGAAGAAGCTAAGGTGGCAGACGGAAGGGGCTGAGAAAGCAAACGCGGGGTGGTGGTAAGGAAGGGCTAAATTTAAACTGTATTACATGCAAGGTGCAAGAGCGTTGCAGTATTGAAATAAAGTTAAAAAAATTGTAATAGGATAAGATAAAGCAACGAGATCCTACCTGCGCTGGTGCTATGTTGTGCCGATGCTTGAGCGTAGTCACGTTAGTCTATATACTCTACCCATCCATGTGGAGATGGCAGTTGCAGAGGTTCCGAGCCGGGAGCTCCATTTTACCAAATTTGCACAAAATATCTTGGTATGAAGGCCACTTGCAACCTGAACTCCCAATCACTAGAGGGTTACTGTTCGAAATGTGAATGGTAATAAAAACCCCTGAAATCGAACTATAATAGTATATTTCCCGGATTCCTAGTCAGGTGTCGTTTTCCGTGCAGGTGCCAGTGCCCCTGGCGCCGCCTAGGCTGGTAGAGTCTAAGTATGGCGTGTGCTCACCGGAGGAAATATCCGGTAACCTGTGTTGGTACAGGATCGCCTGAGGGGATTGCGTACGATTACTACTGTGGAATATAGTGGGTCAATGTGGAAGGGAGTGCTGCGTGCGATATCATATTGATCATAGACAGTCAAGGGAATCGAACAACTAAGGTTGGTTCCGGAACAAAACTTCCACTCACATAACCATGT
Organism: Tuber aestivum; assembly: GCA_900010015.1. Lineage (NCBI taxonomy): Eukaryota > Fungi > Ascomycota > Pezizomycetes > Pezizales > Tuberaceae > Tuber > Tuber aestivum. The sequence continues at coordinate 3,611 of LN890980.1, forward strand.
CGCATTTAAAAGCAAACAGGACTATGAATAAGCAAATGAGCCGCGGTGAGTCCACTCAATTCTGCTGCACCACATACATACCCTCTTCAGAATTCATAATACGGCATAGATATACTACCACTACTCGGCTGGCGGATCTAGGCATCAATCCAGCAGAGAGAGCCTCGATACCATATCACGGGGCCTTCTGCGGTTCTTTCACTAATGCAGTACCCCGCTCGGATGCTCTAGTACCAATGATCAACTCGAGTTCCTCCCTGCCGGTGTTCTCACATTTCAAGAACCCACGACCGCACAACCACGGCGTCTCCCGCAATCGGGCCTTGGCTTGCTTTGCCCAGACGCTACACCGGTCTCTCTCAAAAGCACAAAATATTTAGCCCAGTCTTGGCGGCGCTTGCCAAGAGCGTTTCTACCAGTAATTCTCCACCTCTACGGAGGGATTTACAAGTCACACCCCCTGCACTATGTAGCACAACAGCTATATAGCTGAACGGCGTTTTGTAAGCTATTCATAGAAACAAAAAAGTCGCGAATCCAAACAAACCTACGCCGCAACCACTGAGAGAAAGGTATTCTCCTCAACTAGAACCTTCTTTGGCGGCGGCTCATTTCGAGTAACGGCGGCACTCGTTGGTGGAAAAAGGAAAAAAAGGGGGGCTTCCTGCGGGCAGGGTTGGCTCCCGTTATCATACTGTGCTAGATTTAATCAACTGTTTGTTCAGGGAGCACCTAGGAATCGGGCGTGGGGCCACCAAAACTACAATATAACTGATGTCTCGGGCCCATTCGGATCGAAAGCTGGCAGGTAGGACGATCTTGGGGCAAAAAGTCATGAGTACTCTGGCATTTTTCACCAAAAATGCACAGGGTTAAGGACTTACAACCTGTTGGATCGCGTATCAGGCATAGGGTTTAGAGATATGCAGTTATAGAGTATTTGATTTGAACTGCACGGTGGGTGGGCATAGAGTAGTGGTTCGTTGCTTTTACATCTTATGCTGGAAGGAGTAAGAGATGGGTTTTTAGTTTTGTCAATACCCATTGCCATAGGGAGTGCAGTACCGGGTGTTTGTCTTGGTTTTGTTTCTCTCACATCCTATGCCATTAGGCACACGGTAGGTGGCTGAGGAATTATGGAGGATAACGAGATATCCGCATAGTTCCGGGCTATTGGTGGATCGTTGAGAATCGTGATTTGTCAGGATTATGTGCTTTATTGGAGTTCGTGGAGCCGCTCTAGTTCCCAGAGTCGCCAGCCACTTGGGGATATATAACCCCCGGTTTGTCCTTAGCTAGCATCTCCATCGATCGTCTATCGTATTAACCTGAATAAGAGCAACATGTCTCAGGACGTCTGACTTTCCTATTTTGTCGGGGACGAGAAAATGAAACCACGCGTTACCGAGAGGGGAAACCTAGACGTCCGACGAAGTGTCTCACTTAGTTAGGTTAATACGGCAGTCCATGCTACGCTCAGTTGTCTTTTGTCCATTTCTCCCCACCACTTCATCATTTAACCCTTCGATAGGCGTCATCACAATCACCCAAAAAAACACAAAATTAATCAAAGTATGGTAGCACCCTGGACTCCACCATTTCTACACTTTCCCAGTAAAAATTATACGATTACTGCCACCCTGGCGCGAGGGTTGATAGGTAAAGCTTTGTTCCCAGAAAGGTTGCCGCGTAACCTACTGTACCGTTATCCAAAAAAAAAAAAAACCCTCTAGGGATCTGTTGCCCACCCCCGCTCTTGATATTTTTTCCCCCAAAAATTTACCGATAGAACTTGACTTTCTTATCAGAACAAATTCCATATACTTCTTTTGATCGGAGTGATCGATTTTTGGTGTCAAATGCACACTACTCAAGACGGAGGAAGGCGGGAAAGAGGGAGGGAAAGGGTCTGCCTATTCGTCTTCCCCTGTGAACATGATTACCGGTCTATTTTTTTCCCATAGCAGAATACTATGACCTTCCCCCATTACCGGCGTAGCGGTGAGTTTGCCGTACGTGCTTTAGATATCCCGAGAAAATGGTTTTGTCAAAATCCACCTCCATCCTCTCTTCTGCAATCCTAATAATAGCAAACACTACTACTGAGCGGCATGACCTCCCTAGAAGGAATAATGGTAGGGACTTTGGCGAGACAGCCGGCATGCCTTACCAGTTTGCTCGTACGACAACAGCTTTGACTGCCCGGTAGCATTTTGAGGATACCCAAGGAGCCATCATCGGCACAAATTTACACTGCTAACAAGGTCTAGAAACAACATGGTAATAGGACAAGTCTACTTAGACTAGCGACTTTGTTCTCTCTTGGGGGCCAAGGGTACCGAACGTTACTAAGGAATCACTCCTCACGGTGACAGAAAGTAGACTGGGGGAGTCTCCACTCCAGTACAATACCACCCTCACTGGCCCCTGCCGACCCCATCCAAACCAAAGCCGGCGCCTTCGACACTGCCCTCACAACTTTTTCCCCGCAGACAGAAACCACGGTACCAAACCTCCCCTGCCCCCACCCCGAGATTCACATAAAGCAACTTCAGCACTCGGGATCCCAGATATTGATCCCAGAGTAGGAGATTTTATTGTTCGGGATCTGCAACCGACGTACCACAACCGGAAAAAGTGGGATATCAAGGGTGACAAGTGGTAGATCTAGTCCAACCCCAACCGGGATTAAGGCTCTCTCCGGCGGAGAGGAAGGAAATTTTGGGAATGGTTGGGGGGAGAGATGTTGACACTAAAGAGCCGGTCTGTAGAGTTGCACCCCCCTGGGCGCTGGCGGGATGTCTGTTGCTGACGTGGGTTTATTCCCTCTACGAGTAATAGGCGGATTTCAGCGAGATACACATCTTTGGCGTTTATAGAAAGAGGTGACACAGACAGACTGCAAGCGGGTGTATTCCTCCTCCAAGAGCAGACATATGTTCTCCCATAGCAGGTTCTCCCCAGATGGCTCAAGTGGCCATGTAACGCCTCGTGCCCCCTGGTATTTCCGCAAATTCTCAATATGAAGATTCATCTACAAGGCGGATATCCCTCGCGATTCTCTACATCGACAAAGGCACCTTTCTAGACTGCTACTAGATCTTCACTCTCCCCATCCGGACCGGATAAAGGTACCCTCCACACAAGTCCGTGGACGCCGCCACTGGAGCACGGCCGGAAAACGCAAGATGCTAACGGTAGATGGAAGGATCGCTAACGACATTCCTCCCTGCAAGATGCCTCATGTCCCAGATATGTCTCTGCCAGAGACGGTTAAGGAGTCCTGCGGAGTTGAGGATAGATATGGGGTTCCGCGGATTCACGGGGGTTATTGGTGGGACGTGTGTTACGCCTTCTGGATGACTTGTGGGATGTGTTTATGGATGCTGGTGAAGAGAAGTACTCAAGGTGGAACGACGAAAATGTCTCCGGAAGGCGGCGTCTCCGGCAGCCTTGAGTCGACACTTTTTCAAAAGCACACCCCCCCACACGAATTTCACGAGCTCTGGTCGCAGGTGCCAGCAGCAGCTCGGGGGTTGTGGCTGACTACGAAACCAATCTCTAGATCACCATGGTTAACGACTGCGGGTATAATAGTATCCCGTAGTCGTCGAATGTAGAGTTGGCGGGGGTGATGCCTTACGCTGAGATATCCCAGGCGCAGGATCAAGCCCGGGCACTCAATTGTAAGAAAGGGTAGGGGTTGCATCAAGGCCAGTATTCCCTCGGGGGTTTTTCCAAGTGTCACAATATTAATATTCTATGGGTTGCTCTTTGGAGAGGTTGTTCAGTATACCTGAGGTTACCTATCCCGACGAGAACTCTTTCATCTAGTTCAAGTGCTTCGTTGTGTTCTAGCCTTACTACCCGGATTGGTGTTTTCAGAGTTGGCATCAATAGCATAATATTATGGTGATTTTCTTTACTAACCGCAGTATATTGCCCTACATGCTTCTGGAGTCTCAATTCACCATATAATTCTCACTGTACGATATCTCATCAATCTGATTATATATGATATCATAGAGAGCAAAGCCACCAGCATTCAAACCTTAATTCGGCACAAATCTTTTCATAATCACATACCCGCAACCCTAATCTAGATTCCCCTCCCTATATAAGCCTTCCTCCAGTCCCCGTCTCTCCTTCCTCTCCCCACCATCTCTCCCCATCATCTTTCCAATAAGACGCCCTCCCTCCGCACCCTCTACCAACAGCTTCAAGCAACAAAAAATACTTCCTCCAAACTACGAATCCGCTAGTATCAGAGCACCTCGTCAACATGGCCATCATCCCTCACTTCTCCATCTTCATTGCAACCTTCCTCCTACTCTGCACAAGCACTCTAGCGGCACCGGTCGATGACACACTCCCAACTCTCAAAGCCCCGGAGATCGAAACCTTGAGCCCATACTTCACCCAACTAATGCAATCAATCCCCATCCTCCCCTCCCCGAACAACGCTGACTCCCTGGCTGCCTCCCGAAAAATCATCGAGGATGCCATCGTCACCTTTAATCTCAACTACTGGAACCTCACCCGCGGAGAGGAAGAAGTCATCCCAGCCGACCACCGGATATGTGAGACCACCGGAGTATCCCCCAACTTCGGCGACGCAGTTGCCGCGGCAAGCACAATCTGGAACCGCGGAGGACGCTGCAAAATGACTCGAAGGTGTACCGAATTCGCGACCTGGGGCGAGGCAGCCATCGGAGCCTGCGCGGGGGGGTTCCAGCTCTGGGATTTCGACTGCAGGACCATGTGGCGTTGGATTACCGGGATTTGCTTCGGATGTTCCACCCAGTTTGGCGACACATATAGGACAGGGGGCAGGTTTATATTCGATGATGGGTCCGGAAGTGATGTCAGAGTTTACCGGAATTAGGCCGAATGCCCATCTCTTGGATGGATGAATGTGTTCCGCCCCCCTCCTCTTTTTTTTCTTCGCTCTTAGAGCGATACTAGGCTATATAGAACAAAAACTCTTATAGCATCCGTGGCTCCCGAGTACCGTGCCCGCATATGATCATAGTAGCACTGCTAACCAGCCATGGAAATGCTGCTCGCGAACCAAAACTATACAAAACCCAACCAACAAGATTATTCATCACGTACATCCTATTGATCTCCATTCCAAACACCAGCCAACCCTCCACGCATCCAGAACCGGTATGATACAATTCCCGAAGGAGCTTCTGCACAAATTATCACTCGATCCCCGAACCTGTGAGTTCTGTGAGAATTTGGAGTTTTTCAGCAGCGGAAGATCCGTTGATTTATCTATCTAGTTTAAACAGCAATGACAACTGGCCTTATATAGCCCCCCACGGGTCACAAAATATTTTCACCCCACCATCAGAGAAAACGGTAGACGCGTCCTCCAGAACTAGTGACCACGAAGAAGAGACCTGCCAGCATAAAAGCATACCATGTAACATGCAACAAGTAATAACCTAGCTTAAACTAATATCATGTAGCCTGCAACGCACAACAAGTTCTCTTGGTATGACTCCTTCAATGTGACATAAGTGCATTTGAAATAAAATAAAATATTGTAAACTCATGTCACTGTACCATATATACAGTAGATTCCTCATACGGGCGCAAGTACTGTGATGGTGAAAAATGTGTTTGCTTTGTTTTCCTTTTTTTCTCTTAAGTTCTGGGTTTTGCATTGTTGAGTTAGATTTGTTTGAGCTGTTAGGGTTTTGGTTGTAACTGGACATGGTGGTGTGCTGTGGACCAGAGAGGACCTAAAGGGATTTTTTTCCTTCCTCCCTCTTCAGACGAGAGGCGAACCCAAAGAAGAGCTGCGGAGAAGATCTTGTGAAAACAACGAACGCAAAAAAGTCAACAACGAACACGAAAGCCTGTACCTACGTTTGATAATTCTTCTTTGGTTGTTCTTTCGTTTCTTTACATCAATTGATCTGTACGGCCCTGATTTTGGAACTCCTTTTCTTGTGTGAAGTATCGATTACCTGTTTGATTTTGTAAGTGAGTGAAGCTTACCTGATTTGTGTGTTTGGTTTTCCGACCCCGATCCGTCCCTTTCAGTACCTACCTGGTCCTTGGCATGATACAAGAAACCGGGAGACCTTTGAAGTGAAAAAGAACAACATCTGTTCTACATTTAAGTTACCATACACTCCATATCTTTATTCTCTTCTCTTCACGTACTGGATCCCACACCTCACGTCGTCTCAATTCTACAACTGCTTCTTTTCTTCTGTTGATTGAATATTGTGTTGGCAGGTTGCAGATAATAGTTCAGGTTAATTTATCGCATCGCTTGACATTAGAAAAAAGAAAAAATGGACAATAGCGCATGGGGTGGTCCGTGAACGGGACTTGGAAATTTTGTGATGGTTGCACTGGTGAGTATTCAGGCTCTGGATGGGCTTCGGGAGGAGTTGCAGGGTATATGATGCTATATCCTCGTGAGATTTCTTCTCTTTTTTTTTTGACTAATCGGAGTTGGGGGTGAATTACCTACGGTATGATACTGGTACAGTACAGTGCCGTACTAGAGTTTTGGGGTATGGTAGTATAGTTGTCTATCGCTGGCCACGCGGGTTTAAGGAGACTGGGCTGTAATACCATATCATATGATAGCTAGACTATATACCGTACCATACCAGTGTGGAGAGGTTTTGACTTTAATGTGTACGTCAGATTGCTAGCGGTCATATTTTGTAAGGATTTTTATGACGCCCTACAGAGTATATAACAGAATTTCCTGTTTGGAGATGTCTTGGTATTATATGCAGGATTTTCTATAGTCTGGCTCCTTCCCCTCTTACCATAGCGAGAACATGAGCCACAACCACCACCCATCATGCCTATACGGTACACCATCGGTCACATAACGCAGACGTCGGTCACCTATATTTTCGGTCATCCTATCCTACTGTTTACACGGCGGTCATCAAGCAACCCAAACTCTGAACGCGTGGCCTGGTCGAAAACACCATCCAATCCCGGAAGTCAACAGACACCTCCGCACCGGTATGGGCTCTTAAGGAGGTCAAAGTGGCCTCTGGTTACTACTCGAGTACAGTACAGTGTCAGGCAGTCAATAATACCTTGTCCCAGGCACCCACAAATATCAAGCCATTAAAATCTGGGTAAGGAATAAATAATATAATACAGGTGAAGGTATATTTTGGTTGGAAGACCACAAGCTCTATCCGCCGATACGCAAGTTTAATTCTATAAAAAAATATTTAAAAAAAAAAAACCTTGGTATCGTACGGTACTTGTGACGTTCCATGTGAGAAATCCACATCAGACGGCCGCCACCGGTGCACACGATTCGTTCCCCTTTGCTGCAGCCCTATCCGTTCCAGCGTTGCGCCCAGCCGGCGCCGCCGCCCCCCCCCCCCTCCCCGGCATTGCGCCGAACTTTTGTCGCCGCCACTCCGATGGACGGTTGTTTCCTGCGGGATTGTCAGCCCGTACTTGGAGCTACTTTCGGCGGCATCGATTCACATACCTGGATATCAGGATTTCATCGCAATAAGATTCACAGCCAATCGCATTGGGGCTCTTAACCCCACTCCCTTCCTCGCATTCGTCCAAAGCGTCAATGCACGGAACGGGGCGCGGGGATCAACAGAGGAAGTCCGTAACATCTTCACAATTCCGGGAATCGCAGTCCCCGACCACCAATGCCAGTATTCTAAAACATATATTCACTGCGAAGCGACTCTTGGTCCCTCGGCTTGGTCGTGCAAGATATCAATCACCAACGAGCTAATGCCGTGCACCTGGACAGACAATGTGTGTTAGCACAGTGGCTAATGTTTTCAAAAGGTTCCACATCTTTCCCTTATGCCCCCTCAGGATGGTCTCGCTTACAGGTTACCGCATAATATAGGTCTTGCCAACCCTTGAATTCCTACATTAGCAGCATTAACAGCTGAATTGTGGCGAGCGCCATCGCGCGTGTGGAATTGGGTCTGCGGATAAGCAAGAGTATACGCATTGTCGGCAGTGTGTTCGGACGTCCACAGGATGTGGGGTTCGAGTGGAGACAGCCAAGCCGGGATTTCAACCCGATCATCGGAAACGGCAAAACAAAAGTTGGGTATTGCAAGAGGTGATATCATTGTTGAGAGCTCGGGACTCTCCCTCTTTTTTTGTTTTCGCTTTTCCGCTGCTTGGGACTTGTCGAAGTGTGGAGACTCCTGAAATCCACCGCTGAAATCTCCGCTAGCCCAGGGTCCCGGGGTTTGGGGGGGCGCGGAGAAAGGTCAGCGATGAATTTCAAGAGTCCGTACGGTGCTGTTATAGGGGGCGGACCTTTATGGTAGGTTAGGTTGATATCCTACCCCCTCACTCGAATTTTAAAGGCGGGGTCGTGGTGCGGGGTTCTGGGCACTAGGTGACTACGGTATCCAATTCCGGCATCCACTCGCGAATGCTGTGCTTCACGAGATTGATAACTGTAGGATACCAATGGCCGTTGGCTGTTTCCGCCTTGTTTGATAAGGCACTCAAGTCGAAACACTGTGCGCTGCTGTGCGGTAAATTATGACAGAAAAAGACGCACCTCTTGGGGCTGACCTGTCACACAAATTGCCTTCTATTGCGCATCAAGCAAGAGGGGTGGAAAAAAATAAGAATCCACTGGTAGAGTGTCAGCCGGCACGTTAGGGCAAAGTTAAAGGGATTCTATCTATGATACTCGAGTAAAATACCGGTAGCTCAGAGGAGAGCCCCTTCTCGCGAGCTCACTGTGCCGCCAGCTTATGATACTGCATAAGTTTCACCCAGGAAAGGCTTCGGTTCCCAATTTCTATCAACACAACCTTGCATTATTAGTGGACCTCAAGGCTGAGATCGTCCCACTCCAAACGCCGATAGCCCTAATTCCTTTTCCCAGAAACACACCTTGAGGAGATGTGAGAGCCGCTGTGGGTCGAGAAAAGTGAAGCGCCGTATGATAGACTACCACAATTCATGAGCCGAACGTTACCGTATTCTCCCGGGATTCGGTCCTTCGCCAAGACAACGCCTCACTTAAGGTTGGATGGTGCTAGGCATCTGAAGTTGACCCTGCAGAAGGCTGGCATCGACAGCCAAAATTAACTGTGAACATACCCAAGAACTGAACAGATAGGGGGGGGAAACAGATATAATTACCCAAAAATCGCTTTTCTTCACCTACGAACTCTATTTTTAGGATTAAGTGAGTCCCAGGCAAGAGAAATAGATTTTGTATGAATAAATACTGCACGCCAAGGAAAGGTATCTCTGGGTGTCCAACATGCCGGTATTGAGCCAAGTATGATACACGCAATTCGTCTGATCAGCACGCAAAACCCCGTCAATTGGTGATTACCTCAGCCTCATGATGTTGGACACCTAAAACCAACTTTTCCTGCATACATGGAGTCCTTTCTACAATATCTACTCGTAGATTGTAGTATATTTACCAATAAAGTCGAGATCGTACCGGTATTTCGGCTGTATTCGATGACTACTTCAGATGCCCAGCACCATAAGAGCCGTGTCATGGCGAAACCCCGTGTGGCACCGTGAAGTGCGGTATTTCAGTTTCCCCGTTCAGGCCTTATTGCCAGTATGAGTAGAATGCCATCCAGCACAAACTTCAATCACCACCTTCGTTATCACATTTGCTCCCCGATTCTTTCCCCGCATTTTGATATCATTCAGTCTGCGCTGCGTCGCAGGATATGCGTTCGGCTCCCTACCGGTACGTCGAAGGGGTAGAGGGTCATCCAGTCATGTAAATCCTTGAAACCGGTACCGGTATTCAAGCACTGTACGGTGCTCAGTGCGTTACATAGGCGATCCGCTGCACCGAGTGTATCAATACTGCCTAGCTTCCCCTGACTCGAGTATTCGTAGGCTCTTGTTGCTGCCCATACCGCAGGTATCATACCTGGACACTGCAAGCCGCGCAATGTGACGCCCACCGATCGCCTCAACATGGTGAACCCGGGAGGCGGGGAATGATGGAATCCCATGGTGAAGAGGTGCTCATCGGGACCGAGGACCTAAGCTCCATGGCCAAACTATGTTAACCAATACAGGAGGATGATCCCCAACCTCCAACGGATACACATTTACTCTACCGGAGTAGGGTTCTATCATGGATATTGACTGATCTGGGGTTATGATATCGGTATGGGTACAGGTACTCGTACTGTACCAGTCGTGCCAAGGGACGGCAAACACCACGCGACTGGTTTCCCATAATAGGGGCATCCATCCCACGCGTTGAAAAATGCTCATGCGAGTTGAAGGACCTGACCGTGTGCAACGCCTTCTTTACATTCAAATCTAGTGGATCCCCCCGAAACTTGATTCCCGAAAAATGAATGCTCTTCCGACCCCGAGGCTGAGCGCCTCTAATGCTGGTACAGCCCACAAGTACTCGAGTACCGTACAGTACCGTGCCTGTAAAAAAAAAAACAGATCGGAAAATGTGGAAATGAATCCAGGAGGATTCCGGAGTTCTGATTGGAGTGTTCTGTGGCTCGGACCAGTTGGGGAACCGTGTTTTTGGTCTGACAGGCTGGTTGGGCATGTAATAAGGTGACATTTGCACATACTTGTATGCGCAACCAACTACAAGTACGGGAAACAGCCACTGGTACGGCAGATCACCCATGCCACTTCTAGAAAGAAAGCTACGGTTACACATACCAGGTGCCGTACCCCTTTCCAAGCCCGGTGGTATCTATCGAGACGTAAGGGGCTCCGCCATTGCCACCACAAGGCAGACCCAGAAATGACAAAAAGAGAATCGCATGATTGATACAGTATGTGCAAGGAACCCACCACCACTTTAGAGCACTACGGTACCGGTATTTACTGTCTACTGTTTACTGTCTACTGTCTGGTTAGCCTACCGTACCCCTTAGCGCTCCCCATAGCATATCATAGCATATTCACTATCAATCACTCGTCTGCGCGCTACTCAAATGTGTCGGAGGTGAGTGGGAGAATCAGGACAAAGTGGGAAGATACAGACAAAGCAGTGAGCCTCGCTTCTTGGTCTCTTTCCTAATACATAGATGTGCCGTATCATACCCGTACCGATAAACTTATACATCCGGGTAAACCGATACGACTCTGGACATTTCCACAATGCGAGAAGTGGCGGGTTGCCGAGAACACGGGCACCCCTCCGCCGCATTTACTGTACAAGTACACTTGTAGGTCACGCCTTCCGACGGAAGAGTAGGATGGCACGGAATACCAAAAGTACCGTACCAATACGGTAGTGCTTTACGGCAGGTTACCAGACGCTGCTCACTGGGCGGCTGGGCGGTGAATGCCGGATCGTGAGAAGGGAGCCTGGGCTAGGGGATGTGGGTGATATTTAGGTATGACACCAGTGGTGGTCTTAGATACCGAGGAGGATTCAGGTCACCTCTGGTATACCCGAGCAAGACATAAAGTTTGCTCCAAGTTTTTTTTTATTTTTAGCAGAGGACTCTCCTATCAGGGGTTGGATCCGGGGTGTAGAACATATCAATCCGATATGGTGTTGATTCTATATTTTGCTGCACGGGATCACGTTTTGACTTATGCTTCGTTCCACACCCCACTGTTTCCTGTACAAGCACAGTTGTGGAAGGCACGGGTAGGGTAACGAAAAGCATAAGCTCAGGTAGAGCGAAGAGCGAGTGAAGTGAGCTCACCAAGAACCTGTGTTTTACCAAAACAAGTGTGAGAAAATGATGGACCGGATAATCGATTGAGATGCTAGCTAAGTGTAAGCTAGGGGGGATATATATCCCGGGGCAAACAACATATCCGGGAACCAAACGAAACTCCACGAACGATGGTGAACGAAATGAACATGGAGAAACATTTCGATTATACAGTGATAGAAGCTAGCAGGAACTCTAGGGAAATGAGCGAACAATTCACCATCGCCTAGCACAACCCGCAGCTACGGTAAAAAGAAATAACAATCAGTAAACCCCCAAAGCCAATTCCCTATTCCAAATAGCATATCCTAGAATGGGCCAGCAAAGTAGACCATACACCCGATACCGGATGCCCCATGGCTACCGGTATGATAATATAAAGTGGAGCCAACGTCATAATCCTATACCTGACTATAGAGGATATATGGAGGCCCAAGGCAGGACACACTCTAACCTGGGGGGTTCCGCTGTGAGAAATTGGACCGTAGGCAGCACCCCTTTATCCTCCAACACAAAAGGGGATTTACTATATATCATGAGGGAAGGTTTAGGTACGGGAATTAAAACTGACCACCCCCCAGACAATCTCAGACTTCACGACAAGCCAGAGCTAACAAAGCCCTAGTATTTGGGGTCAAAGAGCTACCGGTGGTCAAATTGGACAGTCACGCGATCGTGGGCTATTTATATACCGATAAAGGGCCCAGCAAACCGTCCCAACTCCGATAAACATGCAGTACCGCATCTCCGCTTAGGATGCACTAGGGGATTTCCCTTACGATAGGGTCCGTGAATACACTAGATTCCTGGAATCCCCAACGATCAACCGCCGATAAGTGCCAAACAATACCGCCGGCCCATTATTCCCACAGTTCGACCATTTTACCTTTCCAATGCATATTAGTTATCGGCATTGTGCCTCCCATCAGGGAGCCTCCAGCGCATCCCCCGATAGGCATGGCTATAACCTAGATACGGGCATTCGGGGTGCTGCAAGTACTGCATTAACCTCTGAGTATCGATTTCCGTCTCCCTCTCTTCCTTCCCGGGGGGTTAAGAACCAAGCGCTTCGTGCTTAGCTTTAGATCTATCCTCCCGCCTCCCTGCAGGAGTAGAATGCCTCTTCCACGACCCAGCGCTGTGCTAGTACTATCTCGGGCCGGGACTTGGACCGACGGACAATAGTGGAGTTTTCCGGCCAGTGCTCGATGGCGGATCGAGAATTTGGTGGATTGAGTGCAGGTGGTATTGCCCGTATGGTGGGTAGGTATTGGGTGTTTACGGTTACGCGAGGGTTGACTGGTAGCTAAATGCAGGCAGCCAAGCCTTCCATGGGTGTGGTGTTGACCGTACGAGTGAACTACCAGTGCAGCACTTCTACTCGTAGTCTTTTTCTCCGCGTCGGGAGAATGCTAGATTCTGAACTTGTAATGCGTCGTATACTCGAGTACACCAGTGATTCTACGTAGTTCTCCATAGCTGAGAACGAAAGTCTCCGGTAGACTACCCCCTAAAGGGGTAGAAGAACTGCCGTGACGGGTAGCTTTGACCTAAATATTTAAAGCATCACGGTGCCGTCCCTTCTGCTCCAGCAAGTCGGTTAAGCATTTCCCCAGGAGCAAAAACCACGAACCGGGCAATCATGGCTGCCAATCTCATAGGGGTGATCTGGGGCTTTGGTCCCCTCCGATCCGATAACCTCGCTAAATCTATCGTAAGCCTTCCTTCTAATTCCACATAATAAAAAAAACACTTAAACCTCAGTGCGTTGATCCCACTCCCGCGATATCGATAAAGAAACACAAACTACTAGTAAAGCGCTTGCATGGAACGCTGAAAAGTAATAGCGGCGCAACAGGATACCTCCGCACTGGCGTTCCGGCAGGTGCCAACGGGAAGTACTGGCACCTGCCGCTCAAGCCCGCAATTCTCTAAAGCCCGGTTGAAGCCAACTGAGGTGTTTGACATGGCCGAGCGACCAGGTGACGGGAGCACACCCAAGTCTACCGCCCCATATGCAAAAATGAGGGATCCATTCTATATTTTGTACCCGTATCACAGCACTGCTGGAGATATTTACAGGTAGCAAACTCGCCTCGCGACAAGAGCCGGCATTCATGTGGTGACATGAATGTGTTAATAAAGTTATCAAGGATTGAAGACAAGGCTTTTCCGGATCGAGACGGAGAAGTTGAGGACTGCTGCGGAATCCCTGATATGAATACGAGCGGGTATTCATGCGGTGGGCTTTAACCGCGACGGATAGAGTGAGGGAGTAGGGTGGCACAGTGGCATTCCTTACAGGAGGTTGGATATTGACATGGTGGTGCGAGAACTGTGGAAGGTTACTCGCACCATTATTGGTGAACACTCTTGGCGAATAGCTTTTGGAGGGTACAGAAGAATCAGGGGTATCATGATAGTGTTGGTGACAGATGACCCCATACCCGAGGGCGGAAGCGCTGGGAAAATTTTGTTGCTGGGATCAGGTAGTTGTGTAGCGACCCGCAATTCCACAAATTTCCGTAAGTTCAATAGCGACAACAAATCATCGCACCTATTCTCCTCGTGCTATGCATCCTCCAAATCTTTGAAGTGGCGAAGGCTGAATACCGAAATCAAGCATCACGTTATCGAGAAATTACTTTGTTTCTCCAATTTGCCCGCTCGCTACGCTGCACCCTCAATGGCCACTCAGGCTCATTTATCCCATGTTTGTGCTCGAAAAGCCCGAAAATCGTGGCGGAGCCCAATATCGGTGGTCGCACAGCCTGCCATAACCAAGAATCTCCTCCCCTACCGTAATCGATAGGCCAATGCCCTCCCTTCAGTTCACTTCGGCAAAACAAACCAATGAGACATAACGCTTTTGCACTTTCGGCAAACGCCAATATGTAAGGTACGAGTATAGGTACCACCCTAAAAGACCCCCTGAACCCGGATCCCTCACCCAAAATACTCTGCTCGAGGACGGTGGACAGTCCCTGTACCGTACTCGTACAACCTCTCCTCGACTGGGCTGGAACAAGACCTTGTGAAATGTGCAGTTCCAAAGTCGGACAGACCGAAGCACTCAACTCTATTTGCGACTTTTGATCGCCATCTACGCGCATTAATCTTACTCTGATTACTCATATAACATGGAAAGGGGAAGGTCCAATAGCGGTCTTTTTGGAGCGGGCGCGAAGTTACTCTCTGTTATAACTTATAACAGAGTACCGTTAGGGTACAAGAGCGAGAGTATGAGATGCTATTCTGGTGTTCTAGTCTTTAATTTCGTGCCAGAGGTGCGGGGTGAGTTTAAATTTAGGGTACGGTCGGGCAGAAGTGCTGTGGGAGTACAATACCGTACCGTACGTGAAATGGGGCTTCGGGAGTAACTACCTGGATTGAGGGATGTCAAACATCGGGACAGGCTTTTCGGGGGGTAGCCACAGTCACACTCATAGGAGCGGCGGGGGGGGGGGGGGAGGGGGGAAGTGAGTGAGCTACCGTGTTGCGAATGTAGGGGGTCAAAAGTGTGGGAGGGGTTAATATTGAAAACCACGAGGCAAGCAGGGGACGCAGAAATTGTTGATCAAACAGTGGATACGGTATATATAACACCCTCGATTCCCATCCTTAGTTCCTATCAACTGTCTGCCGAACGCTGATATCTCCCTCCAGATTGATCTTCCCCACTCTCCTTTCTGTACCCACCACTTACACAATCACTTGTGTGTCCACTCCTTCAAGACTTCAAGATGGGCGCCTACAGAGACCAGCACATAGTCGAGCAACCCCCATGGCTAAAGTTCATACGCATAGCCCAAGTAGGCCTCTCATTACTCATTCTCGCTCTGGCAGCTTTCGCCTTGAGCGCAATCCCGTATGGGAACACTTTCGGCACGTTTGGGTTCAACATCTTCACCGTACATCCCCTCTCCTTCTTCCTTCGCCGACCTGACCATACTAACAGTAAACTTTCAGTGCATCTTCACCCTCATAGTGGGCAGTTACCTCATCTTAACCCCCATTAAGGCCCCAAAACTATACAATTGCTGGGCCGCCCTCGTCCTTGAAATCTTCGGCGTGATCTTCTGGCTATCTGCGTTTGCGACGCTGGCATCATGGGCTTCACTGGGACTGCTTACCATCGGTGCCCTTGACAAGCGCGATGCTAAAAAATCTTCCTCCTCCTCCTCCTCCTCCTCCTCATCGTCTTCAGATACCTCCTTTAACTCCGACTACTATAATCGACTACAAAAGGAAGCAGAGGATCGGTATGCGAAGTACCAAGCTGGGTGGAGATGCGCTGGGGCTGCGGCCGGTCTGGGAGGAATTGTTTGGTGAATCACCCTTACCTTGTTCGATAAATGTGAGGAAGCGATATCTAACTGGGGTGATAGGATACTGTTTATGATTACCCTGATCACTTACTCCATCTTCCTGCATCGCCACAGAATGAACCCGGAGAACAAGGGCCTGCCCGATAACGGTACCCCCGCCAGGGATGGCGGCGAGGCGGGAGTCCCACGCTCAGGTGCGGCGGAGGTGAAAGGGCATGAGATGGGGAGCGTGCATGTCGGTGCCGTGGGTGGGGAGTACCCTAGGCCCTATTAACTTTGACTTTCTATATTCACACCCGTCTTCCTTTTTAATTTCTCCTTTTCACTCATGGGTGTCTTTTTTTTCATCTTATTATCCTATCCGTAGTATGGTAGCTAGCTTGACGTTGGCAGTTCTGAGCAATTTTTTATTATTAACGCGGGGTGATGGTGGGTTATTCACGATTTATTAGGACTTGGGAGCGGAGTGTGGGGGGTTTTTTCGGATCATATAAATCTATATTTCATTACTCAATTTTTTTTTTCCTTCCTTCCTCAACACTGTCTGTACTGTACAGTACCAACGATCTATATCCGCACGAAATTAATACCCTCCCCCCTCCCACATTAATTCTCACCGCGCATGCTATTGAAACCGCACACGTTTCCGACACAAAACCAAACTACCCACGCCGAAACGGACCGAGTGACGATGGATGAACGACCATGTGCATGTGCCGCGCGTCTCAGCCGTGTGCGCTTTCTCGGGATATGATATGACAGCCTCGTCTTCAGGAAATCCCGGGCGGGGGTTTTGGAGAAAGAAAGAGACCATTGGAGTTGTTTAGCATGGTTATTTATCCCGGGGTGTGGGAATACGACGCTTCTGTTTGGGGTCAACTTATGCAATTAGGCAAGAACGATGGGCGGACCATGGATCTGATACCCTAATCGTCGCTTTTGAAACTTTTTTTTTTCGACTGAGACCCGACTAGGAGATTATTCTGCTACTTGTGCATACTTGTACAGTACAGTAGGCCCCCCTATCATATGAGATCTAGCATGACTGCGGGTGCCTTGGCGTAGTGGGAAGATACGCACCCCACTTTGTAGTAAGTACCTTACCATACACGCACAGTGCTGTGCGTGTACTGTTCAGTATTTCGGCTAAGCGCATTGATCTTTTAAAGCGCACCGGTACTGTACCGCACTGCGCAGTATTCAGTGTGCACAAACGGAAGCCCTATGGACGCACACAATATGGGCCGTAGATGCTTCGGATGTTTGCCCCTGTCTCATAGCTTTCCTGTACCTGCACCGTAAATTTATGTTTCTGCGCCAGGTGTTACGGACGGACGGAAAAAAGGCTCGAGAAAACGGCGGCGGCTCAAATCTACACACCCCAACGAGAGGAAAGAAGGAAACTCTTGCTCTACGGTACGGTTATCTCTGCCGTGTGGTTGTGGCGATAACCCACCACACCACGGGTTTGTTTCATGGTGGGTTGTACGGCTGTGATTCAGAATCTGGCCAGGTTCTTATTCTTATTGTGATGGAGAGAGAGACCTTTCGTATCGTATCCAATGGTCTCTCTTTATTTTTTTATTATTTTTTAGGTTTCCGTAATTGGCAAACGGTCGTTACAATTCTTCAGATTCTTTCTTGCGTACTGTACTGTACCGGTAAATTGCCTCACGACCAGGTTTGCGAGGATGTAATGCTTGTACTAGTACAAGTACATTCCTGGGAATTCCTGTTACATGTTCCCCTGACGGGGGGGAGCGCTGTACTTTACTCGTACTAGTATCCCACAATACGAGTTTTGGGTTTCTACATGTAGTGTACGGGGGGATAGCGATACGCACGGACTTTTTGGCATACAGTACGAGTATCATGCCGGTATTTTTTCCTTACAAGTACGTTAATCCCTGATACCGGATACGGTACCTCCTGCCTGCCTGCCTTTAACGACCATCTATCTACGAGTAATATCTCGGCAAATCACGATAGCAGCCCACGATAGGAGTGATTGTGCAAGCTGACGGAATTGCGAAATCTGGTTAATGAGATCTGACACAGTCAGAGTAAGTTGCTCAGGCTATACCGTGTCCGGAAGGCACTAAGTCAATCCCCTCAGGAACATTTGTCTCTTGTCACGAAGTTTAGTCTAGCGAGTGAAAGGAGATGGCGAATTCTGGAGGTTTTTACTGTACTAGTACAAGTACAGTATTAGGGTGGACGATAATTGGTGAAACTATTACGCTATTGAGAATGATTGACCGATTAACACTTCCCGTTTTAAATCCCTGCTCGACATTATACTAGCACCTTTATGGCATAAAATCTGCTTTCGTGCTCGTATCTGTAATTTCTTTCCTTTAGGCGTGTGTCTGGCGTGTACTTGTACACAAATATCCTGACACAGTATTCCCTATGGTTTCGGATTTTTTGTGTTTTTATTGGGAATACGGGTGGACGGCTTGCGCAAGGAGGGGGCGGCTGCAGGATCAATTGATGTATGTTTCGTTAAAGGTCATGGAGAAAAAAAATATGTAAAATTATGGCCGTGACTTTTGGTAGCCTCGCGAAGGGGATAAAATGAGTGATTATCAAAGAAGAAATCATACTGGGAATGATACTGTAGTTATTGCGGTATCACTCGCGCTTGGTAATGGCCGGTGGTGGGCAAGTTGTGATACGAGCCCTCGCAAGCCGCAGCTGACAAGACCCGAATGGACGAAAGAGAGTGTATGGGCTGCAAAAGTGGGCTGGATTAATGGATCGTATCATACCTTACTCATCAAGGATTAGCCATGGACCCGGTTAACTACCACTAAGGCAGAACCATAGCGGGATTCACTACGGTGACAGGCGTTCTTTAGAAATTAGCCCCAGCCAATCCTGCGTACCGGTAGTGTTGAATCCGGCTGCAAATTTGTCGAAAGAAAATTGAAATGTATACAATTGGTAAGACTGATCCAGGGGTTTTTTAGGTTCCTATCACAATCACCTGAGATAGAGAAGATTTACAATCAACAGAAGTCAGAAGTTGCTTCTTTCCAGAGAAGAAATGGGGTACAAATGAGGAGTTTGGTGGATTTGAGATCGATATGATTGGGCTAGTGACGAGGGAAGGTCCAGAGTAGTGTTGGTTCTATAATGTGGTGACTAGCCGATGAAAAGAGGGTACAACTAGGGATGGATGGAGAGGGGGTTGGAGATAATGTGTGTTTTAAAACTACCTCTGCAAATGTTAGGATTTGTACGGATACTATAGCACAGTTTTGGGTGGAGATACAATAAATTCGGGCTTACTCGTACAGCAAGATCTTGCTTGGACCTTAGACTTACCTCCCCCGGCATCATCTCCTAGCGCAGCCGAGAGCTGAGGACGCTCCTTCCACTGGGCTGATGTCGTGATTTATAGGAATATTTGATACCCACGAATATACCAAATCTCAAGGCTTTTTTCCGGCATTCCAGTCCTTATGATAAACTTTGACAGTTGCGGTGTCGTTCATTTTCGAGTGGAGGGCCATTTCTTTTCTATACCACATTTCTTATGGCGCTGAGGGGAGGGCAGGTCTACTTTCTGTATGCCTTAACCTTTCTTGTGATACCTGCTAAAGAGTAATCTTTATTAGATATTCCAATACCCCCACCGGCATGTATTCAGTTTTTAACTTTTATCGAAATAATTCTTAATCACCAGGCTCTTCCGAAGCTTGCCCAGGGCGGAGAGAATAGGCCCTGAGAGTACAGAAAAGGTAACCTCAGGAGTTTTCTCAAAGTAGTTGCCTGTCAACATTCTTTCAGTTTGCTTTCTCTATTAGAGATGTTTTGGTATCTACCTCCAGACGCAGGCCAGAGTACGATATAATACTATACCGACGGAGCACAGATTAAATCCCCAAAACATCTGCAGCGTGCAGCGTTAGGATGCACCCATAGCGAGCCGGAACTGGTTCTCGGCCCCTGCCGCAGTCCGCCATAACTTGTAGTCATGCTCTGGAGCTAAGTGCTTTCCCGGGGGGGTGGCCAAATACAGCGCGACCAAAGTGACACAAAGAGTAGACCAGCCCACCGTAGTGAGCAACCCCAAGTTAATTTTACCCAAAACCGCGGTCTATGGGGCATGAAAGCTTATGGCAAGAATTAAATTCGAATACTTGTACATAAAAGCATGTGTTTGCTTGCCACATGTCCTCCATCCCCTAGTTTCTGTCATTGGCACAGAGATCACAAGAAGATGTAAGATTTGCAATAAGGAAACGGTTCCCGCGGTAGGGAAGGAGGGAGAAAGACCAATGCGCCTTATGAGGCTGGTCCAGGGGCGGGCTTTCTCTACCGGTGACCCCGGCAAGTACTGAAAGTATCATAATCGGAACCTTCTTTTGTTTCCCATTTCCACCGTTTCTCTGGCAAGCACAACCTGTCGGGTGAATACTCCTTCCCCGGGAGCGTAGATTCGCCTAGAAGTTGCCCGGATGGGTTGTCCTCCCCAATTCACCCGGAAAGCCTTTGAGAGCAGCAATAGCAATGTCACGGGATGTCGTGACTCTCATAATTACACCTTATCTCCCCACTTCTGCTCTTAAAGATCCTCGCAAGGTAAGGTTCTAGGCTGGTGTGGCTTCGTGCTTTACCGGTAGTCTAGTAACCGTACCCTCCAAGCTACCCGGCACTCGCTGTCGCTCTGGATGCACATCTCTCCGGGGGAATTATTCCATCTATCTCACAAGCCACAGCGGTAGAATGTACAGTAATATCACAGTTTAGAGCCCCAACTTAATTCTCAACCCCCGTATTTTTTTTTTTCCATCCTGTGGAATACCATCACCTTCCCTTCCCCTCCCTCTTCACTCACTCACATCTCTACGTGAGGTGGGTTAGATTGGAGGTTATACAATCCTGAGTAAGTCATGAGTCAAGTTATTCTAGAGACCAGAGTGCCCGGTAAGTAACCCGGTGTGAAAAACTGTGAAGGTCCTAATGCTTCCCCGTGAAGACGATAGCAGAAGCTACTATAGCTCTCCAAAAACGCTTACATATTTTCCCCCAAATGATGCAGCAGCTCCTCATGTATCAGACATCTCAATTGACCGCATAGGCGAGCGAGCACCCTTAGTTCACTCGATCGCCGGGCACTGAAATCCCTTACCACCGTTCATCTCGTGGAAAAGAAAACGTCATACCTCTGATCCAAAATCTCGCGAATCCCAATGATAGCCAGAACATTTACAAGTACTTAGGGTAGTAGTGCCCCCATAGCCCCTCTGTTCTGATAGCGTGTAAGGATCAGGGCCATATACAGCACAACAATTTAACTACAATACACCCAGAGATCTGCCATAACGCACTATACCTGGAATCTATCTTTCGATCCCCGGAAGCTCCTGAGCCAAGTTCGCACTCCCGGTGGCTCACAGCGAATCACTCGTATTCGGAATCCTACCGGAGAAAGGTGGGTTTAGAAGTGTGGAAAATCAACTTCTAAATTCCGAATTTTCTAAAAATCTGAACCCTCCCCACAATGCTGTGGGATAGAGTGCCTGGATCGGAATTCTTCCTGTAGTTTATTACGAAAATTGAATTTACACCCCCCTCTGGTTCAGAATAGAAAAGGTTCAGAAACCTGGAAACCTGGATGCCGTTGGTCAAAACACCACGGGACCACCATTCTCCACAACTCGGACATTGTTTCCCGATACACAAAATAGAGAATTGACAAGCTGCTGTGGGGCACAATCCTATGAGAGATTGTTTCCCGGTTGTAACTATTAAGTATCACATGTGTGGTTTCATTTTGCTGTAATGATTGTAATCTAGCAGTCCAGAAAACCGTTTCCCCTACAGAATTGGCTGCGATACTCGAGTAAATTACAGGTTTTTGGTCCAAACTATGAGTAGATTTTTCTAAATTCCTACCGCAAGTCCTCCACTAAAATTTTTAGGTGACGAGTGCCAAGACTTTGCGGCTCCCCATCCCACGTGCTAGCATTGCCGCCCTCGATTGGCCGAAGCCTCAACAACCCAGGTAACCTCAAACCCAATAAATCAGCCGTTAACCTCGCCCTCCTGTTCCTCACCCGAGCATTCCGAACGCCAAACATGCCTCTGTCAGCAATATTTAGGTCCCTACAGAGCAATCGGCCGGATGCCTACCAGGCCGTGAAGGGGGGCCTGGGCCTTCGGCTGTGGGAGATTGTGGTGAATTATTGGGATCTAGGGTTCACTGCTTTCGGTGGCCCTCCAGTGCATTTTCAGATTATGCGCAAGAGATTTGTGGATGGTGAGCATGGAAGGATTCCTTGGATTGATGAACAAACTGTGAGTCTTTGTCTTTGGGTAGTTGTTGGGAGCGCTGTGCTGATTTGGGTACCGGTAGTATCAAGAGTTGTTTGCGATCTGCCAGGCACTACCCGGACCGGGGAGCACAAAGTTTGCCTTTTGTGTCGCTTTGATACATGCTGGATTTATTCCGGCTGTCCTCGCATTCCTCATCTGGAGGTTTGTTTGAGTATGCTCCGATTCTAAAGTTCGTCTAATGAGTTTTAGCCTTCCGGGCGCAGTTGGTATGTTTGCTTTGGCTCTCGGGGTTGAGAGAATAGACGAGGTTCTTCCAAACCTAGTTTATGCCCTACTATCTGGCCTCAATGCCAGCACGGTTGGTATTATCGCCGTGGCGGCTGTCCAGGTAACACCCTCGTCTCTATTTTTAATTAGCTTGGCTGACTGATCGCCTTAGCTCGCGGAAAAATCTATCACGGATCCTCTTACCCGTATGCTTGTCATACTGGGAGCGTGTGCCGGACTTCCGTATAATGCACTATGGTACTTTCCGGTATTGATGGCCATTGGAGGCACGGTCACCGTCTTCTGGGATCTTTGGGGACGTGCCAAGTTTGGCCGTATGAGGGCTCGGTTCAGCCGGAAAAACAGGAACGAACAAAGGGAGGCTGAGGAGTCTACTGCATCCGGTGCTGTCCCGCTGGAAACCAGAAGCCCTACTCGGGACGGGGGTCTCCAGAGACGGGCAGCCGGCCGTGTTGAGGCAAGCGGGGCAGCAACAGCTCAAACGCCGAGAAACTCGGTGGAGGAGATTATACCCGAGGGGAATGCGACTCCACAACCTCAGGGAATTGACACCGTTTCCCATGGTATTCCGGTGAAGGTCGGGATTTTGATCATCATTGGATTTTTTGGTAGTTGTCCTCCTCGAACCTTTGGCGGGTTACACTGACGGAATTTAGTCTCCTTCATTGCTTTGATGACTGTCCGTGGACTCGATAACACTCCATTGGAGTTCGACCTGTTTGCGAATATGTATCTTGCCGGAACCATTATATTTGGTGGAGGGCCAGTCGTCATTCCGCTTCTCCGTGAATACGTCGTCGAGCCCGGATGGGTTTCGTCCCGTGACTTCCTTCTTGGCCTTGCTATCATCCAAGCTTTCCCTGGACCAAACTTCAATTGTGAGTCCACTATCCCCTCCTCCTCTCCCCACCTACACCCGGTTAACAATTCTTTAGTTGCAGTATATCTCGGAGCCCTTACACTCAATCGTGATTCGTCCTCTGTTCTTGGCGCCTTCTTAGGGTATCTAGGAATCTTCTTCCCAGGAATCACCCTCTCCATCGGTGTTCAATCAATTTGGCGAGTCCTACGAACCAAACCGGCCGTTGTCTCGTTGCTCCGTGGTGTGAACTCCACAGCTGTGGGCCTCGTCTTCACCGCAGTGTATCGGCTTTGGGAAATCGGATATCTGCAAGGCGGCCAAGAGGGAAGCGGAAGCCTAGGATTAGACCCCTGGTGGGTCGTGGTAGCAGCCGTGACTTTTTCGAGCGTCCAGTGGTGGAATGTGCCGCCGCCGGTCGCGATTCTTGGAGGCGCTATCGGAGGAATCGCCTGGTGGGGCGTTGTGCGGTAGATATATGTTAGCAAGTCGGTGCAAAATAATTGGTTGTAATCAGGCGAAGTAAAGTCATATGTAACTTCTTACTTGTAGATAAAGGCCTAAATTTAACTGCGGCGGCAGGCCCCGCGATACGGTATCGTAATGGTTAGTTGGTAGCCGAAATTCATTCCTTGATTGTACATTTGTGGGATCATAGCCTTAGAATTGGACACGTGTATAAATAACCCACGAATGAACCCCCGTCCCTTTCTCCAGTCAAGTTCGCAGGGGGGCTGTTTTCCGTGAACAAAAAAAGGATTTCCACCGTCCGGCTACAATAGCCACAAACTGTAAATATCCCCGAACAGGACCCGTGGCTGGCGGGCATGGCTCCCCACCCCCCGCACCGCAGATTCCCTAACGGGAACGAAACATAAGCTTCGTTAGAGTCTCAGCAATGAACACCTTCAAGGATGGGTGTTACACGCGCAATCCAAAAACTCCTATCAATCGCGGGAGATTGCAAACTATAAAGGAGTCAAGTTGAGCCATCGTCTTAGGTCTGTTTGCTTCCATCTCCGTACTCGTACACCTTTTCCACACATTTATTCCCCCCCCTCCATCAACCCTTGCTTACTATCATACCATAAAAACACTCCCATGCTGATTCTCTAGAAATGGCACACATTTTCATGGTACGGTACACATGTGAACGGTTTCCCGCAACCATCCCCCCGGGTCCCGAATTCTGGGTTCCAGATAACCCGGTCACAAGATATCGGGGAATTTCAATCCTGGTCTTGCCGTGGCCGCCAGCTTGCTGCCACGTTTGGCACCGCCCCCCAACCCCCTTCCGCCGTCCCCAGCCTACTCTAACCGCGAGTGATTATTGATGAACACCGTCGGTACTTTGCCCACTTGCTTATCGGCCAGCGCAAGTTAATCACAGTTCGACTGATCGTCGCTGAGGCGATCGCGGCCGATATGGAGAGAGCTTTCCGGGTTATCACATGGCACCCTAAAGTCTGGTATTGGGTTCAATACTACACCGTTCCTCCTAAGGGATCGAGAGCTCGGTGGGAATGCCGGACGATGCTTCCCACGAGTGTGCCTCAGCGCAGGAGCGCGACCGGAATTGAGCCGGGACTACCATCGCTAAAATTGTTTAGGGGCTGAAAGAAAATCACCCACCTACTCGAATATGCTCTCCGGTCATTCAAGACCAATCGGAGAACTAGCAAGAAGCACCATCACCGAGACATGCACAAATACAGCACGGTATATAGCTACGGTACCCGAGAACCGCATCGTGATATCCATCAAATGGCATCCGGCGGGATCAATAACTGCCGGCAGTATTAACTCTGATATCCTCGCGTTCAAGTTAGGACCGAATAATGCGCGATTATATTTGTCTCGAACTTTATTTTGACATCCGCTAGATACCTAATAAATTCTAGGATGATGCCCGGTAGGGAGAAATTTCATTAACTATATCAGGAATTTCTCCACTAAGCTTTGTATCGCAGCGGTGAGAATGAACCTAAGCCATCCCGGCCCGTTGTGTGGAGATACGGGTGTTCGATTCTACGGTAGAACATTCCGGACAGCCCCGACGAATTGGGTATACCCATCCTCATGCTATAATAGGAGCGGGGCTAGCGCTGTACCGGCAGGCCGATAAAACTTCTGATCTTCCGGGTTTTAAATCCATCTACACATGTGGAGATACTCGTGCAACTTCGTAAGCACCGCCTCCCTGATATATCTTGACCGCGAGCTATCTGATGCCGGCGCGTACCGGTACGTGTGGGCGCTTGAGAGGAATTTCAATTTTTAACCGATGATGGCATAGGTATTATGTCGAAGATAGCTGATAGCAGTTTTAATCATATGTTGATGGGTCACTGCGTCTCCTCACTCAAGAGAAATTTGCCCCCGCAATTGAATTAATCTTTGGTAACGCATGTTCTGCATGTGTGCTGCGAACCGTGCAGTTCGCATATTGGCCATGATTTACAGTATATGACGTTTCTCCCGCCAATCTGGCGAGATTGTTCCGACAAATTTAGAGCGAGAGACTGAAGCGCATAGAAGTGCAGGATACGGTTTTCCGGAGTTCTGAACCCCGGTGAAAGCCCTGCAGATCTGGTCAGTTGAAGCAGGCTCGGCGATGAGCTGATCGTGAAACCCTTCAAAAATTTCGATCGCTAGCTGTGTTGGCGCCCCTGACTGCTCAATGTGGGAGGGCATTTGTCGCCGGCAGTGTGGGACGGTTTCTAGGCAATACGATGGTGGAATTTGGCGATACCGGTTCTCCCGCTGGGGATCGAACCAGTTCCACAGGTCGGACAGAAACAATGGCTTAGATGGAGAATCATGTTGTTGCCTTTATATACTTCTGAATCTTGTCGCCGACGTGGCGGTTGATTGCCGTATCAGTGCTCGAGTACAGTACCTTACTCGTAATTTACTGGGGAAAAGGGAAATCGACACATCGATAGGGAACCCTACATATCACCGTTCCACAAGCTATCCTAAAAAACCACTTCCGGTCGCAACACCCTGGTCCCCTCCTGTCGCTTCTCACCCCCCTCACGAAATCAGATCCACAACATCAACGTTACACCTGTATCTTTTCGGGCACCGAAAGCGCACCATCAGCGCGGGGTCGGGAAAACCCCCGGCAAACCTTTGGGCCAACAAAGGTGCCAGGGAGTCCAGTAACTTCGTCTAGGCTTGGTCTCTGACCAGAGATTGGACAGAGGAAACTCTCTATGCGATGTTGCAGGGAACTACCGGTACCGGCCGCACCGGTACTCGCACGAGAGCAAGCAAGAAGTACCGATACCCAAAAACAGGGGTCCTGAATTTGTACAGTACAGTATGGGCGCTGAGATACGCACGGATTTTTTGCCACATACCGGTATTTGAGAATCCCTGTTTTCGGGCACTTCTTTCCTGCCACGAGAGGTGATTCATTGCTAAAGACATTCTAGTGCTCAAGTAAAGATTCTGGCCCAATTTAAATCCCAGGTTTACCCCACGCTCTTCGAGAGACTGGAAAGCCACAATCCCTTCGCGGAGGTTTATTTGCCTCAGTACTCCTGCCTTTATCTCTTTTTTTTTCAGCAACTTTGCCCCCCGACACCCTTAACGGCGCCCATCCCACCTACCTACCCGAAGCCTGCCACAAGCTCTTGGGCATTTACCCAGATCGTGGGGTTGTGATTACTTTTTTTCCCGCCTGGGAGAAGCGAGAGAAAGTGGCTCCTGGTTTTAAAAAATCCGCCTTCCCGAAAGTTCGTTTCACTCTTCCCCCGTGCTACCAGTGCAACACTTGCGTTTGCGGGGTCTCTGAACGTTTATCGCACCCACAACCGGACAACGGAGGAAAAGAACCATGGTAAGACTGCCAGTTGCCGATGAAACTTGTTCTCGACCTCAGCCCATTCTCGACCATCTCTGACCCGTCTTAGGAACAAAAACCGATGGAAGAAAATGTGCAGCAGGACAGAAGAGCTGATTCTGGTATCTCTGGGGTGGTACCCCCTCAGTCCCGTGCCGAAAAGTGGGTTCCCCCATTCCCACAATCTCTGCCCGTACACAACTCCGTATTGACTGGGTCTGACAGCTATCTTGGGACCGAGGAGGAGACTTTTTCTGTTTCGTCGTCGATACTCGATTACACATATGAGAACGGAAGGCGATACCATGCGTTTCGACAGGGCATGACCTCTCTCTTTTACACTATTTTCCGCCAGAAAACTAACTATAATAGGGGCATATTACGCGCCGAATGATGAGGTTCGCCCTAGTTCGGTAGCAAGGGAGTCAAACTAACAATACATAGAATCAAAGCAATCAACTAGATATCTAGTATGTGTCCCGCCGCTGAGTGTTGAAGACACAGCTAACCACCAAAAAGTCATCACATATACCTCCTTCTCCTGGGCGGAGATCTTTACGTAGCGCCGATAGAGCGACCAAAGGTGATTCTTATTCCCCCGGTCTGTTAAAAATGCTAAACGCTTCATGCAATAGCGAATTTTGGACGTTGGGACCGGGACAGGAATGTGCGTCAAGATCTCCCACCCACTGATATTCCTCGTACAATGGCGTTCGGTAGCTGACTTACACCGCAACCACCAGTTGGGCAATGGACATGGCCGACAAGTTCCCAGATGCAGAGGTAGTCTAACGCCTTCCTCCCAGTCATATATAAGAGACGCCACTAAGCGGCCTTTAATGTTGGGTTTAGGTTATCGGGACCGGTAAGGCAGCACTCTATCATTTAATATTGTGTGACCAAACAAATGCTAATAGATTGGGCAGACCTTTCCCCAATACAGCCCGAATGGTATGTCACTCTTCAAACGGTTCCGATAATTTGTTTGCGCGTTTGGAAAGCCGGTATCAATAGACATTGGGGGAGAATTATATGGTTAATCATTTGTGTTCATCCGCCTCAATAGGGTTCCCCCGAACGTCCACTTTGAAATCGACGATGCGGAAAGCCCCTGGACTTATCCCGAAAACTTTTTCGATTTTATCCACATCCGCTGCCTTTTCGGTGCCATTCTTGACTGGCCAGCGCTACTCAAACAGTGTTATAAGTAAGAATTCGCATTGCTCCGTCGATTCTCCCCGCGTCTGAACTGACACGTGGTTGAAGACACCTGGCGCCCGGCGGCTGGATAGAAGTCGTCGAGCTTAAACTCCCGTATGAATCCGACGACGGAACCTTAACGAAGGACACCTACCTCTACAAATGGTGCGAATACGCCCTCGAAAGCGGTGAGAAGTCTGGCAGGAGATTTGATGTCACCGATAAAGTATACGGATGGCTAGGCTCTGCCGGGTTCACAGATCTGCGGGAAAGAAACCTGAGGTATGTGTGGGTGGTTCGTGAAGGGGCAGGGCGTCTGAAGGAAGGAGTCAAACCCCGCTGACTATATTATGGGCAGGGTGCCGGTTGGCCCTTGGCCAAAGGATCCCAAAGAGAAGGAAGTTGGGAAATACAATCTTTTAAATCTCTTGGAAGGCATGGTGGGAACTTACCCCCCCTCCCCACCGCACGACACACATGCACACACTAGAGATGCAGAAGGTTGATTAAAAACCAAAAATAGGATGGCTTCACTACGGCACTTCTGACAAGGTTTCTTGACGTAAGTTTACCGCACCCACTCCTGTATCCCCCTACTAATATTCCCTAGTGGAAACCAATCGAAGTACAAGCATTCTATGGTAATGTGCGCAACGAAATGACGAACCAGAGAATTCACTCATACTTTAGACAGTAAGCCTCCATCCATTCGGTCACACTTCATCATTACTTTCATTTGCTCCAACCAACCGAATACTTATATGAATCGTTGAATAGATATTACTGGGCCGGCCAGAAACCGATACCTACCGTATGAAGTAAAATCCAGGGGCTAGATTCGCCCCCTCCGTTTTTTTCTTTTCTTTCAAAACACATTCTTTCATATAATATATGCTGAACTGTGGCGATGCTCGGTTTATATGAAAGATGCTGTTAAATGCGGTTTAGTGAATGAAGCCCTGGTATCTGCCAAGTTACGGAGGAGAGTCCTTGTTGGGGATTCGATACTTGTCTAGTTTTTTTCTTTTTCCTTTTTTTTTTACCCGCTCTGTTGTCTTCTAGCCATGCTGTTGCCCTCCACCATCCCCTCCCCAATTTTTCAAAGTATTTGGGAAACGTAATCTATCTGTGAATTTGAGGCTCAAGATAAAATCGCAAGGCCCTCCCGCCTATCTCGTGCACCCACCCGGTACACAGACCGATGAATATCTGCCCGTCAAGACATCGTCCCGTGACCAGGAGCAGCGATTTGAGACTAGTCTAGGTCGTGCAGGTATTAGAGCATCGTAACCCAACCAAGCCACTTTCAGTAATAGTCCCCCATAATATGGTATCATCTGATATGATAATATGATATAGACCACGAGCCACGCCCGCTCACTCCCAATCACTCGCCCAACACTGCGCATCTCAGCGTCGGAAATATATGTATAACTTTATCATGATGGCAGTGGAAGACCGATTGACCGAGTAACTACATATATATCTAACGAACGGATGGAAACATGAACCGAGCATATATCCCCATATCCATATCCGCGACATCAAATATTCTCCTGGTATCTGACCCCGTGCCCAGAGTTCAAAGTAGTATCATCGTGAGTGGTAGGGAGCCGACGCAAAATACCAGATTTCCGGCAAGCGCTCAGTCAGTACTCGGGACCTAAAACCCCCTCTTTATCCCATTTCCCGTGGAAGCCGAAGCCCACCACGATCTTTGTCTCGGCCCTGGCAAGCTCCGTCATATTCCTGGCGTCCAGTACCAATAGGTACGACCTCCCGGAGACCCCGTCCAGCACAACGCTCAGAAGCACTCCGTCGTCCTCGGCTGAGCCCGAGGGGTCGGGGACGAAGATGGCCTCACCGGGGGTGTGGGCGTGCACTTGCCAGTGGGTCGCGGAGTTGGTTGCTGTGTCGTATTTTAGGATGCCGTCCATGAAGTTTGAAGCGGTGGTTGAGGTTACTGCGTAGATGTAACTGCGTTGTTAGTATCGCGGATAGTGGCCGGAGGGGGGGGGAAGGTACCGATTTTTCTTAGCTACAAAGAGGGGATTGACGGTTGGTAATTCCATTCCCCATTCACTGGCTACTGAGAATTCCCGCACGGCGGGGAGTACCTTGCCGTTCGTCTTGGGTATGTTCGCTAGCCTCCAGCGGGTAAGTCTCGTTCTCCCGCGCCCCAACCAAGCTTTCCCGTTCTCGACCTCGGTAGAGAGGATGTTCTCGTAGTAGAACCGCTTTATAACGTCCACGTTGTCATAGCTCAGCGCTTCGAGTACCAAGTCCCCATCCCCCTCCTCCCACGCGCCGACCGTATGAAAGACAAAGAACGGAACGTCATCAACGAACTTGGCGACAACCCCCTTCCCACCCTTCCTGTCAATAACATAGAAGAAGCACCTGGAGCGCGGATCCCAATCTGCAATTGCGTCTACAAGGTTCTTCTCCCAGATGCACCTGGCGCCTCGCCACGCGAAGCGCGAGTTCCAGATGCAGAGGACGACGTAGTCCTCCGACATCCAGAACGAGTGTATGTACGCTGGAGGTGCGTCCCTGATCGTTGCGAGCACCTCGGTGGCACCGGTGTCCCTGCGAGTGCGGAAGACGCGGTATCCGGAGGTTCTGAGGCGCATATCCAGGTTGTAGTTGTACAGATCACCCGTGAGTGGGTCTGTGCGGGCGTGTGCGGCGCTTAGTGGGCCGCGGAGGTCGGGGTGTAGGTCCCGTTGTAGCAGGTACTTCTCCGGCTTTAGATTACTCCCGTTGAGGAGTTGCACCACCGCTGCATCGGTCTTCACCACTATTCCCCCCCCTGCATCGGCGCCGGGAAAGTCGGTGGATATAGTAACGCCCACATTTATACAACTGTTGACCTCCTCCTTGTCGCTCTTGTCTACCGTTGCACGAGGGCTACCAGCGCTGAAGAAGCAGGACTTGAACTTTGCATAGAGAGATTCGCACGGATCGTGTTTTTGCCCGAAGGTAAAGCCGGAGAGGTTGCCGGTGCGTCGGACGCGGGTGAGGACTCCGGAGGAGGTTAGGCGGGAGGTGTGTGTTATTTTTGCCGCTACCGAGGAGGAGGAGGAGGAGGAGGAGGGAGGAGAGATTGTGAAACGGTGGACGGTGGCGAGGCCGTCGAACCAATGGGAGAGGGGGAGGGTAGTTGTCGTGGAGAGGGGGATGGTGTTTCCGGCTGTGGAGGCGCGATAGAGCGTTCCACTGGGGATGTTAGAAGGAGGGAGTGCGTGGGAGTGGGTTACTTACGAGACGTAAGATGGGATTGTACCAATAACTTCTAGGTCTACAGGGTCGGATTGCTCCTCGTGGGTTGTGAACTGCGGCTTCGTTAGCTACATAGCGTCGAGAAAGTAAGGGTTCGATAGCCAGCATACGCCAATATCGTTCGGCCAGTCATTGAATGCAGGAACTGTCTTGGAGGTCATAGTTGGGTGATAGCTCGTGAAGCAAGTCAAACTATAGTGGTGGACAAGATATCCCCATCAAGAACCTTTATAGGTTCACAGTCCGCAGCACAAGACGTGTCCGCCATGCCCAACCTGCAGAGGAAATCTAGTGATTCAGCGGACAGGCTCAACCTTTCCCCGATATCTAGCGAGAATGGTACGACGCCGGCCATGTTGTTGGGTCAGATTCCACCATCGCAAAAACTAGAATAACTGAGAAGGATGCTAGGACCTCTAGAATCCCCCCTCTTTGGGTTGAGGGGGGGGGGGGGGCACAACCAAAAGCCTCTCTCTTAGCCTTGAATTGAGACAAATAAAAAGAAAATTGTAACAGACCTTACTCTGAGAGGTAACTCTAACGTCCTTGAGAGATTCTGAATTTTTACGGTTTTCGGGATATTCCACTCTCGCCCACCGCTACCACAACAAATAGGCTACTCCCAGCATAGCGATAACGTATCGGACCAAGAAGAGGGCTAGACCCAGATAGTTAATAAAATTTCGTGGAAGAAGTGAATCATTGTATGTGAATTTCGCCAAATCCTCACTGGAGAATTATCACCGGAACCAGAGCCCCGATTTAATCACAAGAAAGGAAGTGTGCAACATACCGTGCCATCAGGAATATCCCCTGCTCCTTTAAATTTCCTCTTCTACTGTTGGACGTCAATTGAGGTTTCCAGATTTGATATCTTTGGTGCGTTCTTGCTCGTTCGCTTCTCCTTCCGACCCGCGTCCCGGTTACACTACTTGAGTACTTGGCAACTCATACGGCAGCACCTCGACGTCTTGGCACAGCGCCATGATATCCTATCAATACCAAGGCGACCAGGACACCCTATGAATTTGCAAGCAACCCCCTAAGCACCTGGCACCCCCCCTAAGCACAGTCCCTGCCATGCCAAAAAAACCCCCGATCACTTTCCATCTTCCAAGTTCCAACGCTCAATCCCACTCAAACAACTTGCCTGCCCCCTTTCTTGCCTGCTTGCAAAAATAAAATATTAGACGAGCCCGGGGAGACGTTCGCCCCGCCTCGCTAAAGGTTCCTGCAATAGTACGGTTTTCCGGGCCAAGGTTTGTCCGTCGGCCCACGTGAATGCATGCGTATGATACAATCTGCGGTCTTTCATGCTCACACTCGAGTGACCCGAGGTGATAGGTTGAGAGCGTGCATCGATGATCACTCGGGGAGTGCAGTCGCCAGTCACCACAGTGGTGGGGATGGGTGGGGTGTATCCGCTTTTCTCGGGATCTTCCTCTCGATCAAACCCTACTGTAAGCACTGCACTTCAATAGTTGGGCCTCGCCATTGAACGTCCAAAATTCCCCCTCTTGGATAGGGGACCGAAAACACACCAGAAAACCGACCCCCCCCCCGGCCAGAGCTTGATACAGAAAAAGCAAAAAAGTGCCGCACCTTACCAGCAAAGGCAACTCCAACGTCCTAGAGGGAGCCTTAATTATCCGAACTCTTACGGTACCTCTAGGCCGAAAGAGGCAAAAAAAAGGGAGGGGAAAGGGAAAGCAAAAGAGAGGAGCTTGGATTGCTAGAAACACAAGTCAATTACGCCCCCAATCCGCTGCATCATGACACCGGTACCCCGACGGTGGACGGAGAGACAAGGAGACAAGGAAGGGAGGCAGTCGACCATTTAAAAAGATGAGCTTCATGTAAAACACCCTTTTTCATTTCTCGCTGTTGTCGTAACGGTGGGCGTGCAATGTAAGGCTAGAGTAGAGTAGCGGTACGAAATGTACTGTACTAGGACATATCATACTCCCTTCCCGGCGCCGTCCATATCACACCCGCGAACCTTAGCCTGAACACGCGGACATGTGATATCGTAGAGTATTCATTTCCGCTAGCCTCCCCTCTAACACTGTGACAGTGATGGTAGGGTTATGCCTGGGTCTATGTCACGGCTCCCCCCGCTGAGCCAAATGGTATATGATAGGACGTGATGTTTCCTCGGTACAGTAACGGGACGTTAGGCCCTATCGGAGGAATGGTAAGGAGGGTAAGCCAAAGGTGTCACTGGTCTCGCGTGAGATCTGATGGTAGGCCGAGGGGCAATTTTAAGTGCTCGCACCTTACTAGATATCACATAATGGCGTGATTCCTGATCCGATTCCGTCGGTATTCACCTCAGCGAGTTTACCCCCTCAATATCACGGATAATGGCATACACCCCCGCCGTATCATCAGGGTATTTCCGCGTTCACGAGGTATGAGGCCAGGATACACCCCTATGGCCATGTCACCCGGACTAACCCGTTGCTGGTGCTTTACCCCAGGTGAGCTCCCTCCATACCCTATTCACCTGCGAACAGCCGGAAAGTAAAATACGATATCGGGCAAGGAGAGATGGGGCCGAGAAGCGTTCTGGATATAGCTTGCAAATTGTGATAGGTTGCGGCCCCGTAACTAACTGGCAGCTCGAATAGGGCGGGATACTGTGCACCATCGTTCCATGCTACCGGTATGACGTGCGCCAAACAATCACCTCTGGGATGTGGTAGGGCGAGTCTAAATCTGGCGAGACAAAAGGGACTCTGATTACTGTGAATTTTCTTACGCGGACCGTTTGGTATAGGCGGATCGTATAATCACGATTTGTCCCGTTGTTTTCTCCCCCGCAACGCCCGAGCGCAGTGGCCGCGACGGCAGGCACACGACAAAGGGTTCGATAATGTGGCAACAGTTGCGCGGTGGGTGCCGGGTAAAGCAGCTCGGTCGGCTAATGGCAGTGAAAGGAGTTTTGGTGGTTCCGAGACAAAGCCCCGGTGGTGTTCTCAATCCCCTGATCAACCCACCGACGGTGAGGCCTAGCTTCCGGTACGATACGAGTGGAACGCTCCCGGCGTGGAATGGATGGGCAGGTGGGGGCTCGGGGGTGCCTAAGGGTTTGTCGGTGAGTAACTGGCGGGGGATCTCTTGGAGGGGGCGCACCTCACTGCTGGGGTGGTCGACACTTGGGTTAGGAATTAGTTCGGGGCCGCTTATTAAGCCGTCGGACATTTCCTAATTCCGTACTGTACCCGTCCCAGGCAGAAGTATCCGGGGATTCGAGTCGTGAGTTTGTACGGGCGCTCATATAGGCACAGTTTTTTTTTTTTTTACCGAATACCAGCGACAGGCACAAAAAAGTGGTACGGTGTAGGGGTGGAATATCAACCCTTTGAATAGATGCCAAGGTTTCAAAAGCTGATGGATTGAGGATACAAGCAGTATTAAAAAGGACACCAGTTTAGAGGTTCAGGCACTATGCTCAACAAGCGCTTGATTTGATGGTAAACATGCTGGAGGACAGGTCACCTGCATCATCATTCGCTAAGGTTTTCCTTTGTCAATCGCATAGTATGGGGAGAAATGCTGTCCCGCGAACGTCTTCCTCTCAAGTGTATCACCTCACCGAGACATTACTTCTCCATGTACGAGTGCCACTCTTCTGTGCCTGCAGCTTGTACCGGTGTTTTACGGATAACTTCTCGGCTGGGACAAGTACCGGTACCCTCGTTCTGCAGTACCAGTACTCGGACTGGTATGCATCTTAGCTTCCTAATCAGGAAAAGTAATGCTAACATACTTCTCGTCACAGTAAGCCTCATGCCCGTTAATTGGGCCAGCTACATACAAGCACTCGTACAGACCCAACTTCGGCAATTCAACATACAAGTACTCGTACAGTATTTACAGGGGATCTTAAGCGCGGAGGTTGGTGGTGGCAGTTGTCAGGCTGCACGGGTTGGGGGGCCCTGCCCCCCTGGTCTGGAGTACGAACTGGAGCCGAGGAGCCATGTGCGAGGTACTTGTACCGGTGGTCCCAAGATTTCCCCCTCTACCGGTAACTTGCTCGAGTAGAGAAGGGGGAAATGCACACCGGTTTCCGAGACAAACAAAACACTAACCGTGCCAAGGCTAGACTCTACCGGGAGCCATTCCACCGCACCCGCACTCGATCCGATTACCGGTGCTGGTACTTGTGCTCGAGTTCTCATTTCCGAGTGTTGGTCCGCGGTGCCTGGAACAATACCGGCACACCACCCCGACCGGGTGCATTAAGGAAATAGCGCAAGCAACCTAAGCCGCACTGATTCCAAACTCATCCCCCCCGCAGCGCGGGGGCGAAAACAACATCCTGTGGTGGGGGAAACCTTATCATACTCGTACAAGCAGCCCAGAACACTAACTACATTCTTCCACTTAGTAATATTGGTTAATTGGACTCCCAATGTAGTTAACAAGTAGCCAATCCTGCTTTCTTGGCAGAGCCCACGTGCCCCTTGGCATCTTTGAAAGCTGATGCGGGGTGCGACATTTGGGTCCTAGTAGTCTCAGCCTAACTCTAATCCCATAACTCGCCCAAAGTTGCTATTCATACTTCCAAAATCCTCTCCGATCTCTCTCGAGCCCATTGTCTTATGAGGGGAAAACACAGTAAGAGTCGTTGAGGAGCTTCAGCGGTTTGAAGTTGGGTATATTCTCAGCTTCGAATTGTTCCCCCACCATGTCGAATAACTTATCCCCGAATTTCCATATCAACCGCAGCCATTCTCATTACCGTGTGCGGGGAAAGCACCGGTGCTCTATCCCTCTTTTTTGATTTAGATTCCACATTTTCTCAGGAGCCTCACTTCTCCCAAGGTCTTCGGTGGATAGGTCCCGGAACGGCGTAAACCCCGGGGGCACGGTCTGGCCAAGACAGGACCCATCGAGTGCCCGCGACTGTCCACAGTCATCCACCGGCAATCTTCACCTTGTCCACCAAGAGCTCGAGCGGCAATATCACACGAGCTTACTTCGCTCTGATGCTCACTACGGCGATCAAGCTTGATGAGACCGAGGTGACCGTTGCCAGCCACTACCCGCCTTCCTGCTCTTGAATCGCCCCGTGCCGGTACCTGAGCTGTTCACTTGCCGGGCTCATAATAGCCACATTCGAACATTCATACCTTCCCCTTCACCGGATTCTGGGGGCGGGCGACTTGGGTTCATATACTGTTCGTAAATTCCCAATTCCCTTTCCATTTCAGCGTCTGTCGTCCCTTTCGTTCTTTTCCACACTACCATTGTTTACCCTTTTGAGCCCCCGCTTCCTTTGCCGTTTCCATCTCTCCTCTCCTTAGCTCGGTTTGGCTGATTACTATCCTTGTGCGTTACAATGTCGCTCAGATCAATCCTTAAGACTGCCCTCCTGATGGCCACGACGGCGTCCGCCGGGCGAACACTCTTCGTCGGTTCCGGAAAGGGCACGATCAAGAGCTATGAATTCGACGAGACGGCCAATGCCCAGGGTTTGATGAAGGAGCTTGCATCGACTGCCGAGAGCAGTCCGGCGGCCACATGGCAGACAATCTTCGGGGATTTGCTGTACTCTGTCAGCGAGACGAGCGTGCCTGTTGATGGCGTCGTCACGGCCTACCAGATTGGCCCCGACAAGAAATTGATCAAGAAGGGAAGCGCAAAGGGCACGCCTAGTCCCGTGAGCCTTGGTGTTGGGAAGGGCGGGAAATTGGTTATTTCTGCCTCCTAGTAGGTTCCCGACTGTGCTGAGCTGTATGCGTGTATAAGTGCAAGGCCAACATTTCGTTTTAGCGCAGGTGGAGGAGTGGATACCTTCGCAGCAGATGGGTCCGGCGGTCTCACCCACAGCCAGAAATTCGCCTACACCCTCGATAAACCTGGCCCCGTTCCGGACCGTCAGGAGGGGGCCCACCCGCATCAGGCCATCATGGACCCAACCGGGGAATACGTCATCGTTCCCGACCTCGGGGCGGACAGAGTGAGAGTGTACTGTGCCAACAGCAGCACTACAATCAACGAATTGGAGTCTATCAAGACCCCCGACGGATTCGGCCCCAGACATGCTATCTTCTACCCTGTTGGTAACCCAAAGGCGACGCATATGTTCGTGGTCGGTGAACTCGCGAACGAAATCATGACCTTCAAGATCAGCTACGCCCACGGCCAATTGAAGGCGGAGAATATTGCGGCGGTGAGCACTTTTGGCACTCAAAGTGTTCCAACCGGTCCTCCCGCCCCCACCGCGGCCGAAATAGCCCTTTCTGTAAGCCCCCCCCCTCCCCACAAACACCCTATACACATACCTAGGAACTAACCACGCGCACTCCAGCCCGACGGAAAATACCTCTACGTCTCCAACCGCCACGACAAGACACAAGCCAACGGAACCCAGGACTCCATTGCCACCTTCAGAGTTTACCCGGACGCAAAGCTCACCTTTATCCAACTCAGCGCCTGCGGCGGCATCTCACCGCGCCACTTCTCGATAACCAAGGACGGGAACTGGGTCGCCATCGCTAACGACGGAAGCGGCAACATTAGCATCTTTAGACGGTATCCGGAGAACGGGACCATTTCTTCCTTGCCGATCGTCTCAACAGCCAATGATGGCGCTTCGTGCGCTACGTGGTACGAACCTAAAGTTGAGTATAGTTGAGCGGAGGGAGGGTGGATGGAAGAGCGTTTTCATTACTGTTATCCTGTTTGATAAAGTGAAATTGAGCGCTTTGCACGATATACCGTACGACAGTCCTTCTTGCTATCGTGGTTTAGAAGTTTGAAGTATAATATTCTTTACGATACCGGGTGCTCTATCACGAATTCGGAAATGACCGGTTCGGGTTGAATTCGTAACGTACGGGGGTTTTCAAGTGATATGCCCCGAACGTAGCTATCATATCATAATCCAAGCGGGGAGAAAGTCTTTTCGTCCAAGGGAAAAAAAAAGCCAATAACATTGCCTCTTTTCTTTGAAATACAATCACCTTTACTACCCTTGAGACCCCTCCCTCGACCGCGCCACTGTGACTGAAACCACCAAACCAAAGCCGTACCACTACCTACACCCAACAACCTATTATAGAACGGCGGTACCGTGCTCGATCACGGCACGGTACAATACCGTACGAGCATCATACCGTAATAGCGCCATTAGCCACGCTCTTCCCTAACCCACAAACACCCCCAATCACGACTGGTATTATACAAGTATGGTAAGTACGGTGCATAAGTTAAGTTGGGACCCCCACAGCGATGTACACCGTCCGATACTTATTTACTGGGCGTTGATGGGCAGCTCATCTCCTAATTACTACTGTACCCCCCCAGAGCGTTCATAATGATGCTTGGATTTTTGTCGATTCTCATATCGTAATTTATGAAGTGTCATATACAGTACGGTACAGTACCGAGGTCCTTGAGGGTTTCCGGGGCTAATTATCGTTCCTCCTTCTGAGTAGTGCTACGCTTGATATGTAACGTAATGTACCATTCCCTGCCGATCACTCGGGAATATAAGTTAGGTTACGCTAGGTTTCGTGGAGAGTGCTGGGAGCTGGAGACAAATGATATTTCTACTGCTAAGCATCCCCCCCCGGTGCACTCATTAATTGCGAGAGTAACTGTTAGATTTGTATAAGATGGTAATGGTAGTAGATAGAGCGGTGTTGAAGCCGTAAATTAAAGACCAGATGTAACGGGCAGTGCAATCTAATCTTTTGTTTTTTTTTCCCGTTTTCGCTATTTCCGGAGGTTCTACGAGTATTATGGATTGATTAATCCGTAGGCGGTGGGGGGTTTTTCGTCACGAACTAGGGGGGGAGGGAGGGATATCAGAATCTTACCAAGGCCAAGGATGGCGACCCCCTGATCTTGGAATATCTCTTTGGGCTCCCTGTTTTCCCAGTAAACTGTAGGAAAGGAGGGGGAAAAAAAATTAGCATAAAAAGCCGCCGGTGCCTGACATGGTATAATAAAGCGAGAATCCCCCCTCCTCTTTGCCCGTGCCCTCTAGTCTATCCACTCCCGAACTCAGAGACCCATCCCACCCCATTGGATACTATTAACCAAAACTCCATCAATAACAGGGGGGAAATCCAGGAAATCTGTACTTGTAGCAAACAATACAGTAAGCACGAAGGTTACAACCAACCAACCGCCCGGGAAAAGGAAGTTTGTGAACGCTAGCGCAGGGCAGGTGAAAGATCTATCCACACATTCAACAGCAACAGTAAGAAAGAAAAAGGGGAAAAAGAAAAGAAAAAAGTTTTTTTTTTCTTCTTCTTGGAATCAACTACTGTAGCTAACCGTCATCCCACGATAACCTTAATTTGGGCGTGGTCCAATGGGATTGCGAATCGGTTGAGGAGATCCGAGACGTTCATGCGGGATGGATGATCGGTGCCGTATCGTATCGGGAAAACGCTGATCCCTCTACTCGTAGAGGAAGGGTTGATGGGGATATCGTGCCGTAGCGGATTCCGGGAGATTTTTTTTTTATATCGAATACCGGTGCCACGGTGGTGTTATCGTTATGTTTTAAGGTTGCGGGGAGGAGTGGTGGCGGTTTGATACAGTACGAGTACTCGTACGGTACATGTAGGCTGGTAGGATGTGTGTCTGTGTATGTGTTTAGGCCGTCTTGGGGAAGCTGCCGGGTGGCTGCTCGTGGGATTCCTTGCCCCATTTCGGATCGCCCGAATTGGGCTGGGCGGTTGGGGTACGGTACGGTACTGGTATACCTGGGTACTCGAGTACCGGCAGGCTTGGGGTATTTATCATAGGTTGTTGTTTTGGTGTAATGCTAGGCCCGTATCATAACCTGCTCGCTGCCGGGGTTGATGGATTTCTTATCGTTACATTCCAGCTTAGAGTACCGTACTACCGGTACAATGCA
Source organism: Tuber aestivum (assembly GCA_900010015.1). Lineage (NCBI taxonomy): Eukaryota > Fungi > Ascomycota > Pezizomycetes > Pezizales > Tuberaceae > Tuber > Tuber aestivum. The sequence goes on from LN890980.1 coordinate 44,280, forward strand.
GAATAGAGACACACCAGGTCAAAGCGGTATTTTACCGGTATCTCGGATAGCATCCGACGGGATTCTGATCTGAGGGTTCCGGGGAACATGGGAAACTGGTGAGGACGCCCTCCTACGGCGCTGGGTCTCTGGGAAGGTCTCCGCATATGGCAATCCGAAGTTGAGTAGTGCGGTCCCAAGCAAGAGATATCTGGCTTAGACGGTCGAGGAACTCAAGTGCTTCAGGAAGTGAAGATTCGGAAAGAAAAGGGGGGACGAAATACTTCAATTTTCCGCATCTCATGTTTGTTCTAGCTCACAGAGTTAGCGCCGGTTGTGATCTTTGGGCCGCTCGGCAGCTCTTATAGTCGAAGCATAAGCAACATTCCTGAAATGGACTAACTAGATACGCAAATGTGTCTGATAGACTGCCCAGAGGGTAGAGATCTACCGGTACTCCGACAAGGAATCATATGCCTATGGATCAGAACTGCCCCCCCCCCGCCGCCGCGCTGGGCAATCGTAATATTAAGCATTATTTTGCAGTTTAGATGGTAGTACTTTCTACCCGGGCCTGGTTCCCAACGCTTCCTACGGCCTCTCTCGGATTGGACGATGTACTGGTATGTATGTAGCTTCCCGGAACCTTGGGGCCAATGTGTACTATAGCAAAGAAGTTCGGAATAGGGAAAGAGTCCCAAGATGCGTGGTCGAGTTATGAGGGCTAAGAAACCCTAGGGAGCGGAGAACAAAGGGAGAGAGGGGGGGGGAAGACGCTTTCACTCGATTGGGGTTCTTTCTTTTTCTTTTTAGGACTTGCACTAGCATCTTGCAATAGCATCTAACAGCGAATCGAACTGAACATCGAGGCGTAAGTTTCTAAAAATCTTGGACAGATGCCGAGTGAGATTTTGTGTATCTAGATAATGCGTTCCTGGGTTTATTTGATGTACGCGCAGCGGGTTCAGCAAACCCGAGTGGGCATCATATCATCCACCCTCTCCAGACCTTTGCTTGATGTTTTTTTCTCTCCATCCCGCGCTACTCTGCACTCTACCACATTGCTAGCGGTCAGGGGGCATGTCTCCACTCCCTCTCGGCTTCAGAAACTGCGGTGATCCGGGAATGGAGTTAGCCGTGAAAGCCAAGAGCCTAAAACTGCTGTCAGCCAGTATTGGCGCCGGGCCAAGGAAATGCAAAGTTTCAAGACTCGGAATCCGCTATACGAGCACGTGTTCCCATGTCTCTCACACTCGTATAGTGCCAGCCACCACTACCCGTTTAGAATCCCGGTCAAAACATGCGGGAAACTGACCGGGTTCATCTTCAATTGGCAAACACTGCGATGAAGGAATTCGCTTGAGGCGAAAATAATGCGGGTGGAGCTGGGAGAAATTTTCGGTCGGCCATTGGGTGGGTTATGTCTGCTCTTAGAAGGGAGGCAAGAGTAGGGAGGTGGTACGGCAAACAGCAGCACAACCAGCTATCAGCACTGTGTTGGGGAGTGGAATTGGGGTAGAGTAGGGCTTAATCAGGCTTTGTCAGTGGACAAGTCTCCGACGGAATGGTAGTTTTTTGGCCAAAAAAAAATTACACCAAGAAATTTCAACTATGAGCGGTGTATAGCTGATGTGAAATGATGGCCAGAGGCAAACGAAACGAACACTCTTAGATCAACACATCCGGAACCACACCGACCTCATTACATCATTAAAACCAACCACATTAGAGCGAGAATTCCGCACTACCCGTTGGTGACCTCTACAGCGCAGCGACGGCAGCACCAACAAAAAGGGCGGCCGCAATACCCGTACCCCGCGAGCTACCGGAGTTCGACTTTGCCGCCTCCTTCACATCATCCTCGTCACGACTCTCGGTTACACCGAGATCAATGCAAGTTTGTCTGCAGCAGAATTAGTGGACGCTCAGAAGGGAAAGCCTTTCTCCAACGTACCCAACCTTGCAGCACCCATTCGTTTGGCACTTCTCACCAAAAAGACAGTACGATCCTGAGCACCGATCAGCAGCAATTCCGGAAACCTATCGACACCACTTACCATCACCATAACCACAGCACACTTGTCCACAATACTGCACATCACAAACAGTGGGTGTTTCCGAGGGACATGTGGTCTGGCGAACGAACAACTTGGGGATTGAGTCGAGAGGGGTGGACCGTCGGGCAAGCCCGCCGCGCAGCGTTGCCTTGAACCCGTTCGAATCTGCCGCGACGGTTAAAACGAAGAGCGCAAAAGCAACGACGGAGAAAATGGACTTCATCTTCGGGTGTTTGGGATTATTGAGCGTGCTGATTTGGTGGGTTCCCAGGTGCAGCTAGGCGTGGTTATCGTGAGGTCGAAAGCGGAGGTAGCGAAAGAGCGGTCCACAGGCTCACTTTATACGAAGCCCGGCTCGAACCACAGCCTTCCCAATCGCCCCGGGGTGGAAATCGGTTGGATGCCGTAAAAACAAACTTGAAATCCACTATCTCCGTATCTTCCTATGATCCCCGGATCCAGAGACATATGCCCCTGAGAAAGGTTAGCGCTTCCCTGACCATAGCAATATTAGCCCAAGGGATGCGCTGGGTCTTGTTAACCGGCATCCACACTTTCGCTAACCTACCGAGCTAACCCTATCGTGGGTGACGGGCTGATTTCTGCTGATTTTTGACAGTGGATTTCAGTGTTCCCGTGGTACAGTACGAGTACAATGTGATGCTTGAGTACTCGTACCAGTTCCTGCTCGAGACTTGGTCACCGCTCATTGCCGGTAAGCATGCGAACCTGCCACTTATGGATATCAGTGGCTACACAAACTCTATTTCGTTGTCGCTCTTATTGGTTACACGATCCGCCCCAGCTCAGGGTACGGTACTAGTACAAGCACCAGCCCGCCCACCACCCTAAACTGAATACAGCTTATTGTTTTTTTGTTTTTTTTTTAAAAAAGGAAACCTCCAGTGGTTCCAGGACACAATTTCCATGTGCAACCTCCTCCTGTGGCACCAAAACTCTGATAATTGTACCGTACTCGAAGTACTATGAACTGAGTTCAAGGCACCATGCACCTCGCAAATAGTGTACTGTTCGCAGCAGCGGTATTGTTTCGAATGTTTGCAGGTATCAATGTGGTCCTTTCCTATGATAAAAGCATTAGCATTCTCCGCTAGCACACAAGCACATCCTGATTCTTCCCCACCCCAGCCAATATCGTGGGCCAAGTGAGATTCTGGCTGCATCCGGGAGGGGGTGAAACGGGGCAGTGCCCCTAAACTCGGTTCTACGAGTACCGCAGACCGTACCGTACCGCGCAGTACCAGTACGAGTAAGGTAAGGTGCCCCCCTCGTGAGAAGATTTAACGTGTAACCTGTTGCGCCGGTATTTACCATGCACCTGGAGTGTCATACGAGCATGCCTCTACCGGTACTCGTACCGAACCCCCATGATAATAACAAATTTCCCCGAGCAGGCTCCCTGGACCGACAAACTTGAGATATCCCTGATCCTGGGGCTCATTCTTGGCATGAAATGATAACAAATCTAGAGTGCGCCAAAAGCCATGAGTAGCTGGCAGGAACAGTTCACCATTCAGGTGGTTGCAGGTGGCGCTGGATATGATAGTGTTCAGTCTCGCAACCGAGCGAGCCATGGCGCGCGCCAGTCGGGGATTCTCTGCTGTCCATGGAGCTCCTTTAGGAAGCAAGGGATCAAGATTTCTGGTTCGCGATCTATGTTTACCGTATCCTCTCGACTTACCTGTTATTTTTGCCAAGATAGGGCGTTGCTTGGAATTGAATGGTGCCGTGCAACTAAAATCGACCCTGTCGACAACTACAATCAATCGAAATTGCTAATCAACAGGCTCTGCGTAAAGATGAATAATGTTTAAATGTGTACGGTACGGCACTATCTTAATAACTCTGTACGAAAATACGACATAGTAGAGAGAGGATACCACGGGCACGTTAAGCAAGGAGGAATTTGGTATGAAGGTAGATTGGTAGTAGTTCTTGTCCTTAATCTCTTTAAGTGTAACGGGCAGGGTCTGAGGGTCGGGTAGCCCAAGGCACACCACGGATAGTAACAGGCAAGAGTCTGGAGGCAAGGTCTAGGAACGGGAGTATGACCGAAGCGAGTTGTACAAGGCGCGAGGGTTCAGGGGTCCAGGGTCAGGGTTCAGAGGTTCAGGAGGACATGAAGTAGAAGAGAGTGTAATTCCTAGGTACAGGTGTCTGAATTATATCTAATTTTATTTAAACTCGCCACGCCAAAACATGGCTTATAGTCAAGCGATCATCTCTCGTACACCCAGCATAAGGCCGGGCAGGCCCCCAGTGGACCACAAGCGGACTGGGACTGCCTCGAAAGTCACAGCCTGGGGCCGGGGTCCCCACGATACACTGGCGCGCTCACCCAAATAACAACTACCATACAAAGCGTACAAGCCTCCAAGTCCCAACCGTCAAACACTCCCACAAGCAAGCAAACATGGAAGCTAAGTACAAGACCCATCATAGACTCTCGCCTCCCTCGCCCCAACCGACAAACCGACACCCAACCCGACAGGAACAGAGCGACCGAAGTCCTTGGTCCCACCAAGCGAGGGGAAGTGTAACGGACAAGGTCTAAGGGTCGGGTAGCCCAAGGCACACCACAACTGGGACAGGCGAGAGTTCGGAGGCGAGGTCTAGGAACAGGCGTACAACCAAAGTGAGTTGTACGATATTCAGGAGGTCAGGGGTTCAGGGTCAGGGTTCAGGGGTTCCAGAGGACGCGAAGTATGAGAGAGTGTAATTCCTAGGTACAGGTGTCCGAATAATATCTAAGTTTATTTATACTCGTCGCGCCATACATGGCTTATGATCGAGCGCCCCCCCGACAGGAGCTTAACGCCGGTCGGGATCCACCGATGGGACTGGGGCCCTGCTACCCCCACAAAATACAGGCAACTAAATACAAGATACCAATCCTCCGGCCCCGTACCGTTAACCACCCTAGTGAGCAAGCACCAACACCAAAGCTAAAGTACAAGTTCATCAACAGTTCAGCACCCACCCGTCCCACCTAACCAGGCCATGGGAATCCCAGCACAATCAAAAAATCACTACCACTGGCAGTAACACTCCAGTCTCGTGGCAAAATTCCTCATAATATTATAAATTAAATCCACTCAGCACAACCCCACCCAGCACCCAAGAAAGCGTTCCAGCACTAGTCCCCTAGGGGCCAGGACAGAGGGGCGGTACGAAGCCAGTCTCCCCTAAGCAATCAATCGAGGCAGGCACAAAAACCAAACCCCTTGCACCGTAATAACCAACCCGAGACACTCCTAGGGCCAGCCTTTCCATCATAGGTATCCCAACCTATGTAGAGTCACCCATGTCCACCTCTTCTTCGTTTTCCTCCGTATCCTCAGACTCTTGGGTAGCTGGACAGGGGCGAGAAGGGCAGACAGGTGAGTGGGATTCGTGTGGGCCATCACAGTTCACACACCTGGGTATGGTATGGCTGCATGGACGACCGCGAAGACGGCAGGTAGCTGTGGGGCAGGAGTGATCCCCAGTAGAGTGAGGGAGGAGGCACCAGCGGCAGGAAGCAGGCAGGGTGCATTTGATGCTGTGGTGGCCAAACTTGTGACAGTTGGCACACTGGGTGTATTTGTTGAAGCGCAAACGGCGTTCGGTACGGTAGGTATTGGAGAAGGCGGAGAGGCGTTTGCCGACAAAGGAGGGCGCCTTAGGTCCAGTGATGGAAATAACAATAGTAGAGGTGAGCTTGCCGATCTGTGCTATATCAGAGGTGAGCCACCTAGGCTCTTCAGTAAGTGATAAGCCTGAGTTAAAGGTGGTGAGCTCTTGGGCAAGTAATGCCAATGAGGTAGAGGTAGCAATGCCATGTACCAGAAGCTGGGTGGCGGGGGTGTCGAGGTGGACAGTGGAGGCACCAGGAATGAGGTGCAGGAAGGTGCCAACTTTGGTGTTGACAGTCGTGGCTCTAACCGTATCCATAGTGGTGAGAGTAACATGTCCATCCCAAAAGGAGACGGATTGGATAATAGTGGAGGACAAGGCCTGGTTGATGCTGTCGCGTAGCTGTACAGCAGTGATGGTGAGGGGGGTAGCGTCTCGTTTGATGATGAGCTGACGCTCGTGCATGGTGAGGCCCTTTTTCTTTTCGGTAAGGGGCTTAGTCGAGGTAGAGGAGGGTTTGGCTGGCTTGGGGCCAGGCTTTGTAGGTTTCTGGGAGGGCTTCCTTGCCCTCCGAGCGACGGTAGCCCAAGAAGGAGGGGCTGCTGGGCCAGGAGGTTGGGCATGGGGAAGGGTAGGAGGTGGAGGAGGAACAGAGGGTTGCCCTGTAGTGTCGGTAGTAGGAGGTGCCGGAGGGGCAGTGGTGGGAGCAGGCTGAGAAAAAGCGAAGCCACGAAGGGTGTCTAGTTCCTCAGTAAGGGTGGTGATGTGCTCGGTTAGCCCATCGGTCGCTTTCCTGTAGTCTTGGTGCAAGATTTGCATCATATGGATCATAATGGGAAAGGCTTTTGCAAAACTGAACGGTGCTTCAGTCTTCTCTGCCTCTGCCAACTGTTCAAACATTTGCATGAAGGCGCCGTTAGGAGCTGCAAAGTCTTTGCCTGAATATCATATAGTCGAGGTGGTACCACTGCGTGGCCGTTTAAGCGAGGGAGGGGCTTGAGCCCGAAAGACAGGTGATAAGCGACCCTGCCCACAAAACTGTGAGGCCCAGTCAGGCTGTGTAGGGGGTTGCGGAACGAGAGGAGGTGAAGACTCCATGATGATAGTGATGAGGAGAAACTTTGACCCCAGTCGGGTCAAAGAGAAAGTATCGTGGTGGATAAGATAATTCCCAGGAACGTAAGAAAGGGTGTCCTAATAATATCTAAGTTCTTATTTTTACTCGCTACCGCCAAATCATGGCTTACGAACGAGCGCCCCCCCGACAGGAGCTTAACACCGGTCAGGATCTACCGATGGGGCTGGGGCCCTGCTACCCCCGCTAAAAACAGGCAACTAAATACAAGATACCAAGACCTCCGAACCCAAACCATCCTGACCCGTCAGAGACACCAAAGCAACCCCACAAGCCAACACCCTCGTGAGCAAGCAACACACGAAAGCTAAGTACAAGTCCATCAACAGTCCCAGCACCCACCCGTTCCACCTAGCCAGGCCACGGGAATCCCAGCACAATCAAAAAATCACTACCACTGGCAGTCAAACTCCAGTCTCGCGCCAAAATTCCTCATAATATCATAACAAAATAAATCCACCCAGCACATCCCCACCCGGCACTCAAGAAAGCATTCCAGCACTAGTCCCCTAGGGGCCATGACAGAGGGGCGGTACGAAGCCAGTCTCCCCTAAGCAATCAGTCGAGGCAGGCCAAAGCCAAACCCCTTGCACCATAATAACTAACCCGGGACACCCCTAGGGCCAGCCTTTCTATCATAGGTATCCCAACCTATGCAGAACCATCCATATCCACCTCTTCTTCATGTTCCTCCGCATCCTCAAACTCTTGGGTAGCTGGACGGGGGCGAGAAGGGCAAACAGATGAGTGGGATTCATGTGGGCCATCACAGTTCACACACCTAGGCGTAGTATGACTGCAGGGACGGCCTCGAAGGCGACAGGTAGTGGTGGGGCAGGAGTGATCCCCAGTAGAGCGAGGGAGGAGGCACCAGCGGCAGGAAGCAGGCAGGGTGCATTTGATGCTGTGGTGGCCAAACTTGTGACAGTTGGCACACTGGGTGTATTTGTTGAATCGCAAACAGCGTTCGGTATGGTAGGTATTGGAGAAGGCGGAGAGGCGTTTGCCGACAAAGGAGGGCGCCTTAGGTCCAGTGATGGAAATAACAACAGTAGAGGCATGCTTGCCGATCCATGCTATATCAGAGGTGAGCCACCTAGGCTCTTCAGTAAGTGATAAGCCTGAGTTAAAGGTGGTGAGCTCTTGGGCAAGTAATGCCAATGAGGTAGAGGTAGCAATGCCATGTACCAGAAGCTAGGTGGTGGGGGTGTCGAGGTGGACGGTGGAGGCACCAGGAATGAGGTGCAGGAAGGTGCCAACTTTGGTGTTGACAGTTGTGGCTCTAACCGTATCCATAGTGGTGAGAGTAACATGTCCATCCCAAAAGGAGACGGATTGGATAAAAGTGGAGGACAAGGCCTGGTTAATGCTGTCGCGTAGCTGTACAGCAGTGATGGTGAGGGGGGTAGCGTCTCGTTTGATGATGAGCCGACGCTCGCGCATGGTGAGGCCCTTTTTCTTTTCGGTAAGGGGCTTAGCCGAGGTAGAGGAGGGTTTGGCTGGCTTGGGGCCAGGCTTTGTAGGTTTCTAGGAGGGCTTCCTTACCCTCCGAGCGACGGTAGCCCAAGAAGGAGGGGCTGCTGGGCCAGGAGGTTGGGCATGGGGAAGGGTAGGAGGTAGAAGAGGAACAGAGGACTGCTCTGTGGTGTTGGTAGTAGGAGGTGCCGGCGGGGCAGTGGTAGGAGCAGGCTGAGATAAAGTGGAGGCGCGAAGGGCGTCCAGTTCCTCAGTAAGGGCCGTGATGTGCTCGGTTAGCCCATCAGTTGCCTTCCTGTAGTCTTTGTGCAAAATTTGTAACATGTGGATTAAGATGGGAAAGGATCTTCCAAACGTGCAGGGTGTTGGGGTGTCGTCCCTTGCTGCCAACTCGTCAAACATGTTCATGAAGGCGCCATATGGGCTGCCTTCAAAATCGTCTGCCGAGTATCGTGGTAGAGAGGTAGTGGTGCCACTGCATGGGCGTTTAAGCGAGGGGGGGCCCTGAGGCCGAAAGATAGGTGATAGCTGACCCTGCGAAGCCCCGTCAGGCTGCGTAGGAGGTTGCGGAACGATAGGGGGTGATGAACCCATAATGGAGGTGCTGAGGAGAAACTTTGACCCCGGTCGGGCCAAAGAAAGGTATCGTGGTGGATAAGATAATTCCCTGGCATGTAAGAAAGGGTGTCCAAAGGAGATTACCAGATTGCGTGAAGAACATAAAATATAAGGGGGCACACCCCCTTATATAGCTAGGAAATCCTCCATGATTAATAATACAAAAGAAAACTCTTAACATAGCGCGCAGCTGCGATTCTTCCGTCAGGTTCCATCAATTTCTGTCGCGCGGCAACCTATCCCAATCATAAAACTAAGGAAATCCTATTATGCAACCCACAAAACCACAACCAATATATGCAACCAAAAATCCCATGCTCCTCTCCTATATTGTGCCAGGTGGCCGTGACACTAGCTCCCCTCTCCGACGCCGAAGTCCTCTGAGGCGAGTCATTCGGACAAGGGTCCAGGCTTATGGGGATATCGTTCATGGAACCGTTCCAGGGCCTGGAGTCCGTTGACCGAGTCGGCAGGCTCCCAGGTAGCTTCTGTGTATCCTTTCCATTTGATGAGGTACCGGAGGCGGTTGCGGACAAACTTGGCGTCTAGGACCTCCTCCACTTGCCATTCTTGTTCGCCATCTACCTCCACTAGTGGTGGCGGCGGTATTTCCTGGCCTGGGAGGGGGTCGTGTGAGACGAGGTCAAGCAGGGAGACGTGGAACACGTTATGGACCTTCATGGTAGGGGGAGGTCCAGTCGGTACGCGTGGGTTCCTATCTTAGCGAGGACAGGGTAAGGTCCGAAGCGTTTGTCGTCCAGTTTCACAGAGGGGCGTTTGGTTCTGATATTCTTCGCATTCAACCAAACGCGGTCTCCAATCTGGAAAGTAGGTGCAGGAAGCCATCCTTTGTCGGCGTACTCCTGTTGGCGATCTTGGGCGAAGGCGATCTCAGTCCTGAGGTGGTCGTGGATGTCTTTGATACGATCCACGAACGTCCCGACAGTGGCCTCGTCGGTGACCTCATCAGGGGTGTCCAAGAAGTCCATACGTGAGTCATAGCCATGGTTGGCGAAGAAAGGGGACACGCCGGTAGACTCAGAGGCATGGTTGTTGGCCGTGAACTCCGCCATAGGGAGCCAGAGAGACCAATCGTCCTGTTGGTAATTGACAAAGGCCCTCAAGTACTGTTCCATGATAGCGTTAACGCGTTCGGTCTGACCATCTGTTTGAGGGTGGAAGGCTGTTGACATCTTCCTTTCCACCTGTAACCTTTCACACACAGTTTTCCAGAAGTCCGCCGTGAACTGAGTACCTCGATCAGAGGTGATGGTCTTTGGGAGGCCGTGATGTTTTCAGACATGGCGGAGGTACAGGTCGGCAAGGGTAGGGGCATCGATGGTAGTGCGACAGGCGATCAGGTGCCGCATTTTGGACATCCTGTCCACCACTACCAAAATAGTGTCGTTTCCCTGGCTCCAGGGTAAACCGGTGACGAAGTCCATGGATATGTGTTCCCAGGGACGGTCGGGTATCGGCAACGGGCGTAGGATGCCAAAGGGGGCGTGTCGGGAGGTACAACTTCGTTGACAGGTGTGGCGGTTGGCCACGAAGCGTCCGATGTCCTGTCTCATGCCAGGCCATACGTAGCGTCGGGACATCAGCTCATGGGTCTTGGCGCATCCAGGGTGTCCCGCAGAGGGCCGGTCATGGGATTCCTGTATCAGTCAGAGGTACAACTCGTCATGGTGAGGAACATAGATCCGGTCACGGTAGAGCAGTCGATCTCCCTCACGTCGGCACTCGTTTAATGACAGGAGGCGGGAGTGTCGGTCGCCCTGATCGAGGGCGCGGAGAACCTGGGTTGGGATCGTGTCAGCTTCATAGGCTTTTTTCCACAGCTCATCAATAGGGGACGCTCCAGTAGGGAGCGTAATGTTCGCCAACAAACTCAGAGGCTGAGACTTCAACACCACCTGGGTCCGGTGGTTCTTCCGTTCCTCCACCTCCTCCTGGGTCTCGTTTTTCATCTGAGTCAAGGCGTCGGCTTTGCCGTTGAGCTTCCCAGGCTGGTACTCGATATGGTAGTTGAACTGTGACAGGAATTCTGACCAACGGGCCTGTCTGTTGTTCAACAGCCTCTTGGTGGCGAAATGTTTGAGGTTGAGGTGGTCTGTCAGGATGGTTACCTGTCTCCCCAGGAGGTAGCATCGCCATTCTTCGAAAGCTCTAACCATGGCCATGAGTTCCTTGTCGTAGATGTCATAGTTGCACTCCGCGGGACTATGCTTGCGGGAATAAAAGGCAACAGGGTGGAGGCGCCCGCTATCGTCCTTTTGAGACATGACACCGGCGGAGACGAAGTCGGAGGCGTCAGTCTCAATGATCACCTCTTTGTGGAAGTCAAAGTGGGCGAGGACAGGGGCGGTGGTGAACGCTTTCTTTAGCCGGTCAAAGGCGCGTTGACACTCGGGAGTCCACACAAAGGGGCGGTTCTTTTTGGTGAGTGCAGTGAGGGGGCGTGCTAGTCGCGAGAAGGCACGAATGAAATGTCGGTAGAAGTTGCCAAACCCTAAGAACGCGCGGACTTCGCGGACACAGTCAGGGACGGGCCACGTAGTGACAGTTTCCACCTTGGTGTTGTCTATGCGAATACCCTCGGGACTGATGATGAAGCCTAGGTATTCCACATGGGTGACATGGAACTCGCACTTCTGTGGCTTGGCTTCCAGTTCGGCATCCTGTAGTGCTTTCAGCACCCATCGTACATGCTCAACATGTTCTTCCTCATTCTTGCTGTAAACGAGGATGTCGTCGAGGTAGGCCGTGCAGAATCTGTCTAGTCCCTGGCGTAGGACCTTGTTGATGAAGACCTGGAAGGTGGCGGGGGCGTTGGTGAGGCCGAAAGGCATGACATTGGAGTCAAAGAGTCCATATCGGGTGCGGAAGGCCGTTTTCCATCGGTGCTTCTTATCCACTAGGACTTGGTTATAGGCCCCGCAGATGTCGATCTTGGAGTAGATGTTGGCCTCAGCGATGTTCATAAAGGTTTCTGTTAACAACGGAAGGGGTCCTCTGTCTTTGACCATCTCTTTGTTCAACCCTCGGTAGTCCACGCATAGTCTCAACGTGCTGTCCTTTTTCTTGATGAACAATACGGGCGAGGCCGCAGAGGAGGTGGAGGGGCTAATGAAGCCTTTATCCAGATTTTCATCAATCCATCCTTTTAGAGCAGCTAGCTTGGGTGGGGCCAGGTTGTAGAGGGGGCCGAAGGGAGGGGTAAAGCCGGGCTTTAGGGGTATCTGGTGGTCGATCCCTGGTCGACTAGGGGGCAACTGGGTTTGATTCTTTTCTAGGAACACAGGGAGGAAGTCGTGGTATTCCAGAGGGACTATTTCTTTGACCTCCTGTTGTTCCAACATGGTGTGGTCGAGGGCATGTTGGAGGGCATAGGCTTTGAGAAAGTGAGGGATTTCATATTCGATCCCTCGGGTACCAGTTATGTCTGGGGTGCGGTTCTTGAGGCAGTATTCGGATTCAAAGGTAACTGTGTTGGAGGCGAAGCGTATGGTGACATCATGCTGTTTCAGCCAGGGGATGCCAAGGGTAAGCGGGTAGCCACCAAGCTTGGTGACAAAGGCGGGGATGGATTCCAGGTGGTCGTTTATTTTGAGGTCAAAGCGGGCGATATGGGTGATGGCCCCTGAGCTAATGGGCCTCCCATCGATGACAGAGAGGTGGACCGGGTCTTTGAGCAGGGAAAGGGGTAGGTGGTGACAGCTAGCGAAGTCTATGTCTAGGAAAGCATAACCAGTTGCTCCAGAGTCGATGAGGGCATGGGGTCGGATTGTGTGTTGGTTGTCTATGATGTCATAGGCGACTACCAAGTGGTTATCTTCAATTCCATTTTCCATTTCATCCAGAGATAAACTAGAAATAACTAAACTAGGAGAAGACTTACCATGTCCCATGTCAGTGCCGATGGCTGCGCATGGGACCACTAGTTTTCCGACTCTTCTTGGGCAGGGAGGGGCTCCTCAGGAGTGGGGGTGGCATGGGTGCTGGCCCCGTGCAGGAGGCGGGGTCCCTTGTTGGGGCAAGCACGCGCCATATGTCCATGGCCCCCACAGTAGAGGCAGAGGCCACGATTGATCCGGTCTTGCCTCTCGGCAGGGGTGAGCTTTCGACGACCTGCGGAGAGGTCGATGGGGCCGGAGGCAGTACCGGTGGCTGTGGAGGAGGAGGCAGGAGGAGCTGCTGGGGTGCGAGGGGCGGCGGGGGCTGAGGATCTCCAGGATGTTGAGGAGGAACCTTTCTTTTGGGCGGGCGGCACGGGCACGGACATTGTTGTCAAGTTGTTTGAGGAGGGAGAGGTAGTCGTTCAAGGATTCCGGGACGGGGAAGACGTGTACCAGGGCGTCCTTCAGCTCCGTACTGAGGCCTTGGTAGAGGGCAGTATGTTTGGCAGCGTCGTTCCAGAGGGTGTCGACCGTCAGACATTGGAAGTCGGCAAGGTATTTCACGAAAGGCCGGTTCTTTTGCTGGAGGCTCCTCAGAGCGCGTTCCACCATTTGGACCCTGTTAGGGTCGCCAAAGGCCTGTTCTAACTCGGCGTAAAAGGCATTCATGTCCTCGAGGTTGATATGGTCGGGTAAGACCAGGTGTTGGACCTGGAGGAAGGCGCGTCCGTGGAGGAGGCCAATGGCATAGCCAAGACGGTGTTGTTCGCTGGTGAACTGGTGGGCGTCACCCTGGAGTTTCATCCGTAGCTGGGTGACGAAGGGGCGGAGCTTTTCAGTAGTGCTATCGAATTGCTCGGGGTCGGGGATCGAGACTTGTTTGTTGCCGCCAGCAGGGGCTGTGGTACCGGGGGCAGGCATCAGGACGAGGGCAGTGTTCAGGGACGTGATGGTGGCGTTGGCCTGTGTGAGGCTGGCTTCTACTATGAGGAGACGGGCTTCCAAGCCCTGGTACTCGGTTCGGGCGTTGTCCCGTTCTTGGGTCAAGAGGTTGCAGTATTGTTGTAGCTGCTGGTACTGGGGGGTTTGTTCAGGGGGGATGGGAGTGGCGTGGCGAGGGGGAGGAGCAGGTGCATTTAGGATTTAACGAGCCAGGTTTCTGGCAAGGTTGAACTGGGCCTGGAGCTGATCATGGTCTAAGCTTTGTGCATGGTCGTCCCCCAGGTTCGCGAGGGTATGAAGGGGACCATTGATGTTGTCAGGGAGGTGGGACGTGGCCATGGCGTGGTGTGGGTTGGGTCCTGGTAGACACAATCTTGTGTAAT
>LN890980.1:59781-120353 GCA_900010015.1 Tuber aestivum
GCCTGCATCCCTGAAGGGAAGGACGCCACCGTGGGCAGCTGCACCTCAGCCACCTCCTCTTCTTCTTCAGCCACCCCCCCAGAGGGAGGCGGCGTCATGTCCCCAGGCCCACCGAACGGAGGGGAGGGCAGCCGTCTAGCCACCTCCAGGGCCCGCTCCGATAGATGGAGTCGGCGGGACAGCACCGAGACGTGCTGGCGAAGGCGAGAAACCTCCTTCCGAAGAAGAGAAGCCTCATCCACTGACGCCGAAAGGGAAGACAAGGCCGCCGCGACCTTGCCCGCCGAAAGGGAGGAACCTTGCTTAGACATCGAAGCGACCGACCGAAGACGACGAAAGACAGAAACGAAGAACCTAAAAGCAACACGAACGAAAGGACAAAGCCTTTCGAGGTTAATGACTGTAAGCGAAGGTAAAGATTCCTTCACGAACAAGGCTTGAAGTTATCGCGAGATAAAGTCAAGGACGAGGAGGGATCCAGTGGTTCAGACACGTAAGAAAGGGTGTCCGAATTCAATCTAAGTTTATTTATACTCGTCGCGCCAAAACATGGCTTATGATCGAGCGCCCCCCCGACAGGAGCTTAACGCCGGTCGGGATCCACCGCTGGGACTGAGGCCCTGCTACCCCTGCAAAGTACAGGCAACTAAATACAAGATACCGCAACCTCCGAACCCAACCATCCAGACCCGTTAGAGACCCCGAAGAAACCCCACAAGCCAACACCCCCATGAGCTAGCAACACATGAAAGCTAAGTACAAGTTCATCAACAACACGGCACCCACCCGTCCCACCTAGCCAGGCCACGGGAATCCCAGCACAATCAAAAAATCACTACCACTGGCAGTAAAACTCCAGTCTCGCGCCAAAAATCCTCATAATATCGTAACATCAATCCTCCCAGCACAACCCCACCCAGCACCCAAGAAAGCGTTCCAGCACTAGTCCCCTAGGGGCCATGACAGAGGGGCGGTACGAAGCCAGTCTCCCCTAAGCAATCAATCGAGGCAGGTACAAAACCAAACCCCTTGCACCGTAATAACCAACCCGAGACACCCCTAGGGCCAGCCTTTCCATCATAGGTATCCCAACCTATGTAGAGTCATCCATATCCACCTCTTCTTCATGTTCCTCCGAGACCTCAGATTCTTGGGTATCTGGACGGGGGCGAGAAGGGCAAACAGGCGAGTGGGATTCATGTGGGCCATCACAGTTCACACACCTGGGTGTAGTATGGCTGCAGGGACGGCCGCGAAGGCGACAAGTGGCAGTGGGGCAGGAGTGATCCCCAGTAGAGTGAGGGAGGAGGCACCAGCGGCAGGAAGGAGGCAGGGTGCATTTGATGCTGTGGTGGCCAAACTTATGACAGTTGGCACACTGGGTGTATTTATTGAAGCGTAAACGGCGCCCGGTTCGGTAGGTGTTGGAAAAGGCGGAGAGGCGTTTGCCAACAAAGGAAGGAGCCTTGGGTCCAGTGATGGAAATAACAACGGTTGAGGCGAGTTTGCCGATGCGTGCTATATCTGAGGTAAGTCACCTAGGCTGTTCGGTAAGGGACAAGCCTCAGTTAAAGGTAGTGAGTTCTTGGGCAAGTGATGCCAGAGGAGTGGAGGTAGCGATGCCGTGTACCAGGAGCTGGGTGGCAGGGGTATCGAGGTGGACGGTCGAGGCACCGGGAATGAGGTGCAAGAAGGTGCCAACTTTGCTGTTGACAGTTGTAGCTCTGATCGTGTCCATAGTGGTAAGGGTAACATGTCCATCCCAGAAGGAAACAGACTGGATAAGAGTAGAGGCCAAGGCCTGATTGATGCTGTCGCGTAGCTGTACAGCAGTAATGGTGAGGGGGGCAGCGTCGCGTTTGATGATGAGCCGACGCTCGCGCATAGTGAGGCCCTTTCTTTTGTCGGCAAGGGGCTTAGCCGAGGCAGGGGAGGATTTGGCTGGCTTGGGGCCAGGCTTTGTGGGTTTCTGAGAGGGCTTCCTTGCCCTCCTAGCGATGGTAGCCCAAGACGGAGGAGCTGCCGGGCCAGGAGGTTGGGCATGAGGAAGGGTAGGAGGTAGAGGGGGGACAGAGGGTTGCTCTGTGGTGTCGGTAGTAGGAGGTGCCGGCGGGGCAGTGGTAGGAGCAGGCTGAGAGGGGATGGAGGTGCGGAGCTCGTCCAGTTCCTCAGTAAGGGCGGTGATGTGCTCGGTTAGCCCATCGGTCGCCTTCCTGTAGTCTTTGTGCAGAATTTGCATCATGTGGATCATGATAGGGAACGCTTTCGCAAACGAGTTTGGTCCCGCGTGTCCCTGTTGCTCGAAAAACTCATCAAACATGCTTATGAAGGCCCCGTTAGGCTTATCAAAGTCATCCTTTGAGTATCGTGGTAGAGAGGTGGTGGTGCCACTGCGTGGTCTTTTAAGCGAGGGGGGGCCCTGAGGCCGGAATATAGGTGATAAGCGACCCTGCCCACAAGACTGTGAGGCCCCGTCACGCTGCGTAGGAGGTTGCGGAACGATAGGGGGTGATGAACCCATGATGGAGGTGTTGAGGAGAAACTTTGACCCCGGTCGGGCCAAAGAAAGGTATCGTGGTGGATAAGATAATTCCCTGGCATGTAAGAAAGGGTGTCCAAAGGAGATTACCAGATTGCGTGAAGAATATAAAATATAAGGGGGCACACCCCCTTATATAGCTAGGAAATCCTCCATGATTAATAATACAAAAGAAAACTCTTAACATAGCGTGCAGCCGCGATTCTTCCGTCAGGTTCCATCAATTTCCGTTGCGCGGCAACCTATCCCAATCATAAAACTAAGGAAATCCTCTTATGCAACCCAGAAAACCACAACCAATATATGCAACCAAAAATCCCTTGCCCCTCTCCTATATTGGGCCAGGTGGCTGTGACAGGAAGGTAGTTACAGCCCGCGACCATCACAAAAATAAAAATAAATCAAAAATATCAAATCCGGTCTTAATACCGTCCCGCAAATTCCAAATCCTCCTCTATAGTAGAAGCCCTCCCGTCCTCACCCTCCACCAACCCCCCCAGCGAGTACCCCTCCCCAGCCAACTGCTCAGGGGTAAACTCCTGGAGAGTGGCAAACAATGCACCCGACGCAGCCCTCAAGGTATCATCCCACTTCGTGCCATGCCCCCTCCCCGAACGCTGTTTGCGTCGCCAACCGCCAGGTGAACCAGCATCCCCGCCAGCAACATGCTCAACCCCACCCTGCACTCCCACCTCCTCCACCAGTGCCCACTTCCTAGCCTGCTGCCCTGGCAACCTCAACCCAAGAAAGTCCGACATACTGACTCCCACACTCAGAGGTGAGCTCACAGCTCGACGCCCTACAGGCGCCGCCGATGGGAACCGCATCTTGTACCGCCCCACCATATACGGGTTCTCTCCCTTAGGCCAATGCCCACGGGGAAAGTGCCCAGGGGGGAGGTCCGGACCCTCAGCAACATCCACTAATACCATAACCACCGAGCCGTCCGACGAGATAGACCCCGTTACCAATCCTTCATCAACGGAAGACATTGGCAGCTCCAGTCCGGCCGGGGGGGGGGAAGAACCGACAAACAAATCCGCGAACCAGGGCACACCAGGCACCCCGGACGCCACACCCGCGACTGGGTCAGCCACCACCCCGAGCTCAGCCCCGAGTGGCTCAGGAGCCTGCATCCCCGAAGGGAAGGACACCACTGTGGGTAGCCGCACCTCAGCCACCTCCTTATCTTTAGCCACCCCCCCCACTGGGAGGCAGCGTCATGTCCCCAATCCCGCCGAAGGGAGGGGAGGGCGGCCGTCTAGCAGCCTCCAGGGCCCGCTCCGATAGATGGAGTCGACAGGAAAGCACCGAGACGTGGTGGCGAAGGCAGGAAACCTCCTTCCGAAGAAGAGAGGCCTCATCCACCGATGCCGAGAAAGAGGACCAGGCCGCCGCGACCTTGCCCGCCGAAAGGGAGGAGCCTCGCTTAGACATCGACCGACCGACGGAAGACGACGAACAACGGAAACGAAGAACCTAAAGGCAACACGAACGAAAGGACAAAGCCCTTCGAGGTTAATAAGTGTAAGCGAAGGTAAAGATTCCTTCACAAACAAAACCTGAAATTATCGTGAGATAAAGTCAAGGACGAGGAGGGATCCGGTGGTTTAGACACGTAAGAAAGGGTGTCCACAGGAGATTACCAGATTGTGTAAAGAACGTAAAATATAAGAGGGCACACCCCCTTATATATCAAAGAAATCCTACATGATCACTAATACAAAGGAAAACCCTTGGCGTCGCGCGCAGCCGTGATCCTTCCAACCGGTTCCGCCACATTCCGTTGCCCGGCAACGCATTCCAATCGCATATACAAAGGAAATCCTACTATGCAACTAAGGAAACTACAACCAATATATGCAACCAAGATCCCATGCACATTCCGTCTCTATGGCCGGGTGGCCGTCACATTAAGTGAGATGGATGGTAGCGCCTATTTATACAGGTGTGCATCCTTCGAGTAACGAAGAGAAAATATAAGGGAAAACATAAGTGCCGACATGTTTGACCATAATGTAAGTAGGAAAAACATAAGTGCGAACGTGTCTGACCCTGAAGAACTGCCAAGAAAATCCCATAAAACATGTGTAAATCTAAGATGGTGTGAGCGGATAAAATGTAAGAAACAAACCCGAACACCAGATAAGAAAGCATGCCATAATCCCCTAATCATATCATGAAATAATAATGAAATATACGTAATACATACTCCAGCTGTAGTAATGTTCATAATAATACCAGGTAGAGAAATATACAATATTATCAAAGAGAATATACATATGAAACGAATTAGGAAATTTAACAAATAATTGAGGAAGACTTCCTATAAAACTACCAAGGAATCACTCATCTTCAATCCTATGGTCTCTGTTCTATTGATTACGTGAGTGCTAGGCGAGAGGTGAAGGTTTGTATGAACATGGACTCATGGGGACTCGGTCGGTTTTAGGTGTCCAATGGTCTGGGGCTGAGTGTGGGGTAATCACTCAGCAGACCAGTGACGTGCACTCAGATGCATTACCGGACACATAAATCCGGCTGTGCGTGGAGGAGTGCTCGCACCTGTCCATTACAAATTTTGTGACCCTTATCGAAAGAAGGACGGAGTCCATAGGAATGAAGAGTGCTTCTTGGGCTATGGGAAGTTTTCCTCAATTGCTTCGTTTTCCTTACAAGAAGGGTGTCCACTTTCAATTTCGATTGGCGATAGCTCAGTCGTCTGGCGCCATAAAACCGCAACGCCGTGTCTTGGCGGAGAGACCATCCATACCGGTACACGTGTAAGTTACCTCAGAAACTGGAGCGGTGTTGGGGAATCTTGCTGGGACGTTGGAGTTGCTTCTCCTGGTAAGGTCCGCTGTTTTTCCCCTTTCGTTTGTCTCAACTGGAGGCTGAAAAGAGGATCCTTGGGCTGTTTTTTCTCGCATTGAGTTGCCGCTAATCACAAAAACTCACACGAGAGGTTCTACAGTAGATGTCCCAGCGTCACACCCAATGATTCTGGTTTTCATGGCGACTCGAGATACGGTGTCATGGTACCGTACGGCATTTGCACAACTCCTTTTTCACCCCTTTTATGGGTTTCTGTGAGAAAGCAACTGCGCCTCTACGGCGATGTTGGGACGAAGGCCTTGGCGCGATTAAGGGGTGTCTGCCAAGACTGACTCCGGACGAATTTCTTTTTTTTTCCTTTATGAATTCAGAGTTTTTCCCTGCAGTTGCCTGAACTTGAAATGACCCTGCAGATGGAGATACGAGCACTTGTACGTGGTTAGTGGTGTTGAGGGCTCTAGAGAGATATATTCTGCCTTGGGCTTTTTTTTTTTTTGCCCATAAAGTGCATGAATTTTCTGAATCTCCTCGTGGCAACACTGGTCTGTGGTATTCTTTAGGGGGTGGAAGGGGGGGGTTGGCTCAATGTGGGATTTAGCGATGCCAAGGAATAGTGCAGTATCACGAGGGGTGTAGGGGTGAGCTACGGTACTCTTTTCATTTGTTTTCCCAGCAACTGGGTTACCTGCGCCATAGCATACCGGTATCTTGCATGGAATCGGCTTCTTGTCGAGATGATTGGAAGCACTGGGGAGATTCAGAGTTGAGAGAGCTGAGGAAAGATATTTTAAAAGAAATGCCTGTCATAACTGTTATAGCGTGAATCCATTCCGTATTATCTCATGCTATCTTGGCGCGCTCAGGAATGGTACGAGTACAAGTACTTGCCCTCGGACCAGAGATGCTGGGATCATCCATTGGCGAGCACCCTGAGGTACAAGTAAGCTAATGCAAGTTCCCGTGTTTTTTTTAACCTTGGATTCCGTACCCGCAGGGTCACGGAACGCCTCATTTGGGTTTTCTGGTTGGTTGCGAGTGGCATTGGAACAGTAGGAGTACGGGTACAACGTGACTTCTCTTCTGCGAGGATGAAGAGGCTTTAATTCCGGGAATTTTGTACGGCGCAGGTGCCGTCCTCGATTCTGCACCACTCGCACTTGGGGGCTGAGCAAGTACTCGAGTAGTGGGAGAGGCGAACCCGAGTTTTACTGGGGGTTGGGAGCGTGCAACCATACGAGGGACTGGTCTTGGCTCTCTCTACCTCTGTGTCTCTGGAGAAAAAAAGGGTTAGGGACTCTGCTAGTCTCGCCACAGCAGCCTGACTATCTACTTCGTAGTATCCGACTCTTTGATTGGCTAGCTTAATTAGCTCAAGGGCCAATTAAAGCACGAGTGCGGTAGATTAGTCCTACAAGAATTCCAACCCCTGGGGTGATGCCAGGGTTCAAAGTGGCTTCTGATAGCCTCAATGCCTTAAAAATTGTACTTGTACTCGTATCGGTATTGCTGCCCCGGTAAGTTAAGGCACAATTCAACCAATCGTTCTCTGTTTCTCTGTTTCCGGAAGCGATTTTGGCCAGTGTGTAACCCCCTTGCAACAGAGTGGCTGGCGTTCAACTGTTTAATCCATCGCGATAACAAACTTCAAAATGATCTTGTGGACTGCCTTCTGCCAATTGAAAAATCGAAATGGGGGGGGGTTGCACCCTTCCCCTTCACCACTTCTAGCGCCTTGTGGGGGTTATTTCTTGGCGGTGGGAGGTGGTTCTTTTATTTTTGAGGGAGGGGGTAATGGGTCGACACCTCCACGGCAGGAGACAATTAGCTAAACCTTAAGGTGCGTACTTGTACCGCCAGTACCGGTACCGGTATTCTAGGTAGCACAGGATCTAGCAGCCTTTCCGGAGGAGGCGGCGGGCAAGTTATCTCGAGTACTGAGAGTCTATTGGACTCTCTCTCATTGGCTCAAATGGACATATCGACCACTCAGAAAGCGGGATCCTTCTCCAAGCACCGAGGGAAAGGGTTTGGCGGGCCTTTTCCTTTCGCTAGGGGGTAGAATGGCGGTAGCATAAATCGAGCGTTTCGCTGCATATTTCGCGTTGCCTGCGAATTCGAGGAACCGGACCGGTTTCATCGGGCTTGTTTACGCGCCCTGGACGCGGATACAGTTCGCTGCGCGTGCGATAACTGAGACCTAGGAATTTAGGAAATTACCCTTAGGAGAGGTCATCTAGCGACACTCTACTCGAGTACTCAGGTACGAGTGCATTGGCGGATGTTTCTGGGAGCTCGTCCAGTTTGGAGCTGCATACGATATCATATATGGTTCTGCAGGCTCAGCCCGTCATGCCAAAGCTCGAGTGCAGGATATCTGGAATAAAATTAGCAGCTTGTTTGAATACCCCCCCACAGTCTTTGAGAATCTACGAGTAAAGCTTAGGGTCTACCGGCGCCGTATATTTTCTCCACGGCTCTTGTTGGAGCTCTTGTAAGGGGGGTTTTTTTTTTCTAGGCTCTTGGCTCCCTGAGGGGGACCGCGAGCTAATTATTTGGGGATTGGATATCACCCTGCCATCCCCCGACTTCCTGGCACCACCGGGGCACTCCTTGGCGCTTGGAATTTCTAATTCAAAAGGAAAAGATAACTAGTCTGGGGGATACCGCCGAAAGCATAGGTAATATAACACTCTTTCCACAGGGAAAACCAAAGATCATTGATCGTGGTTACTTAGCTCTTCATACTATCTTACGCACTAGTGAGTAGATGCACAATTCGCTGTGATTTCTTTTGATAAAATCAATTATTCCAACGCTTCGCACGTGGTCCATCTACATTCGAGTGCCATAGAGGAACTGGGAATAATTGGAAGCCATGCTAGGGTGTCCCCTTTGAATTGGGGGAGAAAAAAAAAACACCTGGAACAGATTGTCTTGCAGGTATGAGCGGAGACAGATGAAAAGAAAAATACAATGGGCATCACTAGGCGAAGCGGCTCCAAAGTCCTAGCGAGATCCTCAACTATCATAGATCCTCCCGTACGGTAGCCTACCCCAAAAGTAGCCTATGCTGTGTTGGAAATGTAGCTCGCTATGCTTTAGTTTTCTTTTAGTTTCTTTTGTTTTGCGGAAGTGTGAGCATGGGAGTTAAGGAAGGAAAGCATCATAGTTACGGGAAAAGGGATGCAGGACATGGTTACGGCTTTGTGGTTAAAGAGAGAGGAAAGCGAATGCTACAGAGGAGGATTTCATTTGTCAAGGAATTATGTGGGATGTTCTTTCCTTTGTTACCAGATGGAGGGTTGGCAGAAGGAAGGACTTCGGTGGTGATAGATGGAAGGTTTAGAATGGTGCTATGTTTTTCTTATATGCTTTTGTTACCCCAGTCAGTTGAGTAAGAAGAAGATAACGTGCGAGTTACTCACTATCCTCCCATACCATTCTCCCACATTGCGGTGCCGTATTTTGCTATCCCGTTCATTATGCTGTACTACAGGATTTTATTGTGGATAATTGCACCCTAACCTACCGCATTGTCTGGCGAGAGCCGGAAGGGACTTTTACGTTGAAATAAGAAGCGGCTGAGGTGAAACTTGCCATTGCGTCAGGATCAGGGTCCTGGAAGGTTAAGTCCGGGCTATAAAGAGAAAGGGTCTTGCGTTTTATTGTGATTTCGGGACAAAGCAAGGATAAAAAGGATCTTATTTGGACGTACACTACCCGGGCACTAGTGCCTGCCGGTTCTCGCCGGATAATGCGGTGGGTAGCCTCGTGGTGCTATTAATATAATAGCCGAACCATGGCAGAGCATGATGGGTTACCCACTGGCATTGAGGTAATTGGACTGGCGATATTCTGTGATTGTGAGGCATCAAACCCCTATGTTGGCCTCATCGTCCTAAGCCATACTGGATTTGGGCACCCTCGAACTCCTTAATCGCTCCTCCCGACTATCGTGCAATTTGTATCACCAACATGGCATCTAGATACTTCTGTTATTTTTGGTCCTTTAATGTCTCTAAAAGCTACAGCACTAGCAGCGTTACTACCGTGCGCCTTTCGGGGGAGAAACCTAAACCTCAGAGGTGGCTGTCACCGATAATGGCACGCAAAAGATATCGCGGTGCGCGGACCGACCGGTTAGACGGTGTGGGAGAGCGGCTCTTGCAAGCAAAGAAAGTCTCGGGAATGGAGATCTAGTGTGGACGATTTTGCTAGATAGTGTTTGGGGGATGATAGCTCCGGGGTAGGAAACATCAGGGGCGAAATAAAAGAACAAAGGAAAACGCATCGGCCTTTGGGGAAGGGACAATACTGACTACTAATGTAGTTCTCTGGTGGTTGATGGTTTATGTGATCAAGTAGGTGGGAGCAATATAACCACCACTTCTCAGTACTCCATCCTTCTCGCTGGGAGAGAATGATCGGCGATAAGCATGATGGGTGCTGTTCTCAAGCAAGCGCGAGGGGAGGAGACATCCGTGGGTGCATTGGGCACCTCTATATGGGGGAGAACGGATCGGTATGCAAGGCCTTCCGCTACCCTAACTGATTGAGATGCTCTATGGGAGGGATCTGGCACCAGGACAACGGGTTTTTATTTGTACGGGTGGGTTGAATGAATTGTTGCCGAACCATCGCTTCAACCTCCTTGCTGTCTTAAAGGACCATATCAGGGAGCCGCCGCGAACACGGATATGCCTTACGCGCGGGGCTCATATCGGGAGCGATGTTGAGAAATATCTCGGTGGTCTCGAGAACATTTCCGGCACTCCTGGTATGGACAGTATAAGCAGCCATCTCGAAAGGAAATCAGGCAACGATCCGGGGCCTGATCCAGTGGGCGACAAACTCAGGGCTGGTATCATGCCGATCCTGCCTAGAATTATTTTGGAAATGTAGCTAGGAATGGTTGCTGAGATTAACTTGGGATTGATTTCACTCGCTGGTGCCTCCTACGTTCATGATACCTCCCTTGATTATAAACTAGATTCTAGGGGAGACCACAGCCTAACTTCAATAAACTATTAAACAAATAAAGGACCCCACAGGTCGTTAACACCATATAGTCCATTCCGTTCCGTCCGCTCTTTCTATTCCTTTATATGATCCGGATAAGTGGAGGGTCACTTCTGGTATGCGGCTTCATATGATGTCACTCGGCATTATAACCAAAGACTACCTTTTAACGCCTAGTCACTGCGGTGTATCCTTCGGCGTCTTTTTTCTTTGTCCCTTTGGTAATGCTCTCACATTTGGGCTCTAACCCTCCCGGCATTCCCCCGGGGGGTGGTATTCGCGTTCCTTTCTTGTCTGGCTTCTGCTTTTTTCGAGGGGGTCGTGCACGGGCTTTGCTTTGAGAGGAGCGCATTGGAGCAGCGGCGATTAGTTTGAGGCACACGACCCAGGAACCGTCCCACTTTTGTTTTCTAGTTTTTGTAGCAGTGCCTGTGAGAGGGGTCCACTCCTCGTTTGGATTTGTGATCTGATGGATCATAGTGGCATACTAGTAGATGGGGTAAATGTATACCGAGTATGGTACTAGATATATCCATAAATATATTCTGTTCACGAATCTTGTTATCTCACATTCTATCTCTACCGTGCCGATACCTACTGCCATATCACTTCCTACCTATATCAGTCCATTCCCACCTGGCGGGAGATTTCGCAGCAACCCACCGGAAAAGTACCCGGGGCGGTTTGAGGAGCAAGTTGGTCTTAATTTCCAAAAAAAAGATTATTCTTCCGGGTGTATATATTCCCACCCCGTAAAAGACCATCACTCGTGCGTGAGTTTTGCCGGACACCCAATAAAACTGAAGCGGGATCATTATCAGACGGTAGAGTTTTCATTACCCTTACTCTTATTTACTACTGCACTTCTCCCTTGAAGAGGACTTTACCCACCCACGGAGACGCTGAAGGTATGCTGCATGGACTGATGAAATCCTTGCCTTTCCACTCCGGTAAAGCGGCAGATCCTTGCAACCAGGTCAGGCTTGGGGAGGCACCGTACCTTTCCCGTTACAAGTTTCACAATGTCGTTGCTATTCGACCCGGACGAGAGGACTTAATGTGCTCGCACTGGCGTTTTTAATCGGTGGTTGATTTGTCGGTTTGGGCGGATCGTGAGGTGGATGTTTCGCCTATCTGTCTGTCCGATAGAAAGTTCTTGCGGCATCGTTTCGTAGCTTCGAGCATGAACTGTACCTCACCAAGCCCTTCATACTTCATATTCGGGTATCTCTTCGGATAGAAAGGTTAACTCTGCTCTGAGGACTGGATGAACCGAAAGCTATCGAACCAAGTAAAATTCACAAAATTTAAGGAGGAAATCAACCCCGGTGGCCGAGGATTTTTTTTCTTTTTCTTTCTTCTTCTCCCTCTAAGTTAGGGATTGCAAATCCACCGAAATGGGCTAGAGAGACCAAATTGGGGATAGGGATCGAACGATATTTAAATAATGTTCTTAGCCCCCCACCCCCCCTGCATCCGTATAAGAAGAGTCTGACCCCAGACAAATATAGATGGTAAGGTTAGAGTCGGACAGTTTGGATGGCGAAGGGGTAGGAATTTTTGCGAATGCAATTTTGCAGTTGAAACGATCGCTGGACCCACTACTATATCAATACATACACCAGGTGAAGCTAAGGTTTTTCCAGATTCCGTTCCGGGACAGTATTCCGCTGCTGGCCACTCCGAAAGGTTTGCGGATCCGTAAGGTGCAGATATTTTCCACCATAGTGCTCGGGAAGGGACCACAACGCTATTCCGCGATATTATTAGGGTCTTTTTCACTGTGATGGGATACGCAAGTGAAGTTACTACAGTCCTCAGGGCAGCATTGAAGTAGACCTCCCCAGCGGATATGACGGCAGCTGAGAGGTCCGGCGGGGGGGGGGGCGTTTGTGGGTATACACTGGGTTTGTTCCTTAACTTACCTGATTCTTGGGAATGCTGGCATTTGTTCTTGGGCTTTGATTCGCGAGCTCTAGTCCCTCAGCTTGGTTCCCACACTTATCATACATTCATAGGAAGTAGCGTGCCTGACTGGGCACATGTCACGGGATCTTGGCATTCCTGGTGATATCCGACTTGTGGTGACGTTACCGGTATACCGCCACACACGTGGCTACCCCATGCCCCGGGCACTTGGCAGGGGCTTAGGTATCGGGAACTCGAAAAACCCATCCCTCGTCCCCGCGGAAACAGTATGGGAAACCGAATGCTGGGCTGTAGTAGGGCCTACCGGATACTTGTTGAAGGTGGGGAGATTATAAAGTGTGCTGGTGCTCAACTGGATTTGAGAGAACATTAGGAGCACCGGATGTTCACTAGGGCTTCTGTTCCAACTTTAATATATGCTTCTATCGTACTATAAATTCAAGAATCCAAGAAAGGTGAGATGGCTTCAAGGGATTCCAGGCGTTTAGGATTAGGGCCCTGTAAACTCCCGAAGTGGAGGGGTGGTTCGGAATATGGCCGGGATTACCTCTTCTAGGGGGTTTTTGGGCTGAAGAACTACTTTACCTCCTGCCACACGACTGGTTATGGGAAACGAAATTTTGGCTGAAAAACACTCCACCGGGCTATTGGGGATACCGTGGGTTTTAAATAATAAAATTGTTTTTTCGTATTGTCAGGAAAGACATCTAATTTTCTTGTGTGATAATAAAACAACTCCGATTGAGCTAATGAGCATCACCAACTATCACTCACCTATCCACTTGAGACAAACCTTAGACGGCCTTTCCCATGGAGAATAATAATAATAATAATAACCAATTCGCGCCAATTCACACATCTAACAAACTTTTTGGGCTCACCACCGGATACGGACACAGAAAAACTCGTGAACAACACACGGGACTCACGCCGGTAACACCGAAGCCCGATCAGCAACCTTCACTCTCCTCATAGTTCCGCGTTCCTCGGTAGTAACAACCCAACCAGTGGAGCTAGAACTGGAACTGGAACTAGGATTCCCCACCCTAGCGGTATCACTCCTAAAGCAGGGGGTGGACATCTCTAGCCCTATCCCCCTCAAACTCTCCATATCCCCCCCTTTCCATATCCAGAGCCATCCTGCTGGGCCCAACTTCCCCGGCACTCTCGCCCACGCTGATAGCGGCCAGAAGGTCTTCCTTCCGAGCCCGTCGCCGAGAAATGTACCTACTTGACCATGTGTAGAGCTTGTACCCGCAAGCAACTAGGGTGATGACGGAAAGGCAGATGCCGGTCATGGCCAAGATTATTAGGACGATGACTGTGGTTAGGGACGGGACCTCCTGGTCTGGGTTTTCCCGGGCTGTAGAGGAACCGCGTATTGTGTAAGCTCGCGAAGGCAGCGGGGGATAGGAGTGGATTGTGGTCGTTGGGTTCGGAGCATGGGGGCTGTGTGTTCCTGTAGGGGGTAGCCCTGGGCGAACGTGGGGGGAGGGCTCAGAATTGGGTTGGAAACGAATTGGAAGGGGAATGCACTGGAGAGTTGGGAAGAGGAGAAAAGCGAAGAAATGAAGGTTTATACGGTGTATCATCGCAGCCTCGAGGAGAAATAATGCAGTTCGTAGAAGTGTTCTTGAATGCTTTCTGAGCTGGAGAGGTTGAGAGGGTGTAAAACGGGCGAAGCATATTTGTAGTCACTCTGGGAGTTGCCCTGGAGCCTGCGTACGCTTTCCGTAGGGCCGCGTTTAAAGCTGTCATGTCTATTTGTCTTTTTTGACGAGCGCTCGTATGATAGATGATAGGCATGGCTATCTTCCTGGTTTTGTAATAGATCTACCATAGATTCGAAACATTTCGCTCTACTTTACTAGTATGATAAATTGCCTGCCTAACAAGGGACGGGTATCAAGTTTCACGAGGCTTGTATCGATAATTTTGTTGTTAGCGCACTATGTATTAATCTCAGAACTTGACCAAAAAGATAAACAATCTAGCCGTGAACAATGGGGGTTATAGAGTGGCGGGAGTGTTGATAACCCGTCTGGATAACTTAGATAATTACCCTCCTTAGGTAGATTGTAAGACGTTACTACTTGAATTACGCCGACTCGCAGTGCACACGTCGGGGAACCGTTTGTGGTCACTCACGTCACAGGAAAAATAACGACGGGCTCCGCATCTCAATTACAATCCCTCAGTCCACGGGGCGGGCAGGTTGGTTTTTTAATGATGAGAATTTGAGTCAAAGTCTGGGAAACAAACCCAAAAGGATAGTGACCTTGGTTAAGAAGGTGGAATACCCCAGCAGCCCGCCACTCCCCTGAAATCACGCATTCTCATTCCTCGATATTAGACTAAATAGAGAGCCTTCCTCGACATGTATAGGGTTAGGTTATCTGGAGATTGACCATCGGGATATCTTTTGCCTGGCTAGACTCATTATCGGGGGGGGGGACGGGGTATAACACTTGGGC
This sequence comes from Tuber aestivum, assembly GCA_900010015.1. Lineage (NCBI taxonomy): Eukaryota > Fungi > Ascomycota > Pezizomycetes > Pezizales > Tuberaceae > Tuber > Tuber aestivum. Next base: position 74,578 of record LN890980.1, read on the forward strand.
CTGTTTGCCTCTTGTCCTCCGGGATAGATTCCTCCTCAAAGATACCCTAGCTTTGTTTTTTTTCTTCGGTAATGGACGCCATCCGTGAGTTCTTATGATAGCTTATTCCTGGTAATTTCCTCCGTTTCTATTCCCCCCAACGTCCAGAACCTGACCTTAAAATGATACGATTATTAACTCTGTGACTACACCTTACTAGTGTAATGTCCTAGCTTGAATAAACCTAGTTGCCCAAATCCCCGGACTTAATTCTCCTCGAAGCCGATATTTAACTACAGGTACAAAATAAAAAAGTATATGCCCTGAGTGGGTATGAGGGCCGGAGAGTGGCAAACTTATGGCACAATGTTTAGGGTTCGATACTTGCCCGTTATCATCCTCCTTCCCCAAGACATACTCTAGGCCCGGAGAAGGACGTAGCGTGGAAGGCTATGTGCGCCGTTTTGATGTTATTGGTTGATATTTTTGAGGTGATTTCTTAGCATCAGGGTGTGAATTAGGAGGACTCATAGTATCTGATTACCATTCTTCTGTTTGGTGCCTGGTGTTGAGATATAGAGTGATGGAAGGGAATTCTTCGTCTTGGTTGATTATACTGCACGTGGCAGTGTAGAGGGCGATGAAGTAAATATGGGCCCAACCCACTTTTTTTTTGTATTCCGGTATTACGGCTGGGGGCCTACCAAGAGCACTAGATGCTACCGGACCATATTGCATTGTCTTCCTAGGGCGGTGGCGCTTTAGGACGGCCACGTTTGGGGGAAAACTGTAGGTCTGCCGGGGGAGACCGCCCGGCATGAGAGTAAAAATAGAACGGCGGGAGGCTACATGTGTGGTATCAAATGATGGGACAGAAACCTCAGGTTAGCATCGCACTTAGAGAGGCTTATCCGAATCTGACGCCCGCTTGAAAAGGGGGGGGGGCGATTGGCTTTATGGACGGTGCCTAAAAACTCGGTTTTCTCACTAGTTGCGGCTCCCATGCCCCATGCACCCATACACCACCCGTGAAATATGGGTACAAATTGACAGAAGTTGGAGAAAAGTATACGATATTACCCCAGACAGTCATTTTTTTGTATTTGCATAAGAGCTAGTTCCCAGGAAATGTGCCTGGTTCTGCTGGGGACTTAAAAGGCTTCGGTCAGGGTGTATTTCACCCTATACCTGGCTATCAAGTGGTCTCTGCCTGGACACATCCTCCTGGCTACGGATCTTTCTGACCTTAGATGCCTGTCATGATGAGAGTCATAAGTATAGACAACCCCATTCTTTGGCTGGTTCGAGAGGCTCTCAAAGAAATAGTAGCTATCATGCCTCCCCAGGTGCGGATCATATGCCCTGTGCGCTATCCTTTGCAATCCTTCACTGATTCAGATACCATACCCAGTATGAAAAACATATAGAGCCCATTCCTGGGGGAATCAAACCTAGCTCTATGGGCCTACTCATGGCCTCAAACTAACAGTAAAGTTGTGTCAGGTGCTATGTTGCGTCAACAACTGTGTTGGGAACTTGGGTATACAGATTGAGTATATTTAAGTTAGGGAATAAGACTCTATTTGTAGACCTTGATACCACCTTGTATTCAAATCTATCCCACAGGTGCGCCTAAGTTCCTAACACAGCTGTAGACATGACATAGCATCCAATATAACATTACCTCATTGAGGGTTGAATGATATCTCACAAGAACAACCTTCTCTGAGAATAAAACAAATCCAACTAGAGATAGTACCCAGGGCTTGAGCCTTAGTAAGGGGCACCTATTTTTGTGAAAGTCTAGATTCTTCCATTTTATTTAGCAAAATTCATATCAAGATAAAGGTACAAAAGTATGATCGAAGTAGAAGCTTAAGTCTTTTGAACAAATGGCAAAGTGAATAGCAAACAAACAGGGATCTATGGCAATAGGCCAATCAAAACTAAGCAAGTGACTAGCTGTAAAATGAAACTATATTAAACACTTACTTACAAAGAAAAATTACACCACTCACAAGTGGTGAAAACTCTTTACTTTTCTTTTCTCTTCTCCAAACACACTTGCATACTTATATGCTTACTCCACCCAACTGACTTCTATTTGTATATGTTCATATAATTAACTAATGATAAAGACAGAAGTATATATTAATAATATAAAAATGACAAAGTCCTAGCCTCCTATCTACCAAGGTATGTCTCCCACATACTAGCAGACAAGAAAAGCTAACAAAGAACAGAAAAACTTTAGCTATTTATAGCTACTAGTCCTCTTAGTCTTTTTACTTTCTTTTTACTTTCTTTTGATTTCTCTACCACCCCCAAATAAGTCCTTGCTCATACTCGTAAGTAGACAGGTGAACTGGGGGGGGAGACCAACTTGTGCTCCCCTGCTATGTACTCTTCTGCCATGTGTTCTTCCTCTATGTACTCTTCTACTGTACACTCTTCCACTGTATACTCTTCTGCCATATGCTCTTTTGCTATATGCTCTTCTGCTGTGCTTTCCTACTACTATGTACTCCGAGTCTCCTACCAAGAATCTTCTTTCCATGAACTTTCCTACTATACTTCTGTAGAACACTCTGCTATATGTGCTTCTGCTGTACTGCTACAGCACTCTTACAGGGAAAGCTAAATCAACAATCAATACAAGTAAATAAGAAAACTGTAAGGAAAGGAAAAGGGAAGAGGAGAGGGGACAGGAGCAAGGGGAAAGAAGAATTATGGGGGAGGGGGGGATGAGAAGGGAGAGGGAGGTGGAAGAATAGCAAGTAGCATCTTACCATTTTCAACAAAGACTACTCAATTCTATTTCTACTTTCATGGTTTTTGTACCTTAATTAAATAAGGTCAAAGAACTAGGTCAACCGGCTATTGAAAACTCCGAGATACTACTCAGCATGCTCTCCCCATTATTCCCTTACCTCCTCCTCCTTCTTTCTCTTTCTCTTCTCTTGCAGTTTCTTATTTTCCCTCCTTGTCTCTATCCTGAGTTCCTCCCCTCTCCCTTTGTCCCTGTAGTTTGATTGCAGTGATTGTTTTGTTTTCAGTAGAGTACATTAAAAGTACAGGGGAGTGCATGGTGAAAGAGCATGGAAGAGTACAGAGTGGAAATTCATAGAGGAGTACTCAGTAAAACTGTATGATAAGAAAGTACAGTGAAAAGGTATATAGCAGGGGAGAGTGGTGGAGGAGCACAGTTGAAAGAAGTACAGTGGAAGAGTACATGATGGGAGCACAAGTTTGGCTTTCCTTTATTCAAGTTAGCTTTTCTTGTTTGCACATATATGGAAACTTACTAGGGAGAAGAGGGAGGCATGAGTTTGTTTTTCCTTTGTCAGTTTGTATTTGCCAGTGCTTACAAGGAAGATGTGAGACTTACCTGGGAACCAAGGAAGTTTGTAGTTTGTTCATACTTTATTGTTTGTTACTTGAGGTTAAAATATACTCCTGTTCCTACAGGTTAGTTAGTTGGTAGTAAGTTAGTGAAAGAGAGTTAGTTGGACAAGATAGTATGTGAGAGTGTGAGTGTAGTAAGAAAGGACTTGGAGAAGTGAAGAGATTTTTCCTACCTGTGAGTTATGTGGTCCTTTTAGTCAGCCCTTGACATCTGTTGTTGAGTGCAGGGTATTGCTTATTTGTTTCACAGTGGCCACAGTCTTGAATTTTTAAAACTGCTCTTATCATTGATACCTATTAACATTGATAGGATCTTTCTGGGCAAACCCCCCATTTTTCCTCTTATTACCAGTACTCTATTTCCCCCCTTGTCTGTTTTTATAAGGTACCATACCATGTAGGAAATAAACTAATTACAGTCTTTACTATTATTAGTTTAGATAAAATTCTAAATAGAAGAACAAAGTTTATAAATATACTTTTCCTACTATAGTTACTCTATACTAGACAAGCCTGATTCTATTCCTCCCTATACTCCTAATCTATTTGTCATCCTCTCCCTAGAAGATAGATGTAGGAGAGATATCTTTAGTTTTCCAAGCATAACTGTACTCTCAATTTACTTACCATGGATTATTCTTAGTTTAAAGCCCCAGCACCACGTCAAGGTGATAATCCCAGCTGGGGTACCTAAATACACCCACATTAGCAGGCCAACAGAGTTGGCATCCTATTAGAATAAAAGCAGAGGAGAGGAGAAAAACACAGTAGAACATAACAAAGTATAACAGAGTATAAAAAACATAGCAGAGTACAACAAAATACAGCAATGCATAACAAAACATGCAAAAGCAGAAATAGTGAGAAGTAACTACTTCTCAAAACAAGGAAGACAACACAACTTGGTCATGTGAACATGACTAGAAACAGAGTGAAAAACAGCTGGAGGAGAAGGGGAAAGAGGAAAAGAAGCAGGATATGAAGCTGGGAGAATATCCACAGCTTGCAGCTTCACAGGAGGAGGAGGGAGAGGGGTATCAGGGCGATACAAATTCTCTAACACAATAGAAAGAGGAATTGTATGCAATTCAGAAGGGGGGCAGGCAGGGGCAGGAATAGAAACAGGTGCAGGGGGGACAATAATCCTACCCTCATACTCTGCGATAAAGTCTTCAAGAAAATAATTGAAAACATAATCAAACACAGTATGAGAAAGGCCAGAAATGGAGCTCATAAGGAGTTCCTCTGGGACAAAAATAGAGGAAACAATAAGGGGAAATGCAGTAAGTGAAACAAGGGCAAAAGGAATAACACTTGCATAAGAAAAGAAAAACTGGCAGAAAGAATGATAAACAAAGGCAAGGAAAAAAGCCTTAATGGCAGAGGAGAAAGAGAAAGAAGACATTGGAAATGACTCCTTGGGTATATTGGGAAGAAGGGGTTTTGGTATCAAAGTCTTTTCTCACTGAGGAGATAAAACTAAATGTCAAGAAAGAGTAAAGATGTGCAGATGAATGTAGTAGATAGAGATAAACAGAAATTTATGTGTGCAGATGAGAACAGAAATTTCTGGGGAGGGAGGAAAGAAGAGTGGGAGACTGGGGGCCTTTATATAGTGGATTTTTTGGCCGACACTGAAGCTGTGTGTGTGACTACTGCCAATTTTCTAGGCTTAGGTTTAGGCATAGGCATAGTTAATACCAGAGGTAGCCCTGACCGGTGGTAGATTTGGGGTACTTAGCCCTGGTCCGCTTACATTTAGGGTATCAAATAGGCACCAATTTAAGTCGTCTGCAAAGGATTTACCAAACTGTGTATCATACGACTAGAGCTAGGTTGGTGGACGACGGGCTCTACGATAAATCCAATCAATGTCTCTGGAAGTGAGCTCACACAATTATAGAAAACCCGCTGGACTGGTGAATAGTAGCCTGGACTTGTGGAACTGGCTGTTTCCCAGGGTTTATAGGGGTGAGTGCGGAGGGGGTGAGGGGTGAGCGATCTCCCACGATAAATCGATTCCTTGGGGACCTCAGGAATATTAGAAATTCTCCATAGTATCCCCTCAATATAAAAACTTTTTTTGCTATATATTTGAGCACGCCCCTTTTTCAGACTTGATAGTGAGAGGCTTAGGGGAATTGCCCGGCAGAGAGTAGTCTGAACGGCTCTCGAAGTGAGCCGGATAATTGATAAAGGTAAAAAAAAATAGATGGTCGCAGGACTAATGATCAGTCAGCTGTCGAAAACCGTCAGTGCCCGCAAAACATCCGACCTTCTCGATGTAAATGAACAGTACACTTTCAGGATGTAACCACCCATCAACAACGACACCAGACAAAAATAAATTGGGGGATCCGGGTAGTAAAGCCACTTTTAGATCAACTTCGGGTAGGGGAGAATGGTAAAGTAGGGTTGTGTCCTTATAGCACAATTTACACAAGTGAAGAAGATTAGTTGAATAGTAGTGGATTCAGTGGAGCGAGTGCATAGAATTTCATGGGAGTTTGGAGGGAGTTTGGGGCCGTATAGGATAACCGAACGTGGGGGCACCTAAGGGAAAAAAAATTGGTCCATAAAACTAGTAACTCTATTTCTTAGAGCTTTAGATAGGACATGCTGAATCCTACTATGATATACGTCTTTTCCCATGCAAGGACCCAATTCCCCTTGTTTTTTTTTAAATTTTTTTTTGCTTCATACCCTATCACTCTCTCAGCTACCTTCGCTTTTGCCTTTCGGCTAGAATGCCCCAACCACTAATCGATATACAGGACATATTGAGCCCCCTGTGTCAGTAACAAAGAGACCTGCTGATCCAATAGGGTATCCCATCGATCGAGTAGATTGCTTGATGACTGGAATTTAACAGATATATATCTCCTAAGTAAAGAAGGCACACAACGCATCCCCCCAATGCAACATAGAAGCCATAAGGGGGCAGACAGAACCCTCCCACTCCGTGTAAAACTATAGTGGTACTCTATAAATTAGGTTTCTTTATATACCCTACTATTTTTAATAAGAGAGAATTGTCTCAGGACATCTGAATTTCCTATTTTGAGGAGGGGGGGGGGGTGCTGCCGGGAAAAAAAAAACACCTTACCATACTCAGAAGGGAAATATAGACATCCTAAGACGGCTCTCTCTTGGCCTAGATAATACGGTATATAATATTTCGTTTATAGTAGTAAATAGGGATATTTACTTTTTAAAATTCTACATTGGAATATTTGTCTATGTGGGCGGAGGAAATTTTCTTTTCTTTTGTTTTAGTTCTTTGCGAAAGCTGAACATGTACTTTGAGTCATCCAAAATCCCTCCTCAATTTCATATGTTTATTGGCACAGTGGATTGAAAGAATTTTTTTTTCACTTCCGCATGTCCCTATTGCGTACTTCACTGTACTTACAGCTCCCACTGATCATATTGCAGGCATTAGAAATCTCCTATGGCTTCTGAGATGCTCACAGCCCCTATAGACCCGTGCTCTCTACAACCTTTAGCAGTACTGAGAGTGGAATCCCTTAATCAAGTAATAGATTGTGTGTGGGGGGGTGAGAGATTGTAAGGAAAACCCCAACAATTTTTGTTTAAGTGCCGTGTATTACTTTTCCACTATTGTAACAGATTTCAATTGATGATTTTCAAATGAAAATAGGATGGATGATACAGTGTACAGTCTACTTTACCTTACACATGTTGACTATCATCCCTCACCATCACAGCCTCCAGGAGTGTTGGCAACGATGGTTGAGGTCCTCTTAAGATTGATATTCGTGAGATGGGGCTTGGTGGATTACTCGAATTATCTACCGGCTAAGACTGATCTGCCTGGCTTCCGGATCCTCTCAGCCGAGCATCTCAGCAACTAGAGTTTGTCTCTAGTGAAGACACAATGCTCTTACTCCGCGTCAGTGTTCCCAACAGTCTGGGGAGCCGGCGGGGTCTCATGGGGGGCTTCCAAGAGCCCTGGGCGGGATGGGGCTGCCATGTGTAGTCCATCCCGGGCGGTGAAAGTGGAGGACGGAGGACCCTACGGGGTGAAACAGTGTTAGTAAGGGAGACGGTGGGGGACCTCCGGGGATGGCGGGGGATTACCAGGGGCAGCGCGGCCCTGCGGGGCACTGCGGGGACTGCCCGGAATAACATATTATACCACAAAGAAACCTCAGGAATGGTTGAAACCCTGTGGTTGACAAGGTCATTTTGTTCATAGGATTTCAGGCACGAGGACGGTAGTCGCGCAGTCAGTCTTAGCACTGCGGAAAAGACGGATCGCCGGCTCTAGTCCGTCTCCTCCTACACCAAAGACGGACGGACTGGACTGTTGGGAACACTGCTCCGGGTTCAGTAGTGGGCGGAAATTTTCGATAGGTGTTTAGACAAAAAAGTTGTGAATTTCTCCCACTGCTCTAGAATCTAGATGACAAAGCCAAGAAGTTCCCACTAATCGCTACCGGCACTTATATCCCATCACACATTATTACCTGGCACTAAGCACCTCCGTTGCCACTCGTGTCACCCCGATTAGATTATTGGTTCAAAGCCCAAGCAACACATTAGGGTAATATTCTTGGCTGGCGTATCATACCTAAATAACACTCATGTTAGTAGGCCAACAAGTTGGCAACCCGTTGGGGCGGGGGTCAGATTAGGGGGGGGGGACATAGTGCGTTGAGCTCTATATTACAAGGCGGTCCTCAAAACAGCCGGGACAGTTGGAACGAAAAAAAAAAACTTTAAGGTGGGTAAGGACAAAAGCCCGAAAGATAAAAGCCACTAATATTGAAAAGAACAATATACCTTCTGGGACTAGGGAAAGATAAGGTAGAATTTAAGAAAACAAAAAACAATTGTATAATTAGAAGGTTCCCTCTCTGATAGTCATGAGACTGTGTGGTACACATAGGTGAATACTTGTAATCATAATAATATAATGGTTATTCAGTCCACGCCAGGGTTTTTACTGGGCTACTGTTATATGGGCTACAGGGTTTGTATTAGGGAGGGTTTGTAAGTAGGGTCACGGACTCAGGGTTGATGACGGGCTTTGCATGATTAGCCCGGGATATACTACTATTGTTTCGGGCATCTACATTGGCGGAAGGCCAAATTGTCTGCAATGGATTTGGCACGCTGTGAGCTACTAAAACTAAGGCTTGCATGAGACCCCTGCAGAATTCAAGACTATAGCACCTCTGAGGATCAAATTTACTGGATAGTTGAATTTATGGCTACGTATCGGGAATCGCGGTATCATAATATCGAGCTTGCTCCGGCCGAATTACTGTGAGATGTCTTCAGATCACATAGGCTATAGGGTTCAGAAGGGTGACTGCAATGCTAAGGCCTCTTGTTCCTCGCTTTCTACCTTCCCTTTCAGGTACTCTGCGAAAACCAGCAACCAGACATTTGACATCAAACACTAGGACTCATTAAACAATGTGGCGCTGGAGGACTGATGACATCCCTCATCCTATGACTGGTTTGACACCAGAGGATCAGGCGTATCTCTCTGGCAATCGTCTACGTACTTTATTTTTTATCCGCCCTTTTTTTGCGCGTTCTCAATCATTGCCGTGCTAATTACCAATGAGCAGAAAGATGCAATGCCGGACCCAGCGACGCCAATCCGTCTGCTCTCCCTAACGCAACCGATCTCACCCCCGGTACCCCTTCTGCCCCAGCTTCTCAGAAACCCATCACTCCCCGAAACGGTAGGGGCAGAGGTAGACCGACAAAGATCCTAGCGGGTATCAAAAAACCCACCAGGGCATCTACTCGCAAGAAAGCGCTGGCGCAGAAACTTGATCTACCCACAAATCCACGCCAGTACCAGAAGGGCACCAAATCCCCAGAAACTAGCACCCCAAGTCTCAAAGAGAAAGGTGAAACCACCCTGCACCAGCCAAAATGAGAACCACACCACTGAATCACACAAGTTCCCGGTCTTATGATGCCTCCTAGGCACCACATTGCCGAACCCTCCGTCGGAAATCCCTTCTGTCTGGAGATTTGCGATGTAAAATTTGGCGGTTTGGGATGTCCGTTCTGTAATCGGAACTTCGCAAAGTATCACACCTTCCCCACTCCTCTCCTTGACATTGTTCCTGACTGCTTGTAATTAGTGTTTTTGTTTGGGCAGAGTATATTGGTAAGGTGGACAAGGACATCCGATCTCAAGACATGCGAAACTGAGGAGTGGGCGACATATGTTACCAACGGAGGGCCGAGAGATATCTAAGGGCCGGATAGAAACTGAAGTTTGTCATGGTGTCCCTCATGCCCGTTAAATCCTGTTGGAGTCAACCGGATAGTCCTTTCGTCCTATTCTTGCCTTTTTTCTTCTTCTTTTTCTTTTCCTTCTATTCTCCACAGTCCTAGTTATGCCAGTGTTGGGAGTAGCTTCCAAAGCGACATAGAGAATGTCCGGGGCGCAAGCTCAGGTGTGGATATTTTAATTAGCATAACGCGGTGCATATCACTGTCACTTCGACGGTGTTCCCTGTGGGCTCGATTTTGATGACATGGCTATGAGCCACCTCACTGAATGCTGGGCACGGCAGTATCTGGCTGCCTTACTACGGGTTAGTGTTTGGCATAAGGGTCCTCGCTGCGAGTTAGGCTTTGGCCTCAAGAACCCCGCCTCATTGGGGGGTTAAACTCGTACTCCTTGCGGATTGCGAGTTTGTCTTCGAGGATAGCCGATTTGGACTAGATAGTTTTTGGATCACCGAAGCCGCCCCTCATTTTCTAGCTAAACACTTACAAAGTCGACGTTATGCACAGACAGAGACTATCTGTTGTGACGTTTGAAACAGCTGCTGGAGAAATTAACACCAGGGCAGTGGGTTTGCTTGCATTAACTAGATTTCTTCATATAGAGTTGGATGATTGATTTAGAATGGAGAAGCTAGGTTATCAAGATCTCAGAATATCTGGGAGTAGTGTGGAAGGTAGGAAGAGAGCGAAAAGACAAAGGATTACGCTTGTCATCGTTAGCATCTGTCAATGCTTTTTCAATCATCGATTCTGCTGTTTCCGTTTGCAGTCTCTATCGATAACAGGGCTTCATCACTGTTGGAAGATAGACATTTTTTTCTTTTCTTTTCATATTCCCTGAGATACCGATAATTAAAACAATAGTCTCCTCATTATTGGGGTCAACACCTTGCCCTGCAGTCCGCGAGCAAATCAGCGAAGATGCCCGGGCGCGTGACCTCTCACGCGCTGAGCGTAGCTATGATACTGTAATATGCCATGTGACGCTGGTAAATCACGGTGTTGATTAATAGCTCCATGCGGACACGCTTCCTGATCGCGAGGTACAAGTATGATTGTCCATGATAAACTTACCGGTCTCCGAGCAGACCCGCAGGGGGTTGTCGTCTGCCGCATCTCGTCAAGAGCGACAAAAACCCGCGCCACCACGCACTTGCCCTTCCTTAAGCATGGACCAAGTGGGTTGGTTAGGGGTTGTGTCACTCGATTGTCATCAATCATCACCCACCCGCGAGGCAAGGTTTACAGTACTCGAGTACCGTTAATAGTATCATATGAGTAGTTCTCGCACGCATAATACCTTTACAGTACAGTACAGTAACTTACCGGTAATGGAAGGACCATCTCTTTATATGAATATCGCTCCCCGTACCCATCGGTTATCGCTTTGCCTAAACATCACAGTTAACTCAAGCTTCGGTGTCTGGTGCTATCTGTTTTCCACAGCAAGAGCACAGCCTCGTTTCCCCCGACTTGAAGGTTGAAGCGGGCAATGTCCGGTGCTGTCGAATCACGGGACGATCGATGCTTGAGCCTCAACGCCAAGACACAGGTGATTCGGTGATGCTTCCACAGCAACAGGCGGAGGTGTTCGTTTTCCGACCCATCTTTCTGATAGGAGAACAATCAAACAACAATCCCAAAAATCACCTCTGATTCCTCCAACCCGTGACGCAAATAGAGCTGAGCTGCACCATCCCCTGAATTCCCTTTTCACCTGTTGTTTTCTCTCCATCCCTTCCACCGCCCAATATACTCGAGTACCTACCTACATAATCATCGGTCCAGCACCTGCCGCATCACAGCTATCGTACTCATTCCACTCTACCACACAGAATCAGGGTTTGTCGCTCTCCCCAAACTTTTCTGGACAAAAGCTTTATATTCCTCCCCGGCTACGGCCAGACGCGAACGAGTGTGTGGAATACCGGTACAGCAAACGATACGCCAAGCCTGCGGCTGAACGAGCCAACGAATACTATGCAACCAGGGCACATCTACAAAGTACCACCTCCCTGGACTGGACCGGTAGTGCGTCCCCAGGAACAGCAGCAGCAGGGGAATATGTACGGCCAGCAGTTTAGCAGCGGACAGACGGGGGGGATTCAGCCTGGGACCGCCACAGGAGTCCCGCCAAACTCGAGTTATAATGGTACGTGATATCTAGTGCGAACGGGGGGATAAGATCCGAGATGAAAGAGAGATGGGATGAGATCCCATTGGAAGGGTGGGTTGTGACGTTTTCCGGGGGACTTTGTCTGATTATTCGCTCGTAGCTGGATTCCCCCCTCAGCAACAACAGCAATATCCGCCCCAACAGTTTCAGCAGCAACAGTTCCCTCAGCAGTATGGCCAGCAGACGCAGTCTCAGTACCAGCAGCCCCCTCCCCCACCTCCACCTCCCCCACCGCCGGCGTCGGCGCCTGGACAGCAACAATGGGCCCACCCGCAATGGAACCAACCCACCTCTCCGCCCGCCCCGGGCCGTCCTCAATCAGTCTATAACCCCCAAGCCCCGACATACCAAGGCAATACCGGAACTGGGTATGCTCCTGCTCCCCAGCATACCGGCGTTCAACAAACCCCTGGGACACCTATCCAACAACAACAACAGCAAGCTCCTCCACCTCCTCCACCTCCTCCACCGCCTCCCCCGCCCCCACCGACCACCCAATCATATAGCCAGCAAACACCTGGATCACCAGCTACCCCCGCGAGCCCATATCAGCAGGGCCAGCCATATGGTGGACAGTACCAGGGGCAGCAATGGCAAGCAGCCAGCCCCCAGCAGCAGTTTGTGCAACCTAGCCAACCGGCGGCGCCGCAGACTCAGCAGACGTATTACACCGGGGGTAATGTCGGCGGGATGGCGCCTGGAAGCGCAACCGGATATGGCGGCCAGCAGGGTGGTGTAACTGACACTGTGCAGAGCCTGTCTGAGAACCATGTTGCGTGAGTGCTTATTGTGCCTGAATTTATCGAATCGTTACTAATGGCCTAACAGATATATCCCCCCATCACTTTCTGGTGCCGGGGTCACTGCTTATCAACCCGTCAATACCAACCCTGCGCCGGGGGTCTATGTGCCGCCGCCTCCAGAAAACATCCCTGCATGGGGCACGGCTCAGCCCGACGGACCAAAGAAAAGGTTTAAGTATACCCCTCCGGTTCTACATCCCGAATTTGGTGGTGTTCCTGGGGGTGGCCAGTATCCGCCAAACCCTCAGCAGCAGCAGTATCAACAAGCTCCTCAACAGCAGTATCCCTCTAACCTCCAACAAGGCCAGCAACATCCGCCGCCACCACCTCCGCCACCCCCACCCCCAGTGACGTCCCAGCAGGACAGCTGGCAGCAACAGCAACAGCAACAGAAACAACCAGACCAGTACCAACAACCCGCGCAGCAATATACGCAACAGCCTCAACAGCAGTACGAACAACAGGCCCAGCAACAGTACGGGCAGCAGCCTCAGGGACCCGATCAACAAGCACAAGCTCCTCCCCACATTGAACCCCACCGTCCCGTCGCCCCGCCAAGTCGTCCCGGGAGTCAATACACTCAAAGGTTTGATCACTTGGAACAGCCTCTGTCAACGCCAACACCGCCGCCTCCGCAAGCTCCGGCTGCTTCTGCTTACCACAATCACTTTTCTCAACAACAACAGCAGCAACGGATATCAAGCCCCACACCACCCCCGGCTCCACAACGGAAGAATACTATCCCGCCCATAACCGGCGCATCGGCTTTCTCTTCTGGACCATCAGACTTTAGCGGATGGGAGCACTATAGCAGTGCGGCTGATGATGAGGTTTCGCTAGTTAGTCGTCCCGAGACCCCCGAGATCCCAGAGATAGAAGGAACACCAACGCATAAGCCGAGCGGACACTATAATGAGCAGCAAGGAGGAAACTCTGGCTTCGTCTCGCCACCCTCACCTCCTCACAAGGTGGCTATAGGCCCCCAGCAACCGCAGAGACCAGGTAGTGTGGTCGGAGGCGGACATGCCCCATCTGGACGAGTGATGACTCCCCAACAACAGCAACCGCAGTGGCAGCAACAGCAACCTCAAAGGATCATGACTCCACAGGAGCATCAGATGCATCACCCACCGCAGAGAATCATGACCCCTCAGCATCAACAGCAACAGGCACCTCAACCACAGCCGAACCAATATCAGCAACCGGACACTCACCAATGGCAACAGCAGCAACATCCAGCCCCACAGCAACATGAGCAGCAACAGCCGCAGAGGATCATGACCCCTCAACAGCAACAACAAGAACATCAGCCACCGCCCCTTCAATCCTCTTCCCAGGGCACATATGTCGAGCAGGTTCCGGGCGGATGGCCTCAGGATCCCCCTCAGCCACCACCTCAGCAACCTGTCCAACAGGCAGCCCAAGTATTTGCCCGACAGTTTCAATATCGGCACCGGCAACAGCCTCAGCCTCCTCAACCGCCCGCGCAGCCATCCTATGAACTTGCTCAAACACAGCAACCCGTTGCTCCGGCCCCACTTGAGGAAGAACCGGATCCGCTGGATGCCCTGGAACCGTTCTATGCTGACTCTATCCACCGTTTCGTTGATATGATACAGGCAGAAGTCGCGGCTGCCTCAGATGAGGACAAATTGAGAATATTTACGGAGTTCATGGAGAAGGAATACTTCATCCGTGGAGAACGGTACCCTAATGCTCTTGGAGATATCCCTAGCAGGCAAGGAAGCGTGTTTGGTGGTATGAAGAACCCCGATGGCCCAGTTGGTGCCCCAAGTGTTGAGAAAACTCCTGAAATCTCAAACAAGGAGGCCGCTTCAGATGTGACTGCACCTCCCTTGTCTGGTGGGCAACAGCACCACGCACCTCAGAAGCAGCCACACCCACCAAATATTCCTTCTCCAATTCATGAAGTTGCCTACCAAGCGCCTCAACATGAGGAACCCAAACCTCTAGAAAGAGTTGGAACTTATCAACCCTTCCGACCAGGTACGACCCCGCCGAAACATCAACAGCCAGTTGAGGATCCGCCCGTTGGGAATACTGGCTATAAGGCATTTAATCCCGCAGTCCGCAGCCTCCCCCAACAGCAACCCGCCTCCCCAGCGCCTCACCAGCATCAAGGCTATGTCCCATTTCGTCCCACCGAATCAGCATCACCTCCAGCAAAGAACCTAACTCCCGGCAACGGCGCCTATGCTCCTTATAAAGCACCAGCGACAAAGCCAGGCTCACGACCGGCTTCTGCAGGGTCTGACTTTGTTGCTTACGATGCAAAGAGGGCTTCAACAATTGATAACCGAGGACCTCAATCCCAGTCCAAGCGTAGTTCGGTCATATACAATCAGCCAAACAGATCACAAACCATGGCTCCACCCGTGGGCGGACGTCCTACGGAATTTGGTTCTCCTAGGCGTGCACCGACGGTGGATACGGCGCCGTACCAGGAATATGTCGCTCCGTCCGCAAACTACCGAAGTCCGACGAGAGCTCAGCCACCAAACTTCCCGCCAGAGTCAGAGGAAAGCTATTCAGAAGGTTCAGAGGAGAGCCTTACGCCCCCCCAGAATGTCGACCTTGATGAGTTAAAATTGGGGCCTCCACCCGTGCCCCCGATTCTAGGGCTATCAACTTCGGCGACGGCTAACGCACTTTCCACCCTGCTACCAGCCACCAGATCCCGCAAGACCTCGTCGACTGCTGTACTCGACGACATCAAGAAAACCATTGACGAAGTTGGCGAGAACTTCTCATTCATTGAGAAGATCAACACAGCCTATGCCGATGCTTCGAAGAAACGCCTGCAAAAACTCGAAGACGAGCGGAGAGTCCGGCAGGAAGAACATCAGGAATATACTGATCGCTTATTCGCCGATAATGAGATTGGTTACGGTGATATCGGCGATATGGACGACGCCTTGAATGCTGAGGAGGCAGAAAAGAGGTGTAAAGAAGAGGAGACCGAATGGGAGAAATACCGGGATGAAGTCTTCCAGAAGGTTTATGACAAAATACAGGAGGGGATCAAAGGGCTAATGGACAAACATTTCCAGACCATAAACAGCCTTCGAGACGCTGTTTCAGGGAAGGAGCGGTGGACAAAGATCGAAGGCCTAGAACTCACGGACCTATTGGAGGGACTCATATTGCTCCGGGGCTACATCGAGCGAAGGCATGAAAAGGTTCAGGTCGCAATTTTAGAACGTGACAGACGATACAGAAGGACAGTTATCCAACCACTCCACATTTCTGGAAACTTTTCCAAAATGAAGAGCATGGAAAAGCACTTTGACGAGAGTGAAAAGAAAACGTAACCGCTCCCATCCCTCAAGCCAACCGAGCCGCAAGCTAATAGCCACCAGCATCCTCGAAGCCGCAAAACAGAGACTCACCCGAACCTCCCAGCTTATGGAAACCATTGAGGAAAGCATCCAACGCGGCCTGACCGCCGAATTAAACTACACCGAGGAGCTCACGCAAGCTGTAACACCGCTCCTTACTAACCCATTGCGCACGGCGAGCTTCAAGGCAGACCTCATTTATACTCTTGAGCTTCTCTCAACCCTGAAAGAAAAAAGTATAAAGTTCATGAAAGCCTTCCACTCTGCAAGTCTTCTGATAAACGAGTCGACTGCGGAAGTTGGCACCGCCGAGGGCCGGGAGAAGGGTGAAGTTGCAAAGGAGCGGTTAGGCTCCGATGAAGAGGCGGAGAAGGAACTGCGTGAAAGGGTCAGCGTTGTAAATGGCGATTGGGCCGCTATAGAGAGTTGTATTCAAGCTGTTTTAGAAACGCTAAAGGATGTTTCTGAGGAAGGCGCTGTTGTGCCCGGCAGTGGCGGGGTTCATCTGAGCGGTGGATACGGAGGTGCAAGTGGCGGGGACCCCCCAAATCATAGCGCAGGGGGAGGAGAGATGAGTGCGCTTGAAAGGGCGAAAATGAGGAACAGAGGCGGTGGTAGTGGAATTGTGTACGACGGGTACTAACGTTGACACGTTTCGGTGGGATTTGATCTGGTTTGGGCCTAGACCGCAGCGCAGAGGATACCTAATTCATAACTATATATATATTTTGTTACTATTGTAGTATATTTGTAGCTCTTTGCAGTTGTGTTTTGCAGTGGTATCATGGCAAGGAACAAGTTCTGCATCCTCGGCAGATCTTCCGGTGCACGTCCAATAGCAGGAACTCGGCTACTAAAATAGTAAACTAGGCCATGTTCAACTAACGCCAGGATGCCATAAGGAGTAATTATTAACCTCAGTTACACGAGGGCCGGCCATAAAGCCCATTTCCTGTTTACTTATAATATATCATAACCACGGTTTTGACGGTTGAGAAACAAATCATCTGCAAATACCCTAAACCCCCGCCGAGCTGATGCTCGAGTGAATTGCAACCTAGCCAGGGCTATAGACACAACGTCTACCATCAACATCCCACGCATTAATTGTCCCTCAAACTTAAACCTAAACCCCCCACTCAGGGTAATTTTCCACATAAGCTCAGCGTCGGCGAAATCTACCAATATATAAAGACCCCCAGTCTCCCACTCTTCTTTCCTCTCTCCCCAGAAATTTCTGTTCTCATCTGCACACATAAATTTCTGTTTATCTCTATCTACTACATTCATCTGCACATCTTTACTCTTTCTTGACATATTTAGTTCTATTTCCTCAGTGAGAAAAGACTAATACCCAAGCCCCTTCTTCCCAATATACCCAAGAAGTCACTTCTAATGTCTTCTTTCTCTTTCTCCTCTGCCATTAAGGCTTTTTTCCTTGCTTTTGTTTATCATTCTTTCTGCGAGTTTTTCTTTTCCTATGCAAGTGTTATTCCTTTTGCCCTTATTTGGCTTACTGCATTTCCCCTTATTGTTTCTTCCATTTTTGTCCCAGAGGAACTCCTTATGAGTTCTATTTCTGGCCTCTCTCATACTGTGTTTGATTATGTTTTCAATTACTTTCTTGAAGACTTCATTGCAGAGTATGAGGGTAGGATTATTGTCCCCCCTGCACCTGTTTCTGTTCCTGCTCCTGCCTGCCCTCCTCCTGAATTGCATACAATTCCTCTTTCCATTGTGTTGGAGAATTTGTATCGCCCTGATACCCCTTCCCCTCCCCCTCTTGTGAAGCTACAAGCTGTGGATATTCTCCCAGCTTCATATCCTGCTTCTTTTCCCCTTTCCCCTTCTCCTCCAGCTGTTTCTCACTCTGTTTCTGGTCATGTTCACATGACCAAGTTGTGTTGTCTTCCTTGTTTTGAGAAGTAGTTACTTCTCACTGTTTTTATTTTTATGTTTTGTTATGCATTACTGTGTTTTGTTATACTCTGCTTTGTTTTTTTTGTACTCTGCTATGCTTTATTATGTTCTGCTGTGTTTCACCCCTCTCCCCTAATTTGGTTTGTATTCTAATAGGTTGCCAACTTTGTTGGCCTACTAATGTGGGTGTATTTAGGTACCCCAGCTGGGATTATCACCTTGACATGGTGCTGGGGCTTTAAACTAAGAATAATCCATCTAGGTAAACCTTGTATGAGGGGAGTGCTGACTGCCAGAAGTATTATTTCAATATGACAGATGGTATGAACATGTCCAGTTACACACCTTACTACCTGGCATACCAAAGTTTATGAAATGACAACTCCAAGTTATGTTTGTATGTATATAGACTCAACTCACCTACAAGATACAAACAGGACAATAGTCTCTGCATATACACTACTAGAATATGTAGTCAGTTATAATATCTTAACAATTTCTGATGAATTTGAATTATATATTATTTTCTGGAGTTGGGATTTCCACCAACCAATACACCATCCCATCTAAAGTCCATTACAGGGGCTTCGGGGCCCTGAAAGTAGCTGGCCCGAGGCCCTGTCCCTGCCCTTCCCTCGTAATTGGCCCGGGGTGGGGCATACCCCTTAGGCAATCCTGAGCCCGCCCCTATATGGGCCAGTGATCCCAAGCGGCCGGTCCGGACCACGGGTCGGCAGTCCGGTCAGTCCGGCCTTGGTTTTGAAAAGCCTGGGTCAGTCCGGTCGAAATTCTGAGCGGCCGCCAAAGCCCGGCGGCGCCCAGGCAACCGCCGGGTCGAGTATTGGCGCAACACAGGTCAAAGCCGGTAGGTGCCCAGGTAATCCGAAGATATCTATTGACGGGCTGCACGCTTTCCATTTTTAATCACTCAGAATAGGATAATAGGAGCAACATGTCCCTGGTGCTATAGATCTCGCTCAAGACAAATCTATGTCATCCACCGATGAGCCACCACGATACCCAAATATACTGTCCGACCTCGAAACACTCTATACCATTCTTCACACAACTCTCTAATCACCTTGGGAATATGTATTAACCCCGTGATTTTATAAAAAATTAATCCTGTTAATATAATATTTCTTAGTAATGAGACACAACTGATCGCTTGAAACATCGGGCTGCAGGTGACCCAGGCTGGGCCTGGCTTTGGTTTGGAAAAGTCGCTTTCCCACAGTCCGGCCCAGCCGTCGCTGAAAAAGCCTGGGTCAGTCCGGTCATACTCAAAACCGGAAGGACTGGCCGCTTGGGATCACTGATATGGGCCCCTGCCCTGTCCACCCCTTATGTGGGGTCCCACTCCTACTCCCACAAACCTGGGTGGGAGGACATGCGGGGAGCTCTGAAAGCCCCTGCACGGGGAGCGGGGCAGGTGGTGCAGAGGGGTAGGATTCCCCGCCCCGCAACGAAGGCTAATCTCATCCCAGTTGGTTTTGAAGGACTCTGGGATGCAAATATGAGTATAGAACCAGAGTCTAAACTCATGTTCTCGCTTAAATAGTTGTATTCAACCGGATCATTAGGATGATGAGAAAATAAATAATCCTGGTCGCAAACTGGTTAAGATGAAGGTTTCTAGGAGAATTTGAGTTCCATGGTGATGTCAAAGTGGTGAAAGAAACAACCTGGTAATTAAATAATTGCTAACAGGCAAGAGATTTATCTACTGTAGAATTTAAAAATATACAGGGTGATATGAAATTGCCTCCAATGCTTTCCCAAGCCTAACCCAATGGGAAGGCAATTTCAGATATCGTGTTGTGATGGAGGATGCCCGCTAATATCTATAGATTTCTGCGGGTATCCTCAGGCATCTGCGGGTATCTTCAGATAGTTGTGGATATATTCAGGCATCGATGGACATCTGTGGGTATCTTCAGGTATCTGCTACGCGTTGACAATATTTACAACTGCACAGCACATACTGAAAGGCTGCCGGCACCGCCAGAGGGGCCCACAGATAGCCTATAGCTACACACTCCGGCCAGGCCAGGCCAAAGCAAAACCGACCTGGGTTTCTGAGGCCGGGCATTCGCAAAGCCTGCTTAAACACACGCATCAAGCGAGCGATTAAAATAATAAACACTCTCTCGACCTCCCCTGTTCCATACATCTTCCCAAATCACTTTCTCAATCCCCACTTTGCATACAGAACCCCAGGCACCCACACACCCCCGGGGCATCAACGAGTGATAATCCATGACTGTCCAGTACCAGCGATACAGATAAGTAAACTAGAACCCTCTCCACCCAGCCATCAGACACCATAACCCGAAAGAAAGAAAGAAACTACACGTTAACAACTCCTCCGGAAACAACCCCCCCCCCCCCGGAAAACCTGTAAACCCCATGGCGACAATAACAACAAAAACAACCCTCTCCCAGCTATGACAGATAGAATGCAACAAAAGGGAAAAAAAGAAAAGAAAAAAAGTGCTATGTCTTATTACAATAGATCAAGACGATCCAAAATTCCACTAACGAAACACCTCTTCTGCCCCCAGCAGACACAAAGTCCCCATTCCCAAATCCTAGACAACTCAACAGCCGCACCCACACTCAACCGACACGGTTCAGCAATGGAAACAACCTCTCCGTTCCACCAAGCACACAAACCATAATAGAAAGTACAAAATGCAAATCCACGAGATCTCACTCGAGCCTTTCATCACGCTGAATGGAATGCAAGTAGCCAAGAAATGCACCGGTACGAAAACAAATAAAGGACACCTACGGACCGTATCGTATTGGTGAAGTTGTATAGTGAAGTTGTATATTGGGGAAAAGACCCTTATGTTCGACGTAACCACGAATCCTGCAAGACTTACATGGAACACAACGCAATCCCAGGAAAGAAAGAGGCTCACGGTTGAGTAGAGTAAAGGAAGAGAGGAGAGATCTCTTCCGTAAAAAAAAAAATGTATGGGGGGAGAAAGTTCGTTTGGGATGAGGGGCTTTCGAGACGGACGGATGGAGGTTGCCGCTGATGGTTAGACTACTATATACTAATGTGCATCCGTAAGCTCTGTCTCTACAATTGTGCCCCTCTGATTCTGCAGGTTTCTTTTCTTTCCGCGTGTGTGTGTTATCTGCTACGGTATAGTATGCTGATATACGGTACTTTTTTTTCCAGTGGAAGGTCTAGTTTGTTCATTAGCCTAAGGCGAGATGTCGAGTGATACTTAGTGTGTATTGTATTATAGTACAATGGGGAAGCAGCTAGCACTAGATGAACAGTATGGTTGTTTTTGTTTGTTTTTTAGAATTTTTTTTATTGGCCACTCCAGCCCACAGGTATGGACAGCTTCTGTGCCGTGTCCAGCAAGAACGAAAATGAGGGAGTAAATGACAGGGGGATATGTGGAAACCAGGAGGGGGGAGTGTGTATATGACACAATAGAGAATAAACCCCATTAAAAAGCTAGCACGAGAGTTGAAAAGAATAAAGTTGAGGATATCATAGCATAGCCTACAGAATTTAAATAACACATGAAAAATAAAGAAAGAAAAAAACGTAGTTTAGCAACGCCAATCCGATCATCACCGCTATCCTAGCTATCCTAGCTACAAAAGAAGAAAAATAAACAGGAAACATGAAACACATATTTAAAACCTGGCTTCAAGGAAATCCATCAAGTGCATCACAACCACCTTAATCTCATCGCTATCAGATAAAATAATCACCAGAAAATAGTATTAAAAACCCAACCTAGCACAAATAGAAAGCACAAAAAACATGGAAAATAAACTCAGTCCCAATCATTGGAGTCCGCACGGCGATCCCGAGGATCAAGTTTCTGCCCGTTGGATCTCTGATTCTGGAGCTCCTCCTCTTTAACGTTCCTACAATTGGACTCCCGAAAACCCCTATCCAGCACCGGAGACCGGCTCCGTCTCCGCTCCTGGCGAAAGTTCCCCCCATCACGCCCATCTCTTGAGGCTCGAGCCCGGGTTCCAGGAGGGACGCTCCTAGCCCTCTCTTGAGACCCCGATTGGGTCGTTCTTTTGGGGGACTGCCAGGCGGTCTCTTTGGCCCCCGAGAGTAAGCCCCAGTCAGAATCCAGCTGAGGCAGGTCCTGTCGAGTTTTCCCATATCCATCTCCTGGGGCGTCCGTTGCAAATACCATACACCACTCTCCACTAACCATTTCAGCAAGAACGTATCCCATAGAACCATCCGGAAGTTCAACTCTATAGAGCTTTGCGTTTTCCCCAGGGAATACCACAGAATCGGAGTCGAGGACCTTATCCACGGAGCTTCCTCGATCAGGACTCGATCGGAGATATCTCATAGGGTGATCCGGAAGTTCGGCCGGGTAGACGTTTAGTGAGACAGAGTCAGAACCCTTTTTCCCGGGCTCGACCATTTCACGAGCCCCTCCGGGGGAGCAGTCATCGATACCGACAAACCCGCCAGGTCCTTTCTTCTGTCCAGCGAGTTCGGGAGAGCCAGTAGTGTCATCTGATATTTTGCTCTCCACTTTCTTCCCTCTAGCAATCTCCCGAGATTTAAGGGAACTTGGAGTGACATCTCGAAAGCCCACCCCTT
Organism: Tuber aestivum; assembly: GCA_900010015.1. NCBI lineage: Eukaryota > Fungi > Ascomycota > Pezizomycetes > Pezizales > Tuberaceae > Tuber > Tuber aestivum. Next base: position 97,114 of record LN890980.1, read on the forward strand.
GCTTTGGCTTCTCCTTTGGAGTATTTTCTACTCCTTGTCCCTGGCTCTTGGTTCCACCACCCCTTCCCCTGCAACCACTCCCAGCCACGCTAGACTTGACATACTTGGCCGCTTTCATCTCCATCTCCTCTATCTCATCCTTATAGGTCTCGAATAGGGAAGCCAAACAGTACTCCGAGATTTCTCTAGCAGTGTACGGCCGAGATCTAACGTTCCAGCGACAATCATCTGGAGGACTGTGTACGCGCATAGGATTGTAGACCTTGGCTCTATCATCATCTCCGGACGTGGCGTTTTTCCAACCCCTAGGCCTACCAAAACGATATCCTATTTTCCCTTGGTCAAGACACCCCAGAACCTTCTCACGAGCACTCCCTTCCGGGATATCTTGAGCCGAGAGTTTCGGGGGGCTGGGCTGTGGCTGGGTCCTATCTTCCATGCCACACGCTTGTTCCTCCACGCCAGCAAACTCAGCGTCTTTCTTCGGATCTTCAACCGCTGGAGGGAGAAGCGAGTCGTCATCAAACTTGAGAAACTCTGCTTCCGCCTTATCCCAGTCCATAAAGCCCAGATCTTTCTCAAGCTGCTTTGGTACCAACTCAAGCTCTTCCCCCGGAGCTCCAGGATCAGTATGCATGGAATTTGTTATAGCGTGCCCGGCCATGGTGGAGGCGCCTCCCTCGCCGCCAACTTCAACGAGCTCCCCCCATGACAATTCTGAAAGAGGATCAAAAAGTCCTACATCGTATCCCCCAGGGCTCCTTGGATGGTCCTGGAGTGACGCACTATTAATGCCGCATTCGTCAAGGAATATATCGATCTCCTCATTGAGCCTGTCAAGTTCATTCTCAGTTCCACCACCACTCTGCTTACCATCCAAACTCTCTAGACCCTCCGTGGTTCTCAAGTCTCCCCCGACATCTCGAGTAGAACTGCCACCCCCTCCCCCCACAACCTCCTGGTGACCCAAATGCCGAACATCTATGTCCCTCTGCCCGACTTTCTCAGCTGCATCAGGTTCGCCAGCTGAAAACTCTTGGTGGTCCGCCCCAACTTTCTCTCTCAACTTCGGCCAATCGGAAAGATGACTACTCGCTTTCCCGGTGTCACTAGGCTCCTTACACTCCACTCTCTTTTCGTTTGCCTCCTTTTCATCCCAAAGGCCCAAGGAGTCCCCAGCAGGCCGCTGACTCTTAGGGCGAATCTCAAATTCTTCCGCTGGCTTTATTTGTGGAACCTCAGTTGCATTTTTAAACTTCTTCCGAATCCCTTGCCTTGAGTGGGTTTCCGAGTCGCCGAGAGATAAATCGTTGTCCGAAACAGGGAACCCGGGTATTTTCTGAGAACCCTCCTGTCCTGAAAGTTCGCCATCGGTGTTTGCCTCGAACTGATACTTCCTCTTTTTCCCATAGTGTTGCGCTTTCTTCGCTTCCCCGTGGATTGACTGAGCGTCACTAGGCCCCTGTTTCTCCTGCTGAGAGATTTTTGACTTGCAGACGGATTTAGTTTCCTTGAATCTCCCCTCCCTTCCCGGCACTTGGAGGGCTTCTGAGCTGCCCAAGAGTGAATCGTTGTCGGATGCCTGGAATCCCGCTGTCGCTTCGGAGCCGGTTTGTTCGACCAGTTCTCCATCAGCATTTTCTTCAAAGCATAGCTTGCTCTTCTCAGCTCGGTTTTGCCTCTTCTCGTCGGTTTCGGGCGTTTCTTGCGACTTTCCGGATATGATTTTTTTTGGCTGCGGGAGTGTAGGCTTGTCCACTTTTATCGAGTCAACTCCCGACATTTTCTCGGACTCGTCAAAGAGAGAATTCCACCCCTCGGATTCTTCTTGTAGCTCTTCTCTAAGCGAAGACATCTGTCTCCCAACCTCAATGCTACCAGAAAACTCCATAGGCCCATCATCCTCACTGTCCGTTATCCACACGGTAGCTTTAGGCTTCTCTAATTTTTTCCCCGATCCGATTTGAGACTTCCTCCCCGAATGAACAACCCCCCAAATCTTCTCCATAACCTCACGCTCTTGTTTCTTCATGCGTAACTGCTCGCGGAGTTGTTCGGCTTCAGCGTTAATTCTTGCAAGTGCGACAAGATGTGGTGCCTTCTTGGCAGCAATCTCAGCTACTCGTTCTGCCGTTCTGGCGTCATAAGACGCGGTTCGTCTATACTTTTTCCGCTGGGTGGATTCGATTCTCTGGGTAGCAGTTCCTCGACCGGTAGATGAAGTGCAAACGGTCTTGTCATCTCTCGCCCTAGCCTTTCCCTTTTTTCGAGACCCTCCCGCGATCTTGGAAGTCTTGCGGCCGGACGGGGGCACATCATCATCCTCGGAATCTTCCCCAGACGACCCAAAACTATCTCCACCACTCACAATGCTATCCACAAACGATGCCCGACCCCCAACAGCAGATGTGTTAGAGATTGAGTCAACTCTAGCCCTTCCCCCCCTCCTCCTACTCGGACCACGGGGGGAGTAGTCCTCGAGGTCAACCAGGAGCCCGACATCAGCTGGCCCCATCGATCTGGTTACTTTTTTTGTAGGTTTATTCGTTTTGTTATTTTTGGTGCAGTAATCCCCGTCCCAATCAGGTTCGGTGTCGGAATCAACGTCAGTGATGTTCTCTGGTGAGCGGAGAATTACAAATTCAACCTTCCGGTTGGTGTTGCGGGCTCTTGAGCGGACACTAGCACTGGGCGAGCGGGCGGGGCCATGGCGATAGGGCGGCATCCTTATCGGGAATGGGGGGTACGAGTTGTGAATGCGATAAATGGGGTGTTTTAGAGGGCGCAGGGTAAGAGGAGGGAAACCTCAAAATTGGTAAGTTATCTTACTACTATAATATTCTATCCAAAAAAATCCACCCCCAATTAAGTTAGCCTCAAGATCTCATTCTCAAAAAAAAGAAGAAAAAAAACTCCCGTCCTGGAGGAATAGGCACGACTTACACTTGAAGGCGAGCCAATGATATTTTCTGAGGGACCGGTTAGTCGGCCGGTTTGCCGTTCCGTCGGGTCTGCTGTTTCCGCAGGAACTTTTTACCCTCTCTCGAAAGGGGAAAGGTCGAGAGGTGGGGGTTTGTGGAGGAGAGAGAGTTGTTGTGGCATCATAGAGGTGAGGGAAAAGGTTGTGAAGAGAGAAGAGGGTGAAGGGCTATAACGAAGGTGCAGGGACCACGTACCACGTACGCGCCCTTTGGGCCAATTGCTCGTCACAAAGCAGAGGACTTAACCCACCCATTTATTTCCCCCGGAAGGCTTTATGCTCAAAGGGCTTTCATACTTGCATTTCAGGTCTATCAAGCAAAGTTTTCGGGGGTGTTAGGTACTCGAGTGAGATGACATGATCAGCATAGTCTAAATACCTGCGATAAGGTTAGAGAGCGGAGCCAGATTCTTGTCTTTCGAGACAAAATATCCTTCCCATCACAGCAATCCCTATTTGGCAAAATTCAATAGACCAGTTTTTTTCTTAAAAGCAAAGCCCGACCTCCAATATCGACCTCTTCCCGCGGCGAAGGCCCGCCATAGCGACCCCCTCCCCGCACCTGTCATAGCAGCAACTCACTCGAGTACAATGCTTCAACGCCACTCTACCCAAACGAACCACCCCCCCCTCCCCTGCCGTTGCCCTTTGCAAACCTTCTTCCGGCAATAAGCCCATAATTTAGGTTCGAACCAACCAAACCAGAAAACCCCTCCGGTACACTAGCCCATGTCAAATCAAGGCCACAAGAAAGCACCCCATAAAATATGAACCCCGCACAGAACAAATTCTCCCTTTACAACACAGAGCTCCCTCACCCGTTTACATACTACGCTATAGCCCCGCAAATCAAGACGCGCCTAAGGCGGCGCCACAATAAACCAACCCCCAAAACCAACCGCTCTGGCAAGAAAGCTGACGGTAGCGAAAGATAAGAGATACTGCAAGGTTCTGCGAGAGGAGAAAGACAAAATGGCCCGATGAAGAAAGGGAAACAGTACCCCCGACAAGAACGGGGAAAGGAAGATATCCCATGCATGGTAATGCGAAACGGACCATCAAACGGGGATGTAATCCACAGGATGGCCCACATGATGTCCCCAGATAGTTTCTTCCCCTCTTTCAAAGCACCTATTGACTATATCCCCAGTCCTCCCAATCGAGACAAATATATTCTACACAGTAGCGCACTCCCCCCGCAGAAGCACCTTCTTGCCTGGTATAATACTGCGCTGCAGGCACCGCTAGACAAAACGAATTACCGGATCATACTACGGTATCTATACGAGCTACGATATGATAGCATGTCGGTCGACGCTTATACAATTACGACACTGGAAGAGACCAAAAAACTCCCTGCAATATCAACTCCTCCAAGCACAAGCCAGTAAACATTAGCACAACACCCTCTCCTCGAAAAAGAAAAAAAAATCCAAAAAGTCGTCGGAATCCGGTCCGTTTACAAATTCAAAGAACTCCTTATTGTTTCCTTCTTGGAGGGAAGTTAACTGCTGGCGCATATACAAACCCCCCCGGTCCTTTTTTAATTTTTTTTTTCAGAGCTAAATATCAAGACTCCACGATACCGCCAAACCACAACTTCAGCAAAAATCCAACCGGGAGGACCACTATCACAGCACCTGAGAGAGAAGCAGAAGCCCAACATGGCCGCGGCGGAGGAGGAGGAGGATGAGGACCAAAATATTATGTTATCAAACCAGCCAGCAACTAGGAAATAACCTATAGCCACCACTAGTGAACCTAATCGAATGAGGTATAACGGATACCCACACGGATATTCCCACAACCCGAGATCCTTATACGATGCCATAATAAGAGAAGCCAAATCCGGACAGTCTATCATATCATAAGTCCGCACGCCTCCCAGCACCCCCACCGCCACCCCCACAATTTATCATAATATTACCATGCAATCCAAGAAACGCCCCAGACGGAGCCTACCAAATCGCACATATTATATCATACCATCTAAACCCTTCCTTCCTTCCTTCCTTCCAAAATCAGGACAACGTTTCCACACCGGAGGGGAATGATCAAGCAGTGAGAATATCACAACAGCAAACTTCACTCTTACCCCATTAGGCCTAAAGCCAGCGCACCAGACTACAGTACTAATTAAGCCCAAGTATGGAAACTTACATAACCATTACGGATAGTATCATACGGTACTCCAAGATCATACATCATGTACGAGTACTCATGCCGCCCAGCGAGTACTAGTACAGCAAAAAACACCAGACCAATCACCGCCAACAACCGACAATACGGCACAGTACAGTATTGTACAGCATTGTATAATACCATATCACACAGTAGATATATAAACAACCCCAAACCACCAAATTCTCACTTTTACACCACGTACTGTGCAGCACCGCGCCGTGCCCGCAACCACCATTTATCCATTTATCCCTGGATACGATACTCGCGATGGCTAACTTACTAACTTAAGCCTACAACGATACATTACGCACAACTGACATGGGGTGCTGAATATACTACCGCTTGCCGTCTCCCAATCCGACAGTTAAAAAGCCGGGCGAGAACGGCGAGCATGCCAGTCTAATTCTCGCAAAAGGAGCTGGTCAATCGCTCAGGCCGGTTTCGCTGAATATCGTCATACAGTGTGAGAAGCGGAGCGGGTCTGGTTGATGGGAGGATGTAATGGTGAGAATATAAATTCGCGATATCGGTAGGTAACTTGTCGTTTGGAATTTCGCTGCATGCTTGCGAAAGGAAAGAAAGAAAGAAAGAAAAGAATGGTGATGATCCCAAGTCCAAGGATGAAAATTCTATCCATATCTTACACGGCATATAATTAAGCACCAGTTACGCCCCCCCCCCACCTACACTACCAATCGACGCCAAACCATCCCCTCCCATCGTCAACATTGACCCACCCCTTCTCCTCCACCGCCGTCTGCCAGCCCATAACGACCGCCAAAACCCTACACGTATTCCCATTCCCACCGCAAAACAGCGTGGAAGCCGCCTCGCCGAGGATCTTGACGTCGCGAAAGTACTCCCTGGCCATGTTGGTCACCGCTTCGCTTTCGCCAGCGCGCGCGTCTCCAAAGGCCTGTCTGGTCCACCCACCAGGCAATATATTGCGGGTGTCTGGAGGGGGAGGTGGGAGCTGAGCGGGAGTGTAACTCGCGAATTCCGCAAGGGAGTATACCTCCGGATCATCGGACGATAGGAGGACGGTGGCGTTGCCCCCAGCATTAGCGGTAGCGGAGGATATCAAGTCTGCATAGTGGGACACAGGAACGTGCCCTGTTTTCCTCCACTCGAAAGCTTTATCCTTGCCATCGCCTCGGCGGATTTGCACGGCCAGCACCTTCCGGTTGCCGCCTTCCTCTTCCAGCTGATTCTTCCGCGCCTCGACAGCTTCCTCGTCGGCCGGCGACAGGCGCAGTCTGAACAGCGCCTCGTATCCGCTCCTCGCAAGCGCAAAGATCTTGTGTTGCCGCTGGACTCCCATTTTCCTTGCATCTTCGAAGAAGTCCGTGAAGGCGTGGCCGAATGTTGCACTCGTAGTTGAGTGCGCAACGAGCAGGTGAGGGGCTTGATTCACGCAGGGGATGACAATGCTAGGAGGCGGGGGGCGGCAGGAGGGTTTTCGCGGAAGGAAATAGGTGGCATAAGTTCCCCATGACCTATCCATCCACAATTAGCCACGCCGAAAGGAGGACGAGGGGAGGTGGATTAACCAATTACTATCATCCACAAAAAACGTCCTATTCTCACTCATCGCCAAACCATAAGCGCTCCACAAACCAAGCAACATCCCCCCAAGCCCCGGATCCGAAGAATCAAGCATGTACGTCAGACTCCTCTTGCAAACCCCCCTCAAGGCCCCTTCGTCCTCAACCCTCGGATTCAAAAAGTGGTCATCGACCCAGTAATACCCATGATGCGCATGTCCCCCATGTCCCCCATGCCCCGCAGCGGCAGCGCTCGCCCGCCCAGCAGCACGGCACATCTCACCGTACACATGCGGTCGCAGCAGACCGCCAAGATTATCGGGCAACCTCCACGTCCATTTCTGGTTCCCCTCGCCGTAGTCCAGCATGGTGGGCTCCACGCTCGTTATACTCGCCGGGTCGATCTCGCTCGGCTTCGGCGAGGCGGGAGGCTGGAATACCAGGAGGAGCCAGACGATGCTCGAGAGGACGATGGCGATCAGGAGTACCCTCCCGCGGGTCAGTCCCGAACCTGCCCTCCTCGGCTTGTCATCGTCATCGTCCTCCTTCCCGTGCCGCGGGAGGAAGGGTTCCTCGACTGCGCTGCGCTGGCGGTGATTCGTTTGTGATGGGGAAGGCATTGAGACCGGCTCTACTATCGTTGCTGTGGTGGTGATGATGGGTGGAGTGAATGGACGAGGGAACTGGCCGGCTAGCTGGCTGACCGGGGAGTCGATGGAATTTGTAGTGCAGTCCTCTCAGGTTACACGAGGGGGTGGAACCACCGACAAGGGTTTGAAACGTGACGGATGATACACTAGCCTCCGCCCATGTGAAACGGGCGTTTTAGCATCTCATCCTTCTTCCCTCCACGGTACAAGTACAGTACGGTACTGCAGTCTACCATACCGGTATCTGATTACTATTATCCTGAGAATCTAGATAACGTGACCACTCCATTTCCTAATACAGTACAGTACTCCCTCCATTCCATCAAGCCAATACATAGATAATGAGCACGCAGAAATCCACCAAAAAAAACCCCCCCCTCCCAAAGAGCCTCCCTCTCCACAGCCAGACCTATTATAAACTTAAGCCAACAGCCCATGATAGGAATAGATACATCCTAAATCAAGCCTTCAAGCACTTTTTTTTTTTCTTCCCTCGCACATTTTCCACCATAACCCACCAAACCCGTGTATGTATTACACTATATAAAGTATAGCCCAGCAAGACAAGCAAGTACGGTACAGTACAAGTACAGTAAGTCCACCACTCAAACATCCAAATCCAAATCCAAATCCAACACGGTGGCGCGATATTCCCGCTAAATTACCACCGCGCATGTAGGTTAACAAAATTGCAAGGAAGCGCTATGCGGAGGATTAAACGTTAGGCGTGGATTATAGTATATCGGTGGTATAGTACTGTGCCGCAAGGAGGGAGGGAGGGCTACTCTGTGGTACAGTACAATACGAGTACACTTTCTCCGGGGGTGTGTACTCAACCACGCTGCCTTGTCATGCGCTATCAACCTATCGTACCGTGCGCCTTCCGGACCGTCATTAGCTAGCGGCTAACCCACTTGCGCTCACCCAGTACTCGTAAGCAATGGCTGGTATCATAGGCAATTCCTCCCGCTAACGAGACACTAAGCAAAAACTAACCCAACCCTCGAGCAAAACTCCTCACAATCCCATAGAATCACTAAAGTCAAGTAGCACAGCATAAATGATCACTCGGAACTGCTTTACCGCACCCAAAAAGAAGACCAACCGATAATACACAAATTTTTTTCTACGTCATAAGAAATAGATAATACAGCAATTATACCTCATCAATCACCGCTTTCCTTCCCGTTCCCCCCGCCCGCCTCGACCCCCTTACCCTACTCCCCCGCCCCCTTTCCCCACCTAACCAGGCCCAGAAACGCTCCATCCCGAACCCCGGTGGGACAACTGCACTCCTCCTATAAGGACTAAACCAAACACCATCTCTCCCATCACCCCTCTTCTTCCTCTTAGGGCCTGTTTGGATACGGCGGTTCGGTTCCCCCACACAAACGACCGTTACCTTCTGTTTTGAAGATGCCAAGACAACCATTTCCCCAGGTAAAATCATCAATGAACAGAATGGTCGAGCCGCCTTCCGTTCCCGCCAAACAGGCCCTTATCCATTATCCCACCCGGCCCTTTTTGTCCCCCCGGGCTTCCAAACAACCCCTTTCCACCAAGCATCGCCGCAGACCTCTCCGCCCTTTCCGCTGGAAACAGCTCAACCGTTCCGGTAAACGCTTCCGCGTTTGCAAAGTTCATTTTTTGCACCGATTCCTGCGCCTGGGGAATATAACTTGACGCAATGTTAGAGCGGAGCGGGAGCGTGCTGTATTGGTAGGTTTCACTGAATTTTTCGCTGAGAAGGGGGGCCGAGTCACCGGAAATATCCCATTCCGTCTCACCATTCGGTGAAGCGGTAGAGGTGGGAGTGTGGAAGAATAGCTCCTCAATGGGGTATGTAAATGCAAGCGGGGGCGGACACTGGATTCGTATGTAGACCGCGTTGAGGAGGGAAATGAGCCTTTTCGCTTCGTTTTTTAGGGAAGGGTTTAGTGGCGGGACAGCGCAGACGAAGAGGTTGTGGAAGGTAGATGTTAGAGCGATGTCTTCTAGGCCAAGGCTTTCCGAGAGGAGATCAGAGAAGAACACTGCTGTTCCGTTTTGGACTTTGGGGACGGGAATGGGGCGAGAGAAGACCGTCAGGGTTTCTGGCGTCCACCGGCCATTCTAGGGCACTATCATAATTCCCCGGCTGGAGCAGTTGTGATGGCAGAACCTATCAATTCATCCCACCTTCCGTCAGCCTTCTCTCCGCTCTCTAATAAGCATTACTGCCTCCCATCTCCACCTTCACCCGGGGGCGAATCACGAGACGACCCAAACCCAACCCTCCACGATTTCTCCTTCCGCTCCTTCCTCCAATCCTCCCCCTGTCCATTGTAAAACCTGACACCTCTGTCCAAGCACCTCCACGAACCTTTCAAACTCCGGATGCCCTCCGGACCCCGCCACCCTACCCACATCCCCCAGAGCACGATTACCACTTCCAACCAGTACACCGCCCAACCCTCAATACTCCGTCAACAACCCTCGACCATGCGCACACTATCTCTATCCGGCATCTGTAACTCTCCTAGGAACAGCACGCGCGCAGTTTCGAGCGCCTTCCTAGCCAACATCACCAGCGAGAATTCCTCTAGTCCCAACGCCCCCTCACCCCGCTACGTCGGGGGTTCTCTAGGCCGGAGAGGGCACGCAGCATGAAAGCATTGTAGTGCCACCGCTGCTTGCGAGTTGGCATGGGATAGTAGAGGATATCCAGAAGCATAGACTTCCCAGTACCCACCCCGCCGTGTAGGAGGAACCCTTATGGAGTATCAAACTCGAGAGCGGATTCGGCACTCGTCAGTAGGCGGATCAATTCCTTGCCATTACCGCCACCCCAGCTGGTGAAGGACACGGACTCCGATGGCGAAGGCTTGGCGGTTAGCCTTGCGGGGGACTGCAATCGGTTGTCCAATTCTGCTGGTGGGGTGTACCGTAGTCCGGAAATCTGCGGTACACACCCTGTAGCACTAAGGCAGCCCTGCGGTGTGATGGGTCTGGGCAGGATGCTCTTGGAGAGGACGTGAGAGCGGTATATGCGCAGCGGGTCAGTTATCGCTAAACTAGACGGCCGTGGGGGCATGTCTAAAATCCGGGGGCTGGTGGAAGCTGAAAGCTTGAGGCCTGACAGATTGAAACTGTGGCCCAGGGAACTGAGATCGGGTACCGTACAGTACAGTGCTGTGCACGAGCACCGGTATCGTGGGTGGGCTGGATGACGTTCCTGCCAAGAGATACCTCGCACAAGTTTGATCGCCCCCAAGAACTTAAAAAAAGAATAGGTTGCAGGGATCGGTTCAGGCACCACACAATAAGGTACCCATCCCATGCCATACCCGTCTCGTTTACTGTGCGCCAGAGTTCCAAAACACCGGTAGCAGTTCGAGTGCCTCTCCAGAGCCTAACCCTTCGGGGGGGTTGAGCGTCGCATGTTGTATGTAGCCCTTCCTCGCCCCCTTACAACCCGGTAAGTTAGAGTTGAGCTTCCGAGAAGAGAGCCCGATGGATAAATTCGTTGAATAATTGACAACCTCGGGTCTCGAACCCTAGTAAGCCGGAAACCCGCATTTATTCATTTATCTACCGGTGTTTATTCATTGCCGCAGTCACTTCAGCAGCAGGTCTTGGTTACGGTACTGTACACACGGGTACCGATACTGTAAACGTGTAACTGCCGCTCGACCTCTCCGCTGGAGCTCGACGGTTATTGGAGGTCTCGAGCAGGGTAGGATATCACAAAATAGCAGATGTGGCTGTTGATTGGAACTCGGGGGAGACGATGGGCGAGGGGTGATGAGGGGGGGAAGAGAGAAAAAAAAGGATGGGCCCGGCGTTGATTAGCTTAGCCTAAACTCCCAGGCCATTGTACTCGTATGATACCAGTACTCGTACCTGTACCCACTAGTACCGATACCGTGCGGTGCTCACGATGCCGCTTGAGTGTATCCACAACCGTACGGCATGATGCGAGGGGAAGGATCCCAACACCAGCTGAACCGCCACCTGCCACCGACGGCATAACCGCATCCTTACTGCAAGAGAGCCACCGGCATCACTCGGTTCGCAGCTTCTCTCCTCCCTCTTCAGATCCTTATCGCACGGGTCAACTCGACACAAGTTACCTGGCCATCAGTCCACCGCCTCCTCCGCCCTCGTATCGTATGATAGCGGTATATCACACGAGGCTGCCTTACATCACGGTACGAGTATTGCATGGCAGGTTCTGGTGGCTGCAAGCATGTCACTCAACACCGGTATTCGCACACACCCCAGCCACGCACAGACATCTTATATCAGCAGGAGAAATATGAGGCCGACCAAATAAAAGCTAAAAGCCACACACACCTCTCGCGCGAAAAGTCCGAGTACGATGCGGTGGAAGGGAAAAGAAGGAGAGGGAGCAACATCACACCGATTGTCCCACTTAGACCTCACCCTCCTCCCACCCAGGACATGGTCCAGGAAGGGGCGACAAGGAGCGCGGTACGGTAATTCAGGGGAAGAAGAAAAAAAATGCACAAAAGTACAAGTAACGCTGCATAATAATTAAAATTCAATATAAAATATGAGAGGAGGCGAGATCTGATTGGAGAGGGCTGGGAGAGGAAAATGCGGTACAGCACTCGTACCGATCTCGATATTGTGATGGCGGCACTCGTCACTGGTGGGCGAGTCCAGTCACCGTAGGGTATGGTACTCGTACCGTATGTCCCTACCGTGTTGAGGAGGAATCGAGGACCGGCAACGAGCGGATCCGCTGGCCCTCCTCCGTCAAGCCGAGTGGGATCGAAGATGGTTCGAATCCCGCTTTGGGCTCTCTCCTCCGTTGACATCAGCATGCACGCAGCGATACTTGTGCTCGAGTAACCGTGACGCAGAGGGAACGAACAATGTCAAAGTCGAGTCACGCCCCCATGATCCGACGAACCGACAAACACATTGTGATGTGGTGATGCCACAGCACTCGCACAGTACTGCACTGCATGCACGGTAGAGTGGTCGTACCGCACTGCACTCGTACAGGCAAAAGGCCCACGCTGTAACCATCCCCAAATCCAAGCGGCAGGACAAGTGCTGCCCACCCTGTCCGCAAACGTCGTGATGGTTAAGCAAGACCATAGCCAACCGGACCCGGACCCACGGTAAATCCAGGCCGGGCAGAGCGAATGATGCTACTGTACGGTAGCTTTACTCGAGTAGAGTCGAGTCCAGCAAACTTCTCCCATAGCAATGGCGCTCGCCCGGGGAAACCTAACCCACGCGCGCACCGCCATTTCTCCAATCCCTCCAGCGAAAGCAAGGCTCCACGCAGCCCCCCATCCCAGACCGCATCCAAGCCTCAGCCACCCCAGCCAACCAGAGCCGGCCACCACCCCGGAAATCCTACTCGTACCGACCAGAAGCTCCCACGAGAGGGAAAAGACCGCGATCCAATCCCGTTTCGCGCGTTCCCATCGCAAGCACTTTCCCGTTTTCGGACCCCAACTAACCACATTCACCGAACAAGGATAACAAATGTGGACTTCCGCCCCCCCTTTCGCCTGCCGCTCCGGGTCATGATGGGCGTGAGTTGTGTGTGTGTGCTTGTGTGTGTCGGTACCGGTATGATTGCGTTAAGTTGGCGATGTCATAGTTACCTCTTTGCCCTGCTCTGATTTTTTACTTGTGGCGGTGGATTTGTGGTTGTTGTGGTGTTGGTGTGTGAGGGCTTTGCCACCGGGATGCTTGTCCTAGAGTTCGGTAGTTTTCTTTTCTTTTTCTTTTCTTTTTTCTTCTTCTTCTTCCCCGATGGCGGTGATTTGCGCCTCTATCCTCTGCTCGAGCACGGTATTCGCGGTCTACGGGTACGGGGGGGGGGGGGGGGATTGATAGGAATCCATGGGCTTCGGGTGCGGGGGGTAATCGTGCGAAGCTGTGCTGTGCCTGACTTATTACCGGTATCTCTCCTGCACTACTCCCATATTTGCCTAAGTTACCCGTACAGTACCTTTCATACCCACTTGCCATGCGGTACTTTACTCGTGTACGAGTACACTCGACAAGAGTCGACTGTCTTGCTCGCACTACAACAAGTATGATAGGATTGTGCGGGTATAAGGATGCGAGGTTTACAGTGATGTACTCCTACGGTGATCAATCCTTTCCTTTTTTCCCTTTTTTTTTTCTTCCCATGTGGGCTACCGGTATTGTGTGGAGTGCGGAGTGTGGAGTGTGGAGTGGATGGTACAGTAGATGGTAGATGTTAGACTACCGTAGATGGTGGATGAACTGATGAACTGTGGGGTGGAGTGGGAATGGCCACGCAGGAAGGGAGAGAAGGGGGGGGGGGAAGGAAGGGAAAGAGGGAAAAAAAAAGAAAAAAAAAGAGAGAGGCTGCAACTGGAGCATCATAACCTCTTGCTGCGCTGTACTAGTACGGTACGAGTACCACAATTTGTGCTCCCATGCCATGATGAAGAGAGAAGGAGATGGTTTGTTGGGTGAGACAGGACCGTGACCGAGAGCAGCAGCGAGCATCCGGCAGCGCAAGCCATTTATCGAGGCGGCATCGAAGCGGATCTAAACATTCCGGTACCGCTCCCGCCAGTTCTCACATTGCTTACCGCTTCTCAATTCCAATAAATTGCGTGCAGAGCAATCGATACGCATTGTCAGGATATGATAATCCGGTGCCGGTATCATGGCTGCGGCACCTTATCACTGCGAGAGCATTTCGTTACTGTCATTGCGTGTTGCGCTTATTTAAGGTTGGCTCAATTGAGGGTTGGGCGGGAAAGGGAGAGAGGAATCCACGGGAATGGGAAGGAAAGTGGGTTTGTGTACAGTGCAGTACAGTACAGTAGCACAGCGTGTGCGGGTAATTGGGAGAGCAGGGCCAGAAGAGGACGAGGGAATGGAAAAGGGAAAAATATACAGGTGCACACTGCACAGGGAGAGGGGGAGAGGGAGGGAAAGAGGGAGAGAGTGAAGGAACCGGGATTTTTGTGAGGGTCGAAAACATATCGATGGGCTCTGTCTGATAATTACAGCGTTGCCGGGGCCAGACTGGCCGACGGTCAGCCCCAGAGAGGCACAGTCATGCGACCGACCAAACAGGAACGCTGCTCACCAGGACGGACCTTCCCATTTTCCCTTTCCACTGGAACTCCCTCCATTCATCATCCACCCTTCACACACACACAAAACACCTCCACTCCAGCCTCTCTCCGCTCCACACTCCTCTGCCACCACACATCCCTTCCATACACATCTGCCACTCAGCTCCCGGAACTGACTGACGAACTAGAGAGACTACTACATGTCCGTGGCTGTCTGGCCAATTTCGATTTTCATGACCTTGTAGCCCACTCGTGTGCAGAACCAGAACCGGACCCGAGAGCGGAAGGGAGGCATGCGAGGCTGAGGAAAAAAAAACAAAAAAAAACAAAACAAGAAAGAGCTGATGGAATGCTAACGAGCAGTGAGCGAACGAGAAAAGACAGCAAGCAGCCACAATCACGAAAGCCCACCAGAACACTTCCGAACGCCCATCCCCTTCTCCCTTCAACTACTTACTGACAACTACTTACACTACCGACGCTTTTGACCAAGAGACGGACTTCATTTTCTGAAGGGGATCTTTTTTTAATTTTAATTTTTTTTTCTGAAAGGAAAGGGAGAAGGAGGATTATCGTCGGAAATTATCACGACAGCTAGAGAGGACTTCCGTCCACCCCTTTCCACCCAAGAAATTCGCTTCCTTCCCTACCCACCCACCGCCAACTTTCCCTTTCCAACCCCCCCTCCCTTCAGAATCCTACCGGTAACCTCAACACGAGACCCTTCCCGTAACCTTCAGTTGCCGTTGGGAGAATTGTCCAAGGGGGGCCCTCTCCACGGTCGCGATTGAATCCATCCATCTCTCCCACCATCCACTGGCACCATCCACCATTCCCCCTCCACTATCCACAATTCCGTCTGCTCCCCGCAGGCAGAGCCACCACGGTTCGAGTTCACGCCTTCCATCACTTATCGCAGCCTCATCAACCCCGGATCGGACAACAACATTGCGGAGGGGAAAATAAAAATAAAACGTGCGCCCATAACTGAAGGGAAGACGGGACTGGAAGGAGGAGCGGAAGAAGGGGAAGAAGAAAAAGTCCTAAAGGGATTTTTTTCCTTTTCTTCTCGTTCATAACTCTCGAGGGAAGGGAAAAAACATTTTTATTTGTTTTTCTTCTCGAACCCGACGAGCGCTCATTGAGGGAATCACTCTTTGTATACCGTGCTTTTGATCTCTGTTGTCGCCTTGATCTCCCGACCATTCCGACTGCGGTCGCGACAACCACTTGCTGTTCTTGGTTGAGTTGCGAGGCGGAGGATGCTCCACCAGCCCTACTCTTGCTTCCCACGATAGCCATAGCGAGAGCGACCACATCACATAGCCGACCGACAGCAACGGGAGCAGCAATAACAGCGACAGCGGCGGAAGCTAGCTATTTACAATTCCAATCGGGAAACACAACAGACTCTACTTGAGAAAGCTTCAAAGGGGGAAACGGAAGAGGAATTGGTTGATTGATTGGTTCACAGCCGTTATTGCTTTTTTTATTTCCTTTTTTCTCTTCATTATTTCTTGACTTTTTCGACAGAGGGAAAGGAAAGAAAGAGAGAAAGAAGGAAGGAAGGAAGGAAAGAAGAAAAAAAGACAAGAGTCATCATAGAAGTCGAGGGAAGGAAGGAGAGTGAGGAGAGTGAGAGTGAAGAGAGGAAGAGAGAAGAAGAAAAGAAAAAAACGGTAAGTGCATTTGCATTCCTGCGTTATTCAGCTCTACTGCATTCAGCCCCTCTTCCTCCTTTCTCTGTTCATTTTTTGTAGGGGGGGGAGGTATATGGGGAGATGTTATGAGAGTGTGAGAGCAGAGCCAGAGTGAGGTTTGAGGTTGAAGCTGGGTCGAGAGAGTGCTCGAGTACAATGGCCCCATATCCCACATCCACCGCACACGACACATGCAGCTCCAGGTCCGCTGCTACTGTTGCTGCGCCTCAACCCTTTCACTGCCCTTTATTATCATTATTATTATTATTTACCGGTATTCAATTCCCAATCGGCATGAACTCATGATACCTCGATCTGGCGATAAATTCTCTTTTTTTATTTTTATTTTATTTTTACACTTGCCATTCCGCCCGTCTATATGTCGATTCTTCAATATTTCGATTTTTGAATACTTTTTCCCGTCAAATTTTCGTTATCATCATTGCTTCGGTGCCCGTGCCTGGCAGAATTTCTATCGTATCGTACCCTTTTTTTTTTTGGTTCTGCCAACCATTCTGCCTTACCGGACCATCATTACTCTTTTCTTCCATTTCGCCTTTCCCCTTTTTTTTTTATTTCTTTTTATTTTTTTACCCTGCAGTGCTCTTCTGCACCGTTTGCTCATACGCATCGGTTGCTTTTTTCCCCGGCCCTGTGGATGATGATGCTGATGATGATGATGATGAGGCTGACCAAACTGTTGTCTCGTTTCCTCTCTACCAGATACTATCAACCGTACTGTTTCCCCCCACCTCCCCCCTTTTTTCTCTCTCTGAGGAAAAAATAAAATATAACCATTTGACGGTTCTATTTTGCTTGGCCTCCAGGCTGCAATATATCCCATCTCCTGCGAGACGATACGAAACACGGCAATTCTAAAGGAGAAACCTTTTTCCTTTGGAATTATTTTTTCGTGTCGTTGCCTGCCTGCCGAAACTCGTGATCAATACCAGCTGAATATCATATCATCAAGAGCAACCCGGAATTATACCTTATCCGGGTCACTTCTTACCCACCCGACCATCTCGACCACTGAGAGTTGTCCGGATCATCCATCCATCTTATCTTGCCATCTTCCTGGGGAATAATTAACGATCCCCGGCGGATACAAGAGAGGAGAGAGAAAAGGGGAAAGGGGGAAAGGAAAGGCTGGGGCGCGATCCGTCCGTACACCTTTAGCGGAGGGAAGAAGAAAAGAAGGTAGTTACCTTATTTTCTTCTCCGGAGCCTTTTTGGTGTTTTGCTTTTCGGCCCGAGGGCTAATAATAACCAGCGAACCAGGGACCGACCCTACCGACTTTGGTATTTGACATTCGGTCCAACGGGGCAACGGTTGGAAGGGAAGAACAACATTCATCCATTATACACAGTGGGGGGAGCCTTGTAATTCAACTGATATAATCCTTTTCATTTTCCTTTTTCTTCCTTCTCTTTTCTTTTTTCAACCATTATTTTCATTTTCCCTGGGATTTTATTCATTTCTTTTCGGCTTTCATTTCGACTGGCTGGGGACTAGACTGGACAGGACAGCACTCGTACAGACAACCGGAGCAGCTGTCTTGGTTGGTTACTCAAAAGGGCCACTCTGTGGTACTATACGGGTCGCACACGCTTATAGGGCTGGCGTTTGGCCGGCAGGTTGTACCAAGGGAGAAAATACGTTAAATACTGGTAGGTACCATCCGAACCCGCTTATTCTTGGTTCCTCTTCCAAACGATCGACATTGCCCCTACGCCTTTATTTCCCATTATTTACTTTTCCTTCCTGCTTTATTCTTATTCTTACCCCAGCGGGCTGGCTCCGAAGACCTTCCCTCAACAAACATTGCTTGATCCAGCATATTTTCTTTTCCCAAAGCCTCTTTTCTGTTTTTTCTTTTTACAATCCGTTTCACTTTTTTTTTTTGTCTTACGCAAACTGATCGATTCCATCCAGGGGGGGAAAGGGCTATATAATACTTTTGCCATGGCGTCCCAATTCTCTGGCACTAACGGTGCCGATATTAAAACCTCTCCCGCTCCCGCCGGAACGTCAAAAAACCTACCACCATTATCGACAAAGCTTCCAACTCTAACGCCTCAATCACAGCTCACCGGAGCAGCCGCATCAAACCGACAGCGAAGCCCCTCACCAAAGATCATGTCGGAGGAAAAAAAGAGCAACATCCCCGCCGCCACAACTTCCACCACGACTACCACCAATGAACCACCAAAACAGTCCCCGAATCCCGCAGCGCTGTTAACTGCTGGCTTTGGGGTGAGTACTCCCACGGACGCGCCCAGGGAGGCTACTCCTTCCAGGGAACTTGGCAGCCTACCCGGTGTCGCGGCGGCAGCTGCGGCGATGGAAGAGCGCCAGTCCCCAACAGCAACCACCTTGTCGGGAACGGACAGCGCGGGTCTTGCTCCCGCACCACCACTACCGCCGCCACCACCACCACAAGACGCTCCGTCGCTTCTGCTGCAAGATCCGTACCCGCCTCTCCAACCTCAACCTCCCCCGCCGCAACTAGCCCAGACACCGCAACAGCAAGATCAACAGGACGCAAGCACTTCCGCATCCTCACAATTCAACCCAAATCCGACCACTCCGGTAACCCCCTTCAGTCCCTCCGGCTCTAGCGCCGGTGTCCGAGGAAAACATACCTGTCCACATTGCATGAAGACGTTCACGCGCCACCACAATCTCAAATCACACCTGCTCACACACGCTCACGAGAAGCCATACCTGTGCACAACCTGCCAAGCACGTTTTCGCCGCCTGCACGATCTGAAGAGACATTCGAAGCTGCATACCGGCGAGCGGCCACACGTTTGCACCAAGTGCGGACGGAGGTTCGCCCGCGGGGATGCGTTGGCGAGGCATGCCAGGGGCGAGGGTGGATGCGCGGGGAGGAGAGGGAGTATGAGTGGGTTGGGTGAGGATGGAAGTATGGGTGTTGGGGAGCATGAGGACGAAATCGGGGACCTGGATGGCTTGATGGATGATCCGGATGGGGATGTTATCATGGATGATGCTGGGTCTCCTGCTGGCGCGAGTGGCAGTGCGGCCGCGGGGGGAGGAAGACGCGGACAGTCACTACCCTCCCTCCACATACCAAATACCCCCATGACTCCCCCGAGCACATATCCTACCACTGCGACACCTATGAACCCGAACAGCAGCGCGTCAACCGCCTCCTCTTCAACGACTCTGACGGGCCGCCACCCCCATCACCATCACCCCCCCCCAGCACCACCATCCGCACCACAGCACTTACCCACCGCCTGGCACCCGCTCATTAGCTACCCCCTCGACGGCTACAAATCCCCCATCGGCTACGTCCACCACCTCATCCTCTGCCCCCGGCCAAACCGCACTCTCAGCATCGGCCCCCAGTCCCCCACTCTTTACTTCTAGCATCACTTTCAACAGGCCTCCCGCTCCCGCTACTACCCCTACCCCTTCTTCCACCGCCGCTGCTACCACCGCTAATAGCACGGTGCTCTCACCAGCAGGCGTACTCACTGATTCCCCGGGAGCGGTAAGTCCCGGAATGACGCGCGAGCGCACACCGAGCTTTACCAGTTCGGGGGGATTCTTGTCACCGCCGGGGCCGGTCGTGACGAGTTCTAGTGCGGCGGGCGGGAGGTCAGGCGGGACGGGAGCAGCAGGCGGAGGGGCGGGGAGTAGTAATGTTTTCGCAGCGGGGATGGACGGTGTATGGGCTTACATCCGTAGTTTGGAAGATAGGGTCCGGTTATTGGAGGAGAGGGCTGGAAGTAGGGAATAGGCATGCGCGGAATGGTTGCGGGGGATGAAGGGGGGAAGGAATAAAAGTGACTTTTTACATTCCCCTTTGTTTCTTTCTCTTTTTCTTTCTTTTATTTATTTACATTTTTACTTTGGTCTGGATGGATCGGCGGATGGATGAACCCTTTTCTGCTTTCCTCTCTATTTTCCTCTTTTCTTCCGGTTTTCGAACGTAGTAGTTTTATTTCAACCTTTTATCGTTTTACTTGCTGTTTTGTCATGTTTGTTCTTGTTTGTTTGGATGTAGTTAGTTAGTCAACCCTCTCCTAACCCTTCATCCCTCCCCATGAACGATTCACGATAACTGACTGATTGATTGATTGATTGACGCACGGAAGACTTCTACCACTTTTATTTACCACCGCTTGTACTTGGCTACCGACGTAGTGTATGCAAGGGAAGTTTCTTGTGGGGGTTACCCCATATGATATTTTTTTCTTTTCTTACATGGTTGATGGTGGTAGTTAGGCTGTCGTATGAATACTGAGTTTTACTATTATTGGTATTTTGGGTGCGAGAATGAGGGATTAGGGGGGTGGGAGTTGTGTATGCTAAAGAAAGGAAAAGGGTCAAGGCAAGTTGTGGTTCTGATATTCTATTATTTGTTGTGGAGGCTATGTAACAAGCTGCATTCTCGCTTTAGCTATAAGCTGGGTGCGTGATCGACTTTTATATTCCCGGTGTGTCGGATGGCTCGTTTAAAGTTGACCTTCGGCTTCGGTAGCCCGCGCTATAGTACACCCTCCGACACCTGCCAGGCGATCAGACATCACCTTCCCACGGCACTACATCGCACCACAACCATCAGGCAGCCCCTCACCCGGGACCCCAAGCCTCACCGCTTCCCCCAGCGCCGTGGCGTCCTCACACGCCCGCCCTTCCCGCCGCCACGACATCACGGCAGTCGTGCCCGGGAAGGTCGATCCAGCGCACCCCACCCAGTCCCAGGGCAACATGGAGCTCCGCACTGCACAGCACTGCGCAGTATACTACAAGATCCGTCCTCGATCCACCCACCATACCCTTCTAAATATATATGATATATATTATTCCACGTCTTAGAATAGTAACCCCCGCACCACCCTCCTCCTCCTATTGTAGTTGGCAGGCTCAACCGGGGTGTGACCCGTGGGTGGGTGGGTGGATAAATGGATCAACCCCTCGGCTCAGCCTCGGTGTGTTCCTGCATGGGGGTGATTTAAGCTTCAAGTAACGAGGTTTATCTTTTTTCTTTTTTTTCGTCTTGTCTTGTCTTGTCTCAGCTGGAAAGAGATTTTTATTATTATCATTATTATTGGTGGGGGAGGGGGAGAGTACATGGGGTGTCACTCGGTTGGGTGGGTGGGTGGGTGCCTGGGGGTGATCTAGTAGTTGGTTGGTTGGTTGGCTGGTGTGGGGGAAGGGGGGAGGATGGGAGTACCGGTATCATACCAGCTGGAAAGTAATGATGGCAACTGAGATGAGGCTCAGATTAACTTTGTAATATCGATCTCGGAAAAACTAGCGTAAGGTGTCAGGGGAACTCGTGGCCGTTTGGAAAAGTCCGTTCATTTGCGTGGGTGGGCGGATTTCGGGAGTGGGTATACTCACTCCCCTGCACCATGCTTTCCGTCACGGATTCCTGCTGCTCCCGATGACTGGGTTCAGTCGATCGATATCGGACCCGAGAAAGGGGGCGGTGGGAACTCAAGCTCAGGTACAAGAGTGGGCAGTGCCACGGTGCGCCGGTGTGCAGGTACAGGACAGTACTACGCCCTCCGGTATCATATCAGTCAGTCTGCGTGTATCATGCCACGGGCCAATAGCACACAAATCTGTGTGATATCATACGATGCGGTGCGGTGCAGTACAGTACCGTAGGCAGATTCGCCACCCGTCATCACGGCTCAGGGGGTGGGTGGGCTATCTGCTCGGCGAAGGATATGGTATGGCACGCTAAATAATGCCGTTTGCTATATACATCGTCAGTTCCACCAACTTTATACTGTAAGTTCCTTGTGAAGTTTACTCGTACGTGTCAGATGATTTATTTATCGGAATGACGTCCACATTTAACTGCCACTATTACTTACCACCGGTACGGTGCTCGAGTAAGGCTCTTTCAAATTTCGGTTGGATTGATCGATGGGTGTGTGTGTGGTTTGCTTACTACATACGGTACTAGTGCATCACCAGTTCCACCCACCCACACAGTAGAGTACAGAACAATAGTGTATTATACGTCCGATATCGGTCCACCAAGAACCACAACCTAAAGTGTCCATCATCATTCGTTTCAGAAATCAAATCTCACCCTCCGACGCAAGTCCTACTCGGACTGCAAGATCCACACACCCATCCGGGACCCAGGTACACTGCACTGCACTACACTACACTACCTGTACAGTACAGCACCAACCACACACCTTCCAGAATCAAAAGGGGAAGAAAGAAAGAAAGAAAGCCTCACACAGCAAACGGAAAAATCTCCGAACCTTACAGGAGAACGGACGGATACGACGAGGGCGACAACGCCCGCATGCGCTGAAACCAGCCATCCAGCCAGCCATCCAGCCGGTCACCCGGGTGCCGAAATGCCGAAGGGAGAAAACATCGTCCCCATCATTTAACTCGAACCAGCCAATCACGCACCTCACCTCACCTGACCGCACCGCGTCGCGAAATAATAAAGTTCTATCCGTCCATCTGCCCAAGGCAACCGACGTGGAATCAACGAAATGCAGGCGGGGGTAAGGGGAAGGGGGGAAAGCTGGATGGTTCGGGTACTGTACGGTACGACAAGTGCACACATTTCAGGTATCGGAGGCTCTCCGAAACGGAAAAACCGTTTTTCGTCATGTCATTCAGCTGGGTTTTCGCCACTGTTATTGCGTGTGCGGTGTGTGTAGTGCGGTGTGTTGGGTAAATTAATAAACGCCGTGGCGGGGCGGTTGTCAAGTCAGGACGGGGGGAATTTGCACTTTTTGTTTTTCATGGGGTGTCACTCGGTGTGTTGATGCTTTGGTTCTCCCTGTGGTTGTTGGTTGATGGGGTGTGTGGGGGGGCAGGAGGATGCGCTTCTGCTGGATTTTTTGGGTGGGTGGATGTGGTGAGAGGTCGGGGGGATTTTTGTGGTGTGTGGGATTGTGTCACTCGTCCGTGGGACAAAAGGACCGTTGCGCGGTGAAAACTTGGGGGTTTGTCCGTCATGGCGTTTTCGCTCACGTGATTTGGTTGAGGTTGCTGTGAGAACTTTATCGTTTGTGTAGGGGTTTGTTCCGCTTATGCTATGATGTGATATTATCATAATATTATATTATAT
>LN890980.1:120373-150528 GCA_900010015.1 Tuber aestivum
ATATGATGGTCTGGGTGTCGGGGCCTTTTCAGGGTGGTATGATGTGATAAGTTGGCGAGGGTTACCGGCTTTTTGGTTAGATTAGGCAAGGGAGATCGCGCATGGGAGAAGGGGGTGAGAGAATTTCGGGCGGAACGAGTGATGGGTGGTGGCGGTAGGATAGTGTGATGGGTATTATGATATCCTCCTCTTCCTTTTCCTACGGGTATAGCTGGTGAGCATTGATTAATAGCCTGGCCATCGACTGATCCAGTTGTAGGAGTGACTGTTAGACGCCTGCTAGCTTTCCCTACGATTGATACCCTCATTTTAACTTGACATCCAGCGCATTTCTGACGCCCCCTGGGAATGGGTAAACCGTTTTGATACCATTGCGACATCACTATGATACTGCAGAAGAGTTGTGTTACAGCTGCTCCTGCTACGAGGTGCTCGACGAAAACACGGAGGATCAGGCACTTGTAATACTTTAGAGGGGGGATATGGGCGCTGAGGGCAGGATGTGGAGCAAAAGGATAGCAATGGAGGAACGGCTTTCATTCCCTCCCTCCCCCCCCCTGTATTTCCCCTGACTTACTAACTCCTTCTTGATAGATGGATGGATGGATGGATGGACACTCCACGGAACTGCCAGACAAATATTCCAGCCAAATCACGGCGACGACTCCCAACCCAAGCGCAGCAAGTAACCTACTATCCAAGTATCGACCGCCGAACTCTCCCCACAGCACAAACCAACAGCGCCCCTCCCGGCACCCACAAAGCGGAATCCCCTATTACCCGCATGTCAGTAAGCACTTTGACACACTTCAGCCTGTGGAATGTAATGTACCCCACCTAATATAATAGGGCGGCTTAACATAGCTTTCTCCTCGTATTCGGGGGGCCGGCTAGCAGCCCGGGAATTTCGTATCTACAGTTTGTTCCTCCCTTCGTTCGCTCGTCTCCTATTCTTGCTGCTCCCATCTCTTCCCCCCGCCCGGCAAATCCTCCCTCCCCGATCTGACCAAGGCTGGAGTGCATTATCGCCGAACGGGCGGATGGATGAATGGATGGATGGATGGGGCGTACCGTATCGCCGACTTGCGGTTGTGATTCATTTCGGCGCGAGGTTGTCGGATGTGTTCGTGTCCTCACGGGGGTAGTCCGCCATTTGTGGGGGTTTCTTTCTCTTCGGAGCTGTAGCAAAAAAAAATACTGTATCATGCTTAACTATGAAGAAGTGGTGGTGGGGGTTTATTCTTTTATTTATTTTTTTGTTTGTCTGTCTGTCCGTTCAGCCTTGGACAACCTTGCCTGCATATGTGATCAGGGGTTTAAAGTGCCAAGGAAAAGGGAGGGGAGAAAAGGGTAGGAAGGAAGGAAGGAAGGAAGGAGGAGAAGAAGGGAGTCGAGTGGAGTGGAATTCCCACAAAAAGAGCTATTGATGGGGGGTGGTTGTATGATTTTGCACATTTTTGCCTTATCCCCCCTCTTTGCCGTCGGTGAGTAGGACTGAATGGGTAACTTGAGCTGGTGGTGGTGAGCTTTGGGCGGTACTGTATATTTCATTGCTGGTTTCTTTTAATATCTGCCGTATCGTACTGGGCACACCAGTCCGGCGGTGGGAATGGATACTCCTGAATGTCCCTAGCACGAAGGGGGAAATACTTGGACCGACCAGATACAATCAATCTACTACCTACCTATGTACTTCCCAGCGCAGTGACCATCTGGAAAAGAACCAACAGATGGCGTATATATAGCATGTTTGTGGACATTGCATCGCATCCAACGGGGTAGAAAAAGCCATCTGCAGTTCTGATCGATACGAACGGTTGAAGACGAGTCTAACCGTGACGGCGGCTAGAAATTGGATGTACTGTACACTGCAGTACTCGAGTACAATCACAGCACAGCACTTTTACACATCACTCATTCCTAATTAATACCGGGGACGTTAGGATCTCCCCAAGCACGATAACATCATAAATTAACGGTCCATTCCAACCTCACAATACCATACAGCACGATATGATTACCCTTGCACACTTGCACTAGTACAGTACTCGCCAAATTTACATCGTCATCACCATAAATAAGCGATATGAAATCGAGCTAATAATATCGAAATGAATTAGGTTGTGCGCTAAATCACCCTATCAATGCAGCGCATTATTTTGCTTTTGCACAGGAATGCTGGTATTGTAACTTGGACAACTAAACCCTAGGAAAACATTTCTACAAATCCTGGCAGAGACAATTTTCCGTCATACGATGTAACTAGTACTGTGTAGGAGAGAATAGTCTAGAGTGTAACGGAAGGGATTGGGGGGGAGGATACATCCGAGTGGCTGAAACATCTGTGGCTCTAGACTCGAGTACTGTACTAGTACCATATGCACCCCCCCCTCCCTCCTCACCAGCATGTGGAGTGGGCAAAGGAGCACTTCCCCGTGTGGAAGGTTGAATAACTAACTATTATGCCGTATGTGACGTGAGATTGATCTACAAGGCGATAAGCTATTCTTATACGAATATTGTACTCACTCTGCGTACGATAGAGGGGGAATTCTTTTCTTTTTCTTTTTTTTCTTTTCTTTATTGCTGCGAGACATTTGTGGCTGTCTGATGTGGGGATTTTTCCATGTGGCTTGATGTCGACCGCGAATTAGATGGGGGGAAGGAGCGGTGAAGGCGGTCAAATAACGTTAGGTGGGCGCGGTGAATACCGGTATGCAGGTATTGTGCATATCGTGTTGTTGTCGGTGCCTAAGAAAAAATGACTCTCGCAGATGGATCAATGGATGGATGGGTGGACGGACGGATAGAGAAAACCCCTCGGAGAAGGAAGGAAGGAATTTTTGGTGAACCGGTTGATCCGATCATAAACCCGAGTGAGAACCGCATGAAAGATCAGAGAGCCGAAAGTCCCAACACATTTTTCTCGGACTTGAGCACGGATTGCAACATTCGGGAAGGAACACGCATGATCAAATTTTGTGGTATTCACCTTAAGTTACCTACCCATTGACATTGATAACCAGTATTGCACTAACAACAACCATACCGTAGTCACATCAGCCACCGAGCGCGTTCGCTACTGTACGAGTTACTCATCCTTCCGTCACAGAATGTCTTAACCCCACTCTACTCCACTCGTACAAATACAGTACTGTTAGTTACAAGTACTGTACATGCCATCGTTACCCCATACTACAGTGGCTTAAAAAAAAAAAAAAAACAAAGCCCCCGATTCGACCAGTATGATAGATATGTTACATCGACCGATGAGAAACACACCCACCTGGAAACTCCCATGGACCGCATGAACCAGAAATTATAACAAGACATGCAGTTCATATACGAGGCTAGTGAAATTTTTTTATTCCCCCTTTTTTTTTCTTTTTTTCTTTTTTCTTTTCGATATCTACGGTACTGTTACCGGTATGGCGTATCGTACCCACCCGACGAAAACAAGCCACCACCGGCGGGAATAGCCACTTCCGGTTGAACGGCGGGGTGGAGCCCTACTGTGCACTTGTACTGTACCCCGCTTAGCCGCGGTTTGTCGAATGGCTTTTGTAACGGATGCGGTACGGACGATGGCACGCCCGGAGATGGAGGAAAAAGAAGAAAGGGGGTAAAAGCAAGGAATGGCGAAATCGGATGGGATTGACGGGGCTTGGTTATGTCTGAGGCCTCGGGAGGAAATTTTATTTTAAAAGCGGAGGAAGGGATAATGGTTTCCTCGGAGGGCTGCCGGTATCGGAATTCGGATGTGGTGGGGCGGCGGATATGTGCTGGGAGGATCCAGAACTAATTTGCCACTGGAGAGCTGCAAACGCTAACGTGACACGAGTGATTTTTCGTGACATCGTGTTTTAGTTCCCTACTTATAGTCTTGGGCCTTGGAGAATGTTTGCCGGGTTGTCATGCTACTTTTTTTTTTTTTTTTTTAAAAAAAAAAACAAGTAGAAGAACTTCGTAATAATTTCCAATGGTTATGACTCGAAATGGGTTGTTTTCCTCGCGGGGCATCCTGGGTGCAGGCGTGTAAGGTGGTACTGTTGATAATAAGTATGATACAATTCTCGGTCAAGATCTGGCGGGGGGTGGGAGGGCTTGAAGTTCCCTAGGTCTACTATGGCTACAGATTTGGTCTCGCACGGGTAGTAACCACCCCCGCCAATATTTTGAAGGTAGATACAGTAATCTTGGAGGTTGGTCATTTCCGAAAGCATGGCACTCGTAACCTGTGGTTGCTATTGGAAATTAAGGAAGGTATCATAAGATATGCACATATTCCGTGAGAGCCGTCAAGTGACTTCCTTGTCCGAGGGTGTATCAAAGAAGGTTAGGTCCTCGGATATCGCACAGTCATGAACGCTCTTAATGAATGACCTCTTTGTTCAGGTGGTCATACCGATTGTATAGGGGTTGTAAGCTCAGCAGGCACTTGGTCCCTTTTAGTTTAATGAAGCTCGGCAAATATTGATGCGTGAATCAGAACACTCGCTGGCTGTTAAATAGATATCCCACCACATTTTTCGGGAGTTTTAGAACTTTTGGTTTTGGGCCCCCTGCGCATCGTTGGTAGTATGTATAATTAAGTAGTGGCCGCTGAACGGGCGCACTTGGCCCATAAGATAGATTACAATTTTTTTCTTTTTTCTTGGTCATCGGCCCCGGGGTATCTGGTTCAGAAAAAAAATCAAAAAAAAATCCTACCCCATCAAAGAGATAGACACTCGACCAGATAGGCTCCTTGACGGGAGAGATGGAAAACATGGCCCAGAGGACCAGACACTCTGATGCTATGGTCTCTAGGAGTCATATTCTGTTCTTGTCCCGCTTTATTTATTTTTTGCTCGTATCATACCACTCCACAACAGAGATAATTGCGCACAGCCCTACCGGGGAAGGCAAATGCCTTCACCCTCCTAGTCCCCATAGTTAGGATTTGTTACCATACCCTGCCCCACGCGATGCGGAATTCAAACAATAACCCTCTCGGAGGGGGAATTGGGCTCCTAGGCTCCCGCCGGAAACAAGCGTTAAGCGTTTATTGACAGCTTAACCACTGCGCTAGCCGGGCACTTCGCACAATATCGTTGTGGAAATAAGTACTTTTTTTTCATAGCCTGAGGTTAAGGATAACCCGACAACTATTCTATATCATTATCATTAAAAGTAAAATACGACACGGGAGCGGATTCATACTTGGGGGGAAATATAAATATCGGTCACTGGCTTGTGATAATAAAATATCTTAGTGCTTTGCGAGCACAGCCAGAATATCAGCGGTAGATAAAATAAATTTGGCCGTGGGAAGGACGGGATAGGGGAGGAGGGTTACGGATTACGGGTGTTCAGCTGAAGGCAGCCTGGCATCCTGGATAAGCGATAAGTACCACTGAAGAGTGCTACGATACAATGTTCGTAATTTAGGACAACCCCGCACAAAAAAATAAAAAAAGGACATTTCATCTGACTTCCGAGCCCAGCCTTACAGACTACGATGTTTCGATCCTATTCCTGTTGCCTTTGTAGGGACACACGAATGTTAGACACCGAGTGAGAGGCTGTGACTCCAGAAGCTAGAACCAATACCTACGGCACTTGTGCAGTACTATTCGGAGGCACGCACGAGACTGGGGACATGGAAAGCTACAGCAGGTCTCCCACCTATACGGTAATGTTTTCTGCTAGAGCTTTCTACGCTGCCGTGGCTAGTCCAGCTGCCAACGATCAATTTGCGCGCTCGCACGACTCACGTGACGTACAGAACGGACGGACTACGTGTGATATCATGATCTTTTATTCGTCCAAACCTCATAAATAGACCCCACCCAACGGGTATATGCGCATAAACAGCGTTGTGTCTAAGAGACAAGCCAACACCAACTCCCACCAATCTCAACACAAATGAACAATCCACTACCAGGCCTAAAAGCCCCTCGCAACCACTCAGTGTGATACTAATCTATGCAACCCGGTTCATAAGAAATAACCCAACCCTCCGGTTACGATGGGCGCGTATCATATGACAGTGTGAGTGGTGGGGTCATACCAATTGCACTTATGCACGTTCTGATCTAGCTCCATCCAGGGCCTAGCAAGTTTATAGACGGCAGAACCGCCTGGCGCATCGTCGGGGGCTGCCGCCACTGGGGCTAGGTAAGCGAGGCTCGGTTTCCTGTAAGAGGGCTCCTCCTGTGAGTGAGTGATTCAACTAGTGCAGCGACGTCGGGATAAAAGTCTGAGTGCGGGAATTGGTGCTGAGGATGCTGAGATTCGGGGATAGTGAGTTTGCGGCCAATCGCTGGAGGGCCTGTTGAAGTCGGTGGGCTTTGTTGGGTTGCACTCTGCGAGTACATCGGCTGTTGTTTCCAGCAAGAAAGTAGCCACCCCGGTTGACCCCCCCCCCCACCCCCGCTCCCTCCGGGCCCTGGGTATCCCCATTCCCTCCAGCGCTGAGGCGTCCTCAAACCATCCTCACCCGCAGGCCTTTCCTCCACCGCATTATTGCAGTAGCCGTGCGCCCGATAGCCGATTCGGCGTACCATCCTCTTCCAAGCATAGAAAATCGAACGCTATACACTACGAGATCCATCCACCGATCTAACTTACCCTCCATCTATCGTACGATTCTAAATATATACGAGAATATAATATTTATGTAAATCTTATAATAGAACCTCCCGCATCACACACCCACTTCCTTCTCCTCGTACTATTCTAAGGGTACCTCCACCCGGGATCAGGCCCACGAATGGATGGATGGGTGTATCAGGCTCTCGGCTCAGCCCCATGGAAGTCACTGCTTGTGCGATTTAAGCTTGAAATAACCATGGGTTTATTTGTTAGTTTGTTTGCGTGGGGGGTGGTGTCTTAGACGAGGGTTTTTTGGGATGGGTGGTGATAGCATGGGTTGTCACTCTGTTGGGTGCCTAGGGTCTAAGAGTAGAGGTTGGTTGGCGGTGGGGGGATAGAGGTATCAGCTAGGAGGGAGGAAGAACCCAATGATGGGCTGGAGTCCCTTACTCGGATGTGCTTTTGGTATAGTGCCCGGAGCGGCGGGGTGGATCTTTGGCTGGTCGAGGCGGGGGCAGTACTGGTGAGGTTGACCATACGGCGGGGGGGAAGACGGTTGGAGCACAGTGTCGGTGGGAGTAGCTGTTCGTAAATTGGAGTCGGGTTACTCCTGATAGACGCTTTCTCGATCTCAGGGGAAGTGCGTCGAACGGGGTGTCAGGTAGGCTATGCCCGAAGGTGCGAAAGGAACCCGTGCGAGGAGGAATGGTTTGTTCTTCCGCGGGGGGTTTCGGAGAGCTCGGGTATGTGATACTCTATCTGTTGGGTACGAGATCGTTGCACTATGCTCGTGGTAGTTTCTACTCCAATACTTGCAGTGGTTAGAAATATTTGAGTAGTATCCGGCGGGGGGTAGGGGAATTCCCTCGGATCGGCCGGAGATGGCGGAACAAGATGCCAGATTCTATTCGTCGCGATGGAATCAGCCTTCTCCGTGCTTTCCATTCAAGATTCTTGAGTATCGGGCTACTTCCTGATGACGCAGCCATATTCATCAATGGACATGAGAAGGGAGTATGGCAGGAAGCCGTAAGGTATCACCAAGGAACCAGAGACTAGGTACTAGAGCGGGCAATGCCACGGAGGACTAGTCATGATAACCTCCAGAGCCCCAGTCATCATTAGGCCAACAACTTAAATATGCATTCACAGAGTGTAGGCAGATTCGCGACCGTCACCACCTAATGGATGATACTCCACGCAAGGCAGATAATACTGTCGCTATAAGACAACTAATTCGGTACACATCAAGTCAGAACCGGTCTTGAGCCTGGCTCGGAGTTTGGAAGCCCATTATACTTTGGAGTTTTGTATAACCGATGTATTATTTAGGATGACTTCCAGTATTTATTAGTGGTTTCGCCTAGGCAATGGGATTGATTGGTGTGTGTGTTTTGCTTACTGTTTTCTCTTCGGATTGCGTGGTGTGTGCCTGGATATATTACAGTAAGACTAAGCTATTGCGGCGCGGGCATCAGCCGTTGCGGATAGGCCTGTTCCCAAAGGGAGGCGTAGACATTTATCCGACAACCAGGGCACCGTATAGGCACTCTAAGCCCGACTTCCAGAAGCAAAGAAGCCGCTCAGCAGTCCCCCCAACGCCAACGGTAGAATTTCCGAGAAATATTACAGGCTCATAGATACGACACCCGCATGTGCTGAAAACACCGCAGCCGGCCGGCCTTCCGGGTCCCGGAATTCCAACAGAATTTCCCTCCGGTTATTTACGACAATCAATGCAGCATCATGCGACGCTAAGAGTATAGTACTCCTAGGCAACCGGTAGAGAATCAGCAGACATAGGGGGAGCCAGAGATGGATGGGCAGAGGGCAGGTAAATAAAAAGTGCACATCGGAATTCAGGTCACGGAGGCTCTCCGAGAGAAGAGGGGGTGGCCGTGTTTATTGTTACTCAGCTGTTGCACCGGTGTATTCGCCACTTTTTTTGGGTGGAAGGATAGATAAACAAACGGCTTTGTGGCTGCTGGCTGGATAGATGGGTTGGTGGATGGCTTAACTTCGGCGACTAAAATCAGCACTTTTTCCGTTCATGAGATATCACTCGGAATCGTAAACTGCCTTGAGTTGTTACTATCTGGCCCTAGTGTCGGGGAGGAGGGGGGCAAGAATACGTGTAACTTAATTAACTAGAGCGCACACTTCTACTGTTCTCCGAGTGCATCATTAGATGGATGTGGTGTGAAAGGAAGTGGCTGGGAGGGTAAGTTAACGTGAGAGGGAATTGGTGTGTTACTGAAGCTGGAGTGGGTGGGATGTTGTGTGTCAGCGGGTGTGCTTGTGGTACGGAACAAAAGGCCCGTTGGGTAAATTAACCCTCCATACTGGGCCTGCCAATTGGATCATCCATATGATATCTGTCGTAACTACAGGTCTGTTTGGCACACCTTGGATTCAGAGTGCGTTTTGGAGCAACTGCCTTGCCAAGAAATTGGCTTCATATCCCCTTGAACATACCTTAACACCTCTTACCTTAATTCTGTAACACCTCACACGGACCCAAAACGCGTTTTTGAATGGACGGACGACTCAATTGACGGCGAGCCAAGGGGACCAAAACTATTGTGTATATGTTCCACCCCCTCCACAGCCACTAATTCTAGGGGCACCACACTACCGAAACCCGATAGATAGCAAGTTACGGTGAGGGTTGTTGGTTAGGTTGGGTTAGGTTAGGTTAATGCAGATCACGCGCGGGAGTGGGAATGTCAGAAAACGACCGGATTTATGCTACCCGGGTGATGGGTGGGGGTATTTCTGCTGTTGTGCCATCACAGCAACCGTGATTGCGCCCTTCCCTTCTCCGAGAGTATGATACATTTGATGAATGCCAATTAGTAGTTTAGTCACCAACTAATCTAGTTGCAGCGGAGGTTACCATATTAACTAGTCTAGTTATACCGTGGAGGACTCTCAGTTACGCCCAGGATGAGAAAATTATGCTGTAGAACGCCCTCTAGGTTTCTCTGAAACATTGAGATCCCCACAGTTGATAGCCTCACCTTAACCCGACGAACAACACATTTTGAGCTCCCTGTCCAAACGTGTATAAAGCCGCGCTATGGAAACAGATAAATGACTCGCGATAAAATTGTATTATTGATCATACGGTAGTATCAGGTCACAGCTACTCTTATTATGAGGTACTGGATAAAAACGCGGGACAATTAGGCGCTATGCCTACTCCGGCGGATACGAGTGCTGAAGGCATGATGTTCAGTAAAAGGTCAGACAACCGAAGAATGGTTTCACCTCTCCTTCCTATATTTCACTTGACTTATTGGTTCCTTATTATACATATAATTAGTGAGTGCATTCATGCATAAGCCCAGGTATTATATCAGACTCCGATGGCACTTCCAGAGATACAAGTGGTCAAGGAATAGATTACGGCCAAAATGTGCGAAGTATTTATCGGACGTGTGCTGTAGGTATTGGTGATGAATTTAAGGCCACACTTTCTCCATCCCACTAGTCAACAGCGCCCCTCCCGGAGCCTAGCCGGAGAAGCCTCCCACACTACCAGCGCACGGTAAGCACTTTGATCCACTACCGTCTAGGGATTACTTCACCTCATAGAGTAGTTTAGCATAGCTTCTTCTCGTATTCGGAGCTGGAGCTAGATGCGTTGGCGCTTCTTAAATTCCGTCCACTCGCTTATCTCCTCTTCTTATTGCTCCCATGTCATCTCGCATTCCCTCTCCTCCCTAGAAAAAGCTTCTCCTTGATCTAAAACTGGAGTGTATGATTGCCGAACGGACGGATGGGGTATCCCGCTCGTTCAGAGTTATGATTTGTTTGGCTTGGGGTGTGTCGGATCTGCCCATATCCACCCGGGATACTATGAAGGGCTAGAATTCATTCGCGAGTCCTTTCTTCCAGCCATAGCCAACAGACTGAACTTAGCTCTGCAAAGAAATAAATGGTGCAGGTTCATTCGCTCAGCCCTCGCCAGTCCTGGCATGCATGACGCTTGGGTGGGGGTGAAAGAGCCAAAGAAAGAAAGGAGGAAGGATGCTGAGTGAGCGGAATTCCCATCCGGTGAGTATTGATCGGGAATCGAGTGGGGTATGTATAATTTGCACCTTGTTGGTTTATCCTCTTTCTTTTTTAGTTAGTGGGAATAAATATGTAACATGGTAAGCAACTACAATTGGGCGGTTCAGTGTACATCGCCGCTTTCTTTTAATATCTGCCGTGCACATCCAACTGTAGGACCGGACACTCCTGGATTTACCCACCCAAACGAGCAATTCTCAAACCAATCCAATCCAACAAACTACCTCCCCCCCGGCGCAGGAAGCCCCTCCGGAACATACTGAACGGACAGCGTGTATATGGTACGCTTTTATCTATATTGTATTCTGCTTCATAGTGGGCCATATGCAGGATTAGGCCATACGATTCGTTGAAGCCTAGTCCAGATTGTGGTGGCTAGAAATTCCCAGTGAGAGTGTATGGCTCTCTCGCTGCGCCGCGGGATATCGTACGTTAATTGCAGACGCCAGTTCTAGTACCGCACACGGATCGACTAGGACCTCCCAAGTGTTTCCCCACCTGCTTTCTTACTTTCTCCCACAATCTACACCATCGCAAATAAGAAATACGATTAATTGATAATAATACATCGACCTACGCGCTCAATCACCCTACCACACCACATATAATTATATCCAGATGCCAGTAAAACAACCCATCCCGACAAAACAATTCCCTAGTACGATGTACAAAAGACACGAATCAGAGTGGCTGAAACAGTCGTGGCTCGATAGGATATGCAGCGCCTCCTCACCCGCATGCGGAGTGGGAGAACAGTGCTCCCGCAGACTTAACCATGTGACGTGAGGCCAATTTATGACACAGAGTGATCAGGCGTCCCCAAGCTCTGCCTGCGTATTAGAGAGGAGGAAATTTTTGTTGCGAGACATTGTGGCTGTTGATTGTCGTTATCTGTGTGGATGGCTTGATGCCAACCACGAATGAAAGAAGGGTAACAATTCTGGTGATCGAAAAGCCAGGTGCGGGGAATATGCAGGTATAGTGCACATTGAGTTTTTTTCCCCAGGAAATGTGATTATCCTGCGTGAGTTCCTGATACCTTCGCAGAATGTATAGGCGATTGCTTGAAGGAGTTTTCGGTGGACCGATTGATCTGATAGCAAAAGGTAAGTGAGATGATATATGGGAGGTCAGAGGACCGTTATTTTAATATATTTATGAGCTCAAGCACATATCACTTGTACAGTATCTTAGAAGCACATTATTCCTTATGATATCCACCCACCCGTTGACTACGGCACTATCATTCTCAGTCACAGCAGCCACTGAACAGATTCGCCACCCCCGCCACTAGCACAGAATATCTTAACCCCACTCCAGCTATGCATGTTATCACCCTATCGTCTATATTGTGGCTTAAACAACAGCTCCTGATTGACCAGTGCTCATTGCGATACATCGGTCGATGAGAAACACCCGCTAGGCTGAACCCCATTGACTACATGAACCAAAATCAAGACATGCAATGCAGACACGAGGCTGGTGAATTTTCTCGACATCTACAGAATGGCGCACTCCTCCAAGAAATCCCCCGAAAAATAAAGCCACTCCGGGCAAACCTTTCATGGGGACGAGAAGCCCTAACATACATCCCACCTTATCCGCAGTGTATCAAACGAACGAAAGGAAGCTCGATCTTGCAACGGAGATGCTACTGAGACTATAAACTCATCTCGAGACTAAAGGCAGAGATATGAAAGGAAACGAGAGAGGAGAAGCGAGGAAGCGAAATAGCGTGGGATCAGCCATTCCAGTACGACATAAGCCGGAGAGAAATATTACCCGGGTGCGAAGCGGAAGGTAATTCTCTTGCAGGGCTATCGGAAGTCTAGTCCGGTGAAATAAGTCATAATTACCGACGCGATCTAGACTGTGGCTGGACAAGCACCAAGTTTTGAAAATAGTGGAACTTCAGAACCCCCCCAGCCGACAGCCCAGCGCACATTCAATGCTTGTCAGATGAGGTCTTCACTAACGCGCTCGACTAGGGATGCAGTCTGATGAATCATTGGCGGTGGCTGCGAAATTCCCGCAGTAACGTATGTGACAGGGAAGCGGGTCTGACCGAGAAGTGAATCAGCAATCGCGCACCAAGAATTTCAAAATCAGGAAATCTCGATTAACGCCCAACAATAGGGAGAGGCGATTGGGAAGAGTAGGAGATATTCCTGATAGCGCAACATGCTGGGCGTTCCCTTTTCTAGTGTTAAATTGGGAATTTTGATTTGGTCGGAAATCCTACAATAGGAACGTGAGTAAAATTCATATACAAAATTATTGACTTCTGCGCTTGACCCTGTTCCCGGCCCGATACGTTATACTAGTCCTGTCTCTTCGCTGGGACTAAGAAACATAGATCCTATCCTCTATCTCCCTCCCCATATATTTTACGGCACCATGACTAACGAGTGACGCGAGTGATTTCTTGTGACAAGGGATTACAGGGCACTACCTTTTGAGTGCGGGGTTCCATTAGAGGAGAATAAACTATGATATTCCGCAGCATTGGGCTGTACGGGATAGGATAGGACTTTTCTGTTATGGGATCATGGTAGGAAAGGTACGGGCATAAACTTTGCTCTCTCTTCTTCCCCTCCAAACTATCAGACCAATCTATCAGACTTCCACCCTGACCACCAAACTCCCGCAACCCCCAGAAAACCACCTTGACCTTCCATCATCCTTTCTACATCTTCTGCGACCAACTACAACTCACAGTCTCTTAATTCCAACGGGTTCCATCTGGTGATTGCCAAGTTATCAGGTTCAGGGGAATATATGCATCCTTTGACCTGGGGGTATCCTTCTGATCCATGCGGAACTATTTATTGGATTCTATTAAATTAAAGACTACACAGTGTCTACTGGGTTTGATCCCCCTATTTAATGGATGGTATTAGCTGCACTGAAAGAGCCTTTCATTTGGAATTTTCACGGGCTAACTTTGATGTCTAAGCAGCTAACCTTCCTTGGTTAACGAGTATTCCCTTGGGAAAGTAGGGTACTCTTTTGTCCTGATTATCCGGTGGGATGAAGCTATTCTGCCGGGAAAGTGCGCATGCTTTTCCTTATCTGTGCCGTTATATACACAAAGGAGTCATTTAACTCCCGCCCCCTAAGTAATCACGAAGATAACATATCAGCTTATTATAGCCACGCGGGTGTAGAGACCGTTGATGGAATGCTAGCACTTGTTCGATCCATATTAATATACACACATTTCCTCAAAGCCGCCCAAATCGGAACAATCACTACTGATCACTCAGAATCTTTAATCTTGCAGATATCTTCAGTCCGACATGGCCAGCTTCCGAGAGAGGCCTAGGTAGGTTGGATGAGGCCCAATGACTGGAAGCACTGGCCATTTGAGAGCGTTGATCCCCTTCGTGAAGTGGGCGACTTTACCTCCGGGATGTCCCAGTGGTCAATAAAAGTCTATATCCCAGGAACTAGGTGGAATTTTATATTTCTGACTCCCCTTTGTCCAACTGCTCTGAGCTGCACACAATTTCGGTGGGGGCATGACAGCTAGACCTAGTAAAAATAGGCCCAGCCTGGGGCTATTAGAAAACGTGGCCCTGGGTCTGCCCGGTATTCATGGTGTCCCATGCTACTAATGCCACAACTACGCTTCCTGAGAATTGATCCATTTAATAACTGTAAATCTAATGCAGTCAGTTTATCTTATATGAAGAGAGAAATAGCGATGTTAAAGTGTTGTGGTGCACCCATATAGTCCTAACCGCAAATTTAGCTACTCCCCGGATTATAGTTATGTTTTATTCTGCCTTGACTTTGGTGCCGGGGAAAGCAGGGCCAATTCGACACTCTGATACCGGGATTAGTGGAATTTGCTTTGCCACTGGGATATCTAGCTGAGAAACTCGCCTACTTGGTTAATTTGATCCTTTTGGACAGCAATCTGCTTGGTGAGTGAGATGGAACATGTCATTCGAAGGGAGTTTTTTTTGTTTGCTAACGCTGATTATTAGATATTTCTAACATGGGTTGCTGGTTGTGACATTTGGGGCATTGGGCACGATAGCCATGTTGGGCGTCGCGAGTTTCTAATTCTCCAAAGTGGATATGATATCACCCAATCCTTTCATGAGCTTTTGCAATTGTGGATGTTTTAGCCCCCCCCCCCCCCCCCACCACATCACTCCGGGGAGATTGATAACCCGAACACTCTCAACACGGGGTTAAACCAGAGACATCAGCAAAAGCGAGCAAATTTATCAGAATTATGAGGTGTCGAATCGGGCTGCAGTCCCTCAACTTACTCCAGCAATTGTCTTTCAAATATTTAGACTCAAGATTCTTCGAGAGGGTGTGAACCTTATATTGAAAGCCTCCTCTCAGGTTGTTTTCGGTTACATCATCCGTTAGCGTCCGGATTCTTAATCCTACCCAGAGCACATCGCTAGTAGTATATATAATTCAGGAGTATCTGACCGACTGCTGGTAGAGGTTCTCTAAAACTTAATTCCCTGATCGGAGAGGTGGAATAATATATGTTCTACCCCACTGGGAAGGGCCTTCATCTGACTGAGAGGGCAGCCCCATGACGAAGTGTGCCTCTTTCTTGATAATATTTCCTACCAGAAAAGTAAAGCTCTGCCTCGCTCCAGTCAGTAAGTCAATGACAGGTGATATTTCATGTCGGCAAAGACGCGTTTGTGGGGACTGCACAATTGAAGAAAAGAAACAAAGTGGGACACATGCGCGATCATCAGCAAAATTCTTTCCTCCCAATCCTCTTAGGATTGTTATGGTGCAACCTACACTGTCTACCCCCTCAGCAGTGGCCCGTTACTGGTTTCGAAGTTTACGATGGCGGATTTTGGGAGAAGGGAAAGGTGTGAGACGCTAGGCGCATGTGTGTAGCTGAGGTCAGAACTGCTGAATAGTAGGGGCTGCCTGGTGGGAGAAATAGGTGGGTTGGGTGCAAGTGGTGGTGGAAAGGTGAGTATGAGAGTTCAGGAGCATCAATAGGCCAAGTGCACACATATCGTAAAAATTGATAAAATATAGTTAAACCACAATTAAATACCTCTCAGGAATTGCAGATTTATTTTGCTTCGGGATCGGGATGGGCTAATTTTACTTGCCCAGGACATCCGAGTGAAACGGTGACCTTCTGGCCAAGTGAAAATCTTCCCCGGCAGAGCAGAAGGCATACAATATATAGCTCTGGAGGTCCTGACACCCCGATCCCCCAATCTCCTAGAGCCACACATTCCATCCATCCATTCTTGTCTGGTTTTATGTTCCCCGCTAGTACCACATCGTGATAGGCCCCATTTCCGCTACTATAAACCTTGCTGAAGAAGACCAATGTCCACTCTCCCCTTTCCCCTCAATAAGGCAAGTCCCATCAGT
Organism: Tuber aestivum; assembly: GCA_900010015.1. Classification (NCBI taxonomy): domain Eukaryota; kingdom Fungi; phylum Ascomycota; class Pezizomycetes; order Pezizales; family Tuberaceae; genus Tuber; species Tuber aestivum. The sequence goes on from LN890980.1 coordinate 136,409, forward strand.
TACCCTACTCCACGCGGTGCATAGTTCGACACTAACTTAACCCTTTCCGAGGGGAATTGCGCTCCCCCGCTCCGGCCCAGCACGGGATTGAATACCGTATTTCACAAATCATCACGGGAACAAAATCCTCACGTGCCGGCGGGTGGATTTTGATTCCGTCCACTTTTTTTCCCCCTTCCAGTCGAAGTTAATGATAATGGTAACGATTTTGTATTTATCGCTAAAAGCGAGACACATTATTGGAGTATGATAGATATGTAAGACCCAGGCACGGGAAACCTCGACAAGCGACAATCGCACAAACGGGATATCAAAATGATACAACATCCATAATTTATAATAACCCAGTTCAAGCCATTCCCCCGCTCAAATACAGCCTCTCCGCCCACGATAACTCAACCCCGATTCACGCAAACCTTCTGCCGACAGAGACTCCGAGTGAGATACAATGATCCCAGTATCCAGAGCCACTACCTATGATACCAACGGTGCTTTCCCGTTTAAAGACGGGAACGCGATCCGCCAGATGAGACTGTATCTGCAAAAACTTGTATATAGCAAGGTCTCCCATGGTACCTGTATGGCATTTCCTTCCTTTCAAAGCCTTCCGCATTATCCCAGCTGACCCGAACCGTCAATGATTATTTTGTTGCTCGCATGATACAGTTCACGTGACGTGTCGACGGATTAGATATCATACCAGTATCGGACCAACCAGCCATCCCACCCCTGCCCACCGTACCATGTCTCTCCACCTTTCTCATCGCGAGTCCTGTTCTTTTCATAATTATGCCGTGGCATATCGCATAGAGCGGGGATGATGAAGCGGGGGGGTTAACCATCTACGGTACCATATCAACATCGTAACCACGCTCTTTCTCTCACACACAAAAAATAATCTATTCGGAATAGGTAGCTCTCACAAGTCTCACTCGTTTTAAAAGTACTCATCGAACCCTTCCACCACACCAAATCCCATCTCAAATCATTTTCCCTATCGCAGCATCCAATCCCCCCACACATGTGCTATACTTACTATACTGTACCGTACATCCCCCGGGCGGATAATTATATTGCCACAAGAACCCTGGACCCTACAACCCAATCACCCCCACAACATCCGTCCCCCCAGGAATGGAATCCTAAAACGTCGGAATTACAGATTTTTCCCGATGATTTCCAATTTTCGATAGTACATGTGTCGTACTGGGCGGCGGTGATGCTGTACAAGTACAGTGCCCAACCAGCCACCCAATAAACCTTCCGAATTATTTAAATGGGAAACTGCTTGCACAAGTAATGCGACCCCCACCCGCCGCATCACAAAAAATCACCAATGCCGACCACGATAAGCGCGCGTGCCATTTGTAATGCGCATTTGATGCTGGGATCATGCTGGTTCGGTGCTTGTACTTGCACTAGTACAAGTACTTGTAAGGTGTCGTAGTTGCGGGTGGGGTGAAAGTACCCGTACTAGTATGATACAGTACAGTACAGGCCGTCGAACCGCCTTGTGCATCGTAGGACCGGTGTCGGGGATAGGGCAAGCGAGACTTGGTACGTATTATAGGGTCTTTTATTTTATTTTATTTCCCCTCGTGTGCAGTTTTAACCATCATACCCCCCCGTTGGGAATTAATGACCGGGATACACTCGAGAAATCGTGGCTGTGAATCTAGGATCTCAACGAAATAAGTGTATTTATTCATTTACTTATTAGAAATTCGGAAATGATGGATTTGTGCGCAGTGTGTCTTGACTTCCCCCCCCTCTCTCTAAGAACTTCCCGGGAGGTGATGAACTCTATTGTGCGAGTCTCTCTTTCGGTTGTTCTTGGCTGCGTCTTCCTCGGGTGTCTGGGTCTCTGGATCTCACCAGGGGTGGTAATTAAGGTAAGGTAGAAGTTTGAGTGCGGGGGTTGGTGTTGGGAGTGTGGCCGTTGGAGTACCCGTTGGAGTAGGTGGACCTGTTGGGTTGTGTTTCACGAGCGCTCTGCTGGGTTGTGGTTTCCGGCAAGAGTGTAGGTGGCCAGTTCGAGTGAGCTTCCATGAGTGTGCGCATACCGTAACTACCGACTCACTAATCATTACCTGCTCCTTGGACTTTACCCGATGGGCGGGGTCCACCTATCATAACTGCGATGAATGCGCTTCCAGGTTATTTATACTAACTAATCGCCCCCCCCACCACTACTGAGTGAAGTCTTCGGGCAAAGTTTCAGCCATAAGTGTTAGCCACGGAGTTCACGGCAGGGCGCAACCGTGAGGGGTAGATCGCGTTTCGAAGGCCCGGGACTTGGAGTCTGGTACCCGTACCGTACTTGTACTTGGGCACCGGCACCGTATGCTAGCGCGATAGTATATCATGTAGGACGGTATTAGTACCGGCTTGGAAGCCGCCACGCCTCGAGTTGGTTTTGTCATATGGATGCACCGCATGAGCTCTGGTGAATTCGGCGACCACCTTGCCGTGCCCCACATCGCCCGTGCTGGCTCTGGAGGAAGGTGCATTCGCTACTGGCCGAGATCCCTGACGCATAGTAAGAAACCTTATTATATGTCCTTATGCAGAGCGTATACTCGAGTACCAAGTTTACCCGAGAAACGATTAACGTCGCAGGAAGCTTACCTGCGCCGGGACACGCTCCCACGTCCCAGTAGGAAGGTACGACCCTAGCCTCATCCCTCAGTACTGTACGATACCGGTACAGTGCTCGAGTACCCGAGTACATATACTTTACCCCCTTCTAATCCCCTTGCCGCTGAAACGCGGGGTGCAGAGGTGCAAGCAAGCAGGCAGGCAGGCAGGCAGGCAGGCAGAGCACATGCCATCAACAATTTTTTCATCTCTCGGCTACACTCCAGCCAAGTCGAGATGATGTGCCGGTATTAAAGTCACTTGTATATCAACCTCAACAACCGCAATAACAACATCTTCAAGGATAGCCTAACGAACTTCCTTAGCGCAGATACCAATGGAACTCGATAAATGAAGTTGGCCCCATATCGCCCCTTTCGGATAATCTTCCCCAGGTCACGCCGGAATGTTAAGCTGGTTTGCTATTACTCAAGCACCTGTATTTGTACCGGCCGAAATGAATTCTGCCCAAAGAGGGCACGATATTTGGCAGTGGTGGTGGTGATGGTTCGCTTGCGGACTGTTCTTGTACCCCTATTCCCGTTTTCGATTGCTCGGAATTAGTGATGGAGTACAAAGGCGCTAGTGTGATATGGCCAGCGCCCGTTTTTGGACGGTGAGGGGAGGAGAAGGTGAGGAGTATTGACAGTGGATTGGTCGATTGATCGATTGATCAATCAATCCAATTAATGAAGCTCGTCTGCTCGTATCTCTTCTCCCTCGCCTTCTTTCCTCTCCCTGCACTGTACCACCGTTCCCAAGTGAGGAGATGACAAGTACGGACGGTCGGTTGTCGTGGAAACCGTAACAAGGCTAAGTCGAAAAAGGAAAAAGTTTGTGTCGGTTTATTTATGGCAAGTTAGCTCATCATCATCGCATCTCCTGCAACGGAACTCTAATTCCCGAATGAGTTCATTTCGATGCACGCCTAACCTTGGGGCTGGGTAGACTCCAGGCAGGACGGTGTGGGTTACTACTGTACGGTGAATGACGGGGTGTTTGAGTCTCAGCGCCACAGGGGCTGTCGGGGAGGGGCAGTGCGGTACTGTAGTCAACGTTCGCTTCTGCTGGTGGCAGCGATCCTTGGCGAGGCACAGGTACGGTACCGGTACTCGTACAGCGCAGTATCGTGCGGTCGGGGAGTGAGGGGATCATTGGAGCGACAACATGCTTCTACTTGTACGGTAAGACTACTGTATTGTGCTAGAACAGTGCCGTGCTTACCGGTGTCGATTATATGTGCTCACACTGGCACAGTCAGCCTTATCATTATCATCATGGCTGAATAGGACCGCAATCCATATAATTTAGTACGGTACGTGTACTCGAGTACCGGTACCGTACTAGCACTCGCACAATGATGCATCACAATACACCCAGGCAGAACTTCCCACCGGCGCTTTTTTTTACAATGATATGATATCGGCACTATCCTCTGCCCTGGTTTCCACGATGACCCTACAGTACTAGCTGATTTTTAAAGTATCCGGACGCCTTGGCACCCAGTGGCCCTGTCTTAGCGCCAAGATGTCCGAATACTTTTTAAATCGGCCAGTACCGGTATTATCTTTGCCGGTCATACTTAAGTACGTTCGGGGGACTAACCTCATGCAGACATTCGGCGTGTCTTCAGGTCCCTTCTACCAACAGGAGGGGGGAAAAGGGGAAGAGAAGAAAGTTGTGTGGTAGCCGCGGATCATTACTCTATGGGGCAGCATGCGTGCACGGCCGTATTTCTGATGGCAACCGGACCAACTGGGGGAGGGAATCTTACTCGTCTATGAGTACCGTGCCGGTATCGTTTTTTTTTTCTTTTCTCTAGTTCGTTCGTTCTTTCATTCGTTCCTGCGTTTTGTTTTTTCCCTTATTTTTTGTTTTGAGGTGGTACCCACGTGGTGGGACAACGGGGAGAGTGTTTCTTTTCCTTTTCTTTTCTTTTCTCCCTATTCCCCTTCATTCCTCGTTTTCTTTTTCCTTCACGTTTGCGGGTTGGGTATGATACGATACAAGTACAAGTTGTGGGAGGGGGGATTGAAGTGGAAGGGAGGTACCGGTATCGTATTGTAGGGAGCAGCAATTGGTACCGGCAGCGGTTTGTGTAAAGCTACCGTACGCTCCGTCCGTGGAAAGGTTGGCCAGAAGCATACGGGTAAGTCGAAGGATGGAGCTCGCCAGTGCTCGCAGTGGGAAAAGGGGAAGTGGGGCGATCATCAGACTGCTGTACGGCGCTGTTCTCCATTCAGTGTTGTCGAGTCGAGCGGGGTGGAGTGAAGGGGAAGAGCTCGGGGCGGAGGAGTTGCCAAGAGAGATGCCCCATCGGTTGCAGAGTTATGGGGGTGATAATTTACGGGGCAACATGTTGGCGGTGTGGGTGGCAGTTCCCAGGTCTCGAGCCTACCGTAGCCCTTACTCGACCATCCTTGCTGTTGCATTGGGGGAGTACTCGAGTACTTGTAGAATTGGCAGAAAAAGCAAGGTGCCGCTGCAGCGATAGGGCCGCGAGATGAGCCTTTCCTTCTAAAGGGGCGAATGGGACGGCCGACTGGCAATGGTGATACTGGTGCTTCTTGCCAATCCAGACGGGCATCGCGAATTGGATGCGAGTCTTTTCTGATGGGCTCCTATCATCCTACGCTCGAGTATTATCTGCTTATTTATTTCTTCACGTTGCATATTTCCTTTTTTCGCTTCCTGCACCTTATTTTGCCTGTTGGGGACGGATGATATCGTCCGCAGCATCATCGTGAGTCTGTTCTGAGAATAGTGCCATCGTCGCCGTGCTGCCTTCGAGCTGATGTGGATGTCTCTGTGATCGCTTCAACCGCCGGGAAAGGGGAGAAAGGGAACAAGAAGGATGGGAATACCGACACGGTGAAGCTTCAGGGGATCTTGATAGCCTGGCCTCCCCCCCCCCCCCCCTCCCCCGTACTGGAGCCGTGTCTGTTTGATCCATTGTCTCCGCCTTCAACAACATCATCATCATCATCGTCCCATTTTTCCTCCACTCCCGCACTCTTTCTTTCCCTCCTCCTTTCTCCGTGCTTTCCCTTCCTCTTGTTTTCTTTCACCCGTGCGTACCGGGGTGGGGTGGTCACTGGTCAATCGGTCGTTCTCTTCGAGTCGTTCTCTCTCTCCTTCCGTTTCTTCCCTTCCATTTTCCGCTTTTTTTTTTCTTTTCCGCTATCCCGTCCTAAACCCCCCCTCCCCTCTTTCCCCCCAAGGGTCGTTATCCGAGTACTCGAGTACGGTACGGTACCTTCTGTTCTCGAGAAACACGTCTTACTCGGGTACCTTCACTCTTCCCTTCCGCACCCTTTTGTCCTCCGTCTCCGTCCAAGTGTGTATCTACCCGTCCGTCCGCCAATTCTGTCAACTAGGATCTACGTCCTGCCGAGCTTCCTCGGTCGTACTCGTTACCAATTATTGAATTTGTTTATTGTGCGTACGGTACGGGGGTACCGGTACCGGTACGTACCTCTTCCCTTCCCGGGGCCCTGCATTTGAAAGGAGAGGATAAAAAAAGGAAAAGGAGCAGAACGTGCTAGGGTGGAGGGGGCACAGGAAAGGAAAAATAAACAATTTGCGGATAGTGCTGACCTTGGCAACAATAGCCCTTTTCCCGTTTACTCCCCTGGACCTGGACCTGGGCTGGAGGAAACGTAGTCGTAAAGGATAAACCCAACCACTCCCCCGACATCCGACGTCGAACAAACGTTTCCCTTACTCCTCCGCGTCACGTTAGGGATTTATCCCTTCGGTACTATCCCTACCCATCTGTCTACCCTTACACAGTGCAGCAGCAGAACCCTCCAGATTTTTTGTACTGACAAAAACGCCTTTCCCTCCCCATTTTAGTTCCCATTTATTTTTCTGAGCGACGAATACCCCATCAACGGTTATAGATTGTCTCGTCTCGTTCTTCTAGATCTAGAGGATAGCCATACCTTATGCTGAGGGGATCGCGATAGAGTTTCCGTTTTCCTTTGGTTCGTCCGTCTGTTTGTCTTACGTTTGTTCAACGATAGGGTATATCCCTGGTGGATCCGTAAATCTTCGACTTTCAATAGGGATTTGTGAGGTGTAGCTGGTAACTTGGCACTTTTTCGCTTTTCTCCCCAAAATTTTACCACGATGGGCATCCATTGACATCTTTTCGGCGCAGGCTTTGGAGGCTTTTCGCTCGCTGAGGAATATCCACCAATGGCGACCACAACAACAACAACACTACCTCGTCCCCCTCGCACATCTTTCAATGCATCTCAGCCACCGACATCGGCCCTGCCAGCTTTGCCAAATTCCCTCTCCAATCGAGCATCCACACAGAACCTTCGCAAGGCCTCTTTGCTCCCACAGACACCACGCAAAATTTCGGGACCGTTACAACGCCCTTCGACACCCTCCTTACCGGTACTAACGGATGCCAAGAATTTGGTTCCTCGTCGGGCGGTATCAATAGCGTCGTTTCCACAGCCACCTAGAACAGGGGGTAGTCGGATAGCGAGTTTGCCACCTACGAGCTCGCTGAGCACGTGTAACCTGGTGGCCAACGATGGAAGCAAGCCGCTGTCTCCCTCGCCTGCTGTGAGCCCAAAGCGGGGAAGTGTAGGGCTGGAGAGGTCGCCTAGCTCACGGAGTATCAAGACAAGCAAGCCGAAAACCGTCTCGGTTGGAAGCCTCGGCTCGGGGTTTTCGGGCAGCGCGGGTGGAACCGCGTATCTGAGTCCTCCTCACAGCAGGAGCAGCAGCGCGCAGGGTAGTTACTCCACTAATGCTACTACTATTGATGCTGGTGCTGGAAGTGGGGATGAGCTTACCGCTAGGGGTCGGACCGATGAAAAGTTTGGAGAGCGTGAAGGAAAGGGAAATGTCATCGTGTCGGTCCGAGTAAGGCCGGACTCCAACGACAGTGGTGGGGGCGGCAGTAGCGAATGGATCGTTGATGGGCGCGACGGAAAGGTGGGATATGGTGGGAGGGACGGAGGAATATATGAGTACGATAATGCCTTTGGTCAAAACGACAATAATTCCCGGGTTTACGATTCTTGCGCTAAACGGCTGGTACGGCGGGTCATGGAAGGGTACCACGGAACCGTCTTTGCATACGGTATGACAGGAACGGGCAAAACTTTCAGTATGCAGGGGACCACATCCTCGCCGGGTGTAATCCCGCTGGCCATCACCGACATCTTCTCCTTCATTAGAGAGACACCCCATCGGGAGTTTTTGCTTAGGGTTAGTTACTTGGAAATTTATAATGAACGGATACATGATTTGCTTGCTACGCAGCCCGGAGGAACTGGCTTCATCCCCTTGGATCAGCAGATGAAGGGGGAAGAGATTAAGCTGAGAGAGGATGCCAAGAGGGGTGTATATGCGACACCTTTGAAGGAGGAGATTGTACAGAGTCCCACACAATTGCTTCGCGTGATTGCCCGTGGTGACTTGGCCAGGAGGACAGGCAGCACCCAGTTCAATGCTCGGTCGTCGAGGTCCCACGCTGTTGTGCAAATTGTGGTGGAATCGAGGGATCGAATTCCTGGGACAACAGCCGGAGGCGGGTCAATGGTTGATAATCGACGGGCCGGTATTACTGGGGGTGTGCGTGTGAGCACATTGAGCTTGATTGATCTGGCTGGCTCGGAGAGAGCCGCCGAGAACAAGGAGCGCCGGACGGAAGGCGCTCATATCAACCGTTCGCTCTTGACGTTGGGAACTGTTATCGCCAGGTTATCGAGTGTTGACAAGGAGGGAAATGGAAAGGACAAGGATGGAAACCATTTGCCGTATCGCGACTCCAAATTGACTCGTCTGCTTCAACCTGCGCTGTCCGGTGGCTCGCTGGTGAGCATCCTGTGCACAATTGCCTTTCCCCCTTCCCAAGTGAGTGGTGCCGCGAATGCTACCCACATCGGCGAGACTATGAACACCCTCAAGTTTGCGGCGAGAGCCAGGAACAATATAGTTAGTCATGCAAAGAAGGCGGACGAAAGTCTTGCGGGCGGGGTTGATGCTGGTAGTCGTGTCTTGCTTGAGAGATATCGTGTGGAGATTAGCGAACTCAGAGCACAACTCGATTCGCAAAAACGCAAAGAAGGTGATGATATGAAGGATAGGGAGGAGAGGGAAGAACGAGAGGTCGAAAGGGTTTGTTTTATGCTGTCGATTTTTTCTCCCCTTACCTCCCTTTACTGATGTTAGGAATGTCTTAGCACTCTGAACAACTCCTTGAAATCCAACTTGCTCGCACGGCGCTTAAGGAGCGTATAGAACACCTTAACCGCCTGATACTGTCGTCCAAGTCCTCTGGCGTCAATTCCACCCGCAATTCGCATCTTGCCGGGAACAGTGGTCACATGTCATCACTTTCAATCCGGTCTTCGACCACGACCACCCATCTGGCCCGTCCCTTTTCCACCGGGTCTTCGGGTTCTACTGCCATCAACGGCGGCGGTAGCGAATGTGCCGATGATGATTCGACCGGGGAACTTGGCGATGGAAGTGCGACACTTGCTGCGCAGGTTCGGGCCCTTCAGGCAGATGTAACCGATAAAAACCGTTACATTGCCACCTTGGAAAAGCGACTTCTACAAGCCCGTCGCAGCTCGCAAAGCAGGGCTAGCATTGGCTTCTCACCGCCTCACAAAGTCCCCGGTATATTCAGCGGGGGTGAGTTAGTCGAGGAAGCGCGGGTGGATGTTCTTCTCCGGGAGAAGGATGAGGAGATTGCAGAGTTAAGGGCTAGATTAGACGACAAGGAAAGGATGGTATCCGCTCTACGGAGTGCTGCTCGAAAACGGGATGTAGCGGAGGTTGGGAGAAGGAGTAAACCATCAATCGACGAGGGGAGACGTCGGAAAGCCAGTGGAAGCAGCGGTGGCACAGTTGAGGGGACAGAAAATGAGACCTTTTGAATAAAAGAAGACAGAACTGAATAACTACTGCTATTGCCGCTACGAAACTGAGAAAAAATGCGGGGTTAAATTGGGTGGTTATTTTATTGCTCTCTGTTGTGATTTCTATTTGTTTCTATTTGCTACTTTCTTTCGTCTTATTGTCTATTTGCTAGTTTGAATTTCTTCTCGGCTCACTGGTTGGTTGGTTGGTCGGTTGGTGACGGTGGGTTTTTCATTTCGATTTTCTGTTCATCTCCTTGGGTCTGGGTTGAAATTTGATGTTTGCAACTCGTAACTGTTTTATACCTTTTGTTTTCGCGCTTGCATTATTTATTTATTTTGAATGGCTGTTTTTTCCCATCTTTTCTTGTATGTTGTATCTTTTTATTTTTTTTATTTTTGCCTGGCGGATGCCTTCCACTTCTTCCCTTTCAGCCTTTAGGGTTTACTTTTACACCTTTTTTCTCATTACCTTTTCTGTCTGTCCCTGGTTAATTAATCTCTTTCTTTACTTCTTCCTCTCTGTTCAATGTTTTTTTTTGCTACACGGAGAATTTTGTCTGAGGATGAGACGAAGGGGCTGGTGACCAGTCGTGACTGGGTTGTATTGCCAGTGTGCAGAGGGTAGTTTAGATGAATGCGGATGATTGATATCCATCTGTCCATCCATTTGGTTATCAAGTGATTAGTAATGTGATATGCCTTGGTTGGCTTGGCGGGTGGGGAAATCGAGCCACAGAGTCTCACTCGGCTGGAGATGTTGATGGCGGAATGCTGAGTGCTCCTGACAATTCACTGGCCACTAGATGGAAACTGGTGGGTTGAAGGGCATCACGGCTCGGTCGTGATACAAAAAAACAGGCCATCATATTAATTACCCTCCCTGGTCTTTGAATAGCACTGTACGCGGTTGGCACCGTACCACCGTACCTCGAGTATAGCTGCACAGCACCGACCGATATGACCATCCCTAAGCCGGCGGGCAGGTAGGTACTAGAGGGTTTAAAGTCCCGGAAGAATTTAGTAACGCGGGCAGTCACTATGGAGCGCTGGTGCCCGCCATACGGTTTCCTCGCAGCCAGCGCCCCCGCGGAAAGGAGATGAAGGAACAAAAGAAACGCTGAGGGGAGCATCCCTCAAGAGCGTCGGCCGGTACATTTAATTGCTCCCCACGGTGATTCTTTTCTCGATGACGATACTATTTGGCGATTTGAATTTAAGAGGAAATTTCTATAAGTCTTCCCGGCACCAGCTTTGGCGCGTCCTCGGGCCGCACATATGCGGCTGCGTACATTTTCCAAGCCAATTTTCACGTAATTTAAATATAGCACTAGCGGGGATCATTTGGCACTGGGGAGGTTTTTTTTTTTTGGTGCGGGGTAGCAATGTGTTCTCCGAGATATGATGATACAAGTCCAAGCTAACTCGCTGTGGGAGCGGTGGATAGAATGCCATGACCTATCACCCATCCTGATTCTGCCCTTTTTTTTTTTTCGCAGTCCTAATGTCCCCTCGCCTTACCCCCTTTCCTCCCTTCCTCATATATTCGAATAGATATTGAGGCCCGGCTAACACTGTCTGGTAGATTTACGTCAAGTTACTGTACGGTGGCGTATGGTACTGTTGCGGTGGCCTAAGGAAGTTTTTTTTTCCGAAAGTGTCTTTTTAAATGAAAGGCATATGATATGTGCGATCTGGGGATGTGCAAGAGGTATTGCGTGCTCCTTCTCAGTTCCGTGATCTCGATCTTTCCCACATTGCATTGATCGGATGTCACCCCACCACGGACAGCGGTGGTGAGGAGGAGGGCGAAAGGGTTTTCCTGTTTAGTCCGGTTTGTTAAGGGTCTCCTTTCTCATTTTTAGTTTATTTTAAATTTCTGCCAAACCGATAGAAGGGCCAGGGATGAGAAATGGGGCGGCATGAAGTGGTAAATGAGCGAAGAGGAGGGATCATTGGATACTCGGGAACTGGTGCACATTTTAGGACTTGTCGGTTTTCCAATTCGATACACTTGAGAGTACACTTGCCTGGTCTGGCTGCAGGGCAGGCCGGGAAGTGATCCTCCTACCCAGGGCACGCACCTACACTCCGCAATGAACAACTGCATAGTCGAATATTTCTGGTCAATACTGGCACCGTACCTTCTGGAACCGTATCAGTATGATTCCTTGTGTAAACATAACCTTTCTAATACTCAGACGAGTGATGTATGGTGAACCTGCCTTACAATAAAAATGCATCTACGGGCATGCTGTTTTATATTTTAATTGACGAGAAGAGGTTCACAGGAGGGGTCTCACAATGGATATGCCCTAAAGTGCTCATCCTTAGCGGGAAACACCAGAATTCTTGAAATACATGATCGCCTCAATACTATCCAGTGAGTAGAGATGTCACTGCTAATAATGGGAATAGTAGAGAAGAGTAGGGTGGAGACTAATATGATGAAGGATTCCATCCGACTACCCAAGAATTAGCACCTTAGAGTATTAGGAGTGGGAGGTGTGAGGGGCATAGTCAGACCCAGACAGTTTCGTAGTAGTATCCGGAATCTAGTTGGATTGAACTTGAATAACCTGACTTAACGGAAATTATGCAGAACACTGCTGCGATAGTGGAACCCGAATGGTGAGAAGGGTAGACTATAAGTCATCTGCCAAGTGAGGTTCTTCCGACCGGTATGAATATATATATGTATTTTGAGAAAGGGTGTGTCTCGGAGGTCAGGAGGAGAACCTGCTGGAAGTCCATGACACAGTAAAATTTAAGATGGGTCAAAGAAGTTTCTGCAATTGTCGCATGAGCTCAATTGAATATGTTGAGATGGGTGTGGGGACATGCTTGGGGTAGCAACAGAGCCCTCGAAGAGTCTATACTAGTACATGGTGCCAGGTCCTCAGCAGTGACCCAAAATCTCAGCTTTGAAGATGCATAGTTGGTACTGCACTGAGGCTAGTTCACCATATCTTGGCTGATATGGAACAACACAGCTTGTCCACTGTAATAGCTATTTCTAATAGAGGATCTGGATTGGAGAGACCATTACAAACCTTTCTCCCTCCTCATCATATGATTTTATGCCCAACCGAGGTTTGTGCACAGGCCAATGGGCTTCTCCCATGTCTTGTGGATCTGTTAGGGAGTAGATAACGCTAAAGACAAGCAAGTATACATTAGGCCCAGTAATCTTCTGTCTCAGAGATTGTCAAGAAGGCTCTTTTAAGATAGAAGTAAAGTAGAATGAATATATTAATAAGATCTCTTCTCTGGTTGCTGGTGGTATCTTAAAGCTAGGGATATTTTTTTTTTGTTTATCTCATTGATTATTGGTTTAGGGTAGAAAAAAAAATAAGAAGGACTAGCTATGATGACAAAAAACCCATATCCTCCCTCTCTCTAGAGGAAAAAGCCAACCCTCCAAGCCTCTCTCTCCTATGGAGCCAACCACACATCTCACCTCAAAGAAAAGAAACCTAAGCCTAGCTAAGAAGATAAACAAAGAAATCCTAACTAAGAAGAAAGTAAGAAGGGCCAGGAAAACCTCCTGAGAAATCCCAAAAAAAACAAAAGAACGATTAGAAGCAAGTTATGTAGGGGCTCTGAGGGGCAGGTCTGCAAGTAATTCAAGCAGAAGGCAATGCAGAGAAGTGCGCAGAGGTAGTAGTAGACTCTCTCTAGACCTACTCTAAGGAGGCAGTATAATACTATAAAGGGAAGGAGGAGACCAGCTAGCTGTGGGTAATAATTAAAGAGAGAGGAAAGGGGGTGGTTGTCACGGCCACCCGGCTATGGAGACGGAATATACATGGGTTCCTCATTGCATATATTGGTTGTGGTTTTCTTGGCTGTATGGTTGGATTTCCTTTGCATGAACGATTGGGATGTGTTGCTGCGCGACGGAAGATAGCGGAACCAGATAGAGAAATCGCGGCTGTGCGCGACGCCAAGAACTTTCTTTTGTATTATTGATCATGGAGGATTTTCTTAGTATATAAAGGGGTGAGCCCCTTTATATTTTACTTTCTTTACGCAATCTGGTAATCTCCTTCGGACACCCTTTCTTACGTTCCAAGGTTCCACCTAAACTCCACGTCGTCCCTGACTTTATCTCACAATAACTTCAGGTCTTGTTCGTGAAGGAATCTTTACCTTCGCTTACATTTATTAACCTCGTAAGGCTTTGTCCTTACGTTTGTTGCCTTTAGGGTTTTCGTTTCCGTCGTTCGTTCGCTTCGGTCGATCGCTTCGATGTCTAAGCGAGGTTCCTCCCTTTCGGCAGGCAAGGTCGCTGCGGCCTTGTCTTCCCTTTTGGCGTCGGTCGATGAGGCTTCTCTTCTTCGGAAGGAGGTCTCCCGCCTTCGCCACCACGTCTCGGTGCTGTCTCGTCGACTCCACTTGTCGGAACGGGAGCGTGCGGCCTTGGTTGCGGCTAAGCGTTCGCCCTCCCCTCCGTTTGGCGGGCCAGGGGACATGACGCCGCCTCCCAGCGGGGGGGTGGCTGAAGAAGAAGAGAAGGTGGCTACGGTGCGGTTGCCCACGGTGGCGTCCTTCCCTTCGGGGATGCAGGCGCTTGAGCCATTCGTGGCT
>LN890980.1:155386-187305 GCA_900010015.1 Tuber aestivum
ATATGTTGATTTGTTTTTTGTTTTTGAACCACCGGTTGATGCGGATGGTTTGCATGTGCCACATGAAGCTAACAGGTGGGATTTATTTTCATTTGTTGAGGGTTCAGGCGTTGAGGTGTTTGTGCGCTCGGCTTTGTGCGGGCTTTTTGATGTTGTGGGACATGAGAGGTGTTTTTCTTTGGTGCGGTGTTATGATGACGGGGTGGAAAGGAGGCTTGCTGGTGTTTACCTTCCGTCCAAGGATGGCAAGGATGTATTTTGTGGGGAGTTGGGAAAGCTGGTGGGGTGTGATGTGTTGGTGGGTGATTGGAACGCCCGTGACCCCTACTGGGACCCTGCCGGCCGGAACCACAGGGGCGGATGGTTGAGGAAGTGGATGCAGGATAATGGGTACAACATGACCTTCCCTACCGGGCCTACCTTCCGCGACATCTCAAGAATTGACCTGTGCATACATTATGCCAACTCGATTCGACACCGGTACAGCGACATTGTTGGGTGTGAACACATGGGGCAGCTAATCAAATTGGACGTGACGGCACCCGCTGATATGACTCGAACACGCCCGGCTTGGAAAAGGGTCTGCTGGGAGAAGGTTGCTACGGAACTAGAGGCGCTGAAGGACGTACCGGACGACAAACTTTGGGCTGCAACACGGGGGATTGTAGATGTACTACCTAGGCCCCCGCCCAGTAGGATTCCATGCCGGTGGTGGACACCTGACCTGGAACGGATGCGACGGGATGTCCGGAGATTGAGACGGTTTGGGCGGCGTGACCCCGATTACAATGCTGACTATCGGTTGGCAAGGTGTGTGTACCGGGCTTCGGTAGTCCGGGCGCGGTTTGAGTACATCTGTGGGCAGCTGAGCCAGGCCGAGGACCCCGCTGTGTTTAAAATGGTACAACGTTTGGACGCCAGAAGGACACTGCCGGCCATGGAGCTGTCTGATGGCACGGTTGCGGCAACCCACGAAGACATCTCGGATGCCGTCGCCGCACAACTGGAACCGGGGGACGGACCTGAATGGGCCCCCGCTGAAGTGACTCTGGAATCGGCCCGGGAAATGGAACTGGCACTGCAGAGATCACCTACCAACACGGGTCCAGGACTGGATGACATGGGGTACCCATTTTTGAGGTTTTGGAAGAGGGGGTGTCCTGAGGACATGAGGCGCATGTTGGACCATGGGCTAAGACACGATGTCCCAGACTGGCATGAGGCCGAAGTTGTACTCATCCCCAAGGTTGGCAAACCGCGGTACGATGTGGTCAAAGCATGGAGGATGATCCACCTGTTACCAGTTATGGCCAAGGTAGCGGAACGGGTAATCCTCATTAGACTGGCACAGTGTCTGGAATTGGGAGACACGCAATTCGGTTCGCGACGGAAACGGGGTGTCCACGATGCCATGGCAGTCGTCTTTGAGTTCCTGAAGCACAATGAGGGCTACCATAGGATGATGCTGTCGGTGGATGTGGAAGGAGGGTTTGATAACATTAATATTGACCTCCTTTCTGACTTTTTGATGGCGCGTGGATGCACCATCGCACTGTGTCATTGGATACGGCGGTGGTGTGCTAACAGGACGGTGAGGTTCCGGTTTAACGGGCGGGTTTCTAAGAGGTACCACATGAGCAAAGGTATCCCACAGGGGTCTCCCCTGTCCCCGTTCCTGTTCGGTGCATATGTGGCCGATATTTTCTCACCTAGGTTGCGGTACACACCGGGCGTACGGCACGTGGTGGTGTCTTATGTGGATGACGGCGTGATATTGGTAGCTGCCGGGAGTGAGAGGGCTGCTCAAGGGCATGCTGAGGAACTGTTCACGGACCTCGATAGGGTGGCGAGGGCTCGTGGTATGGGTTTCAGTGCCCTTAAGACCCAGTGGATTGGGTTTGGGGATAGGGCTTGGGATGGGATGGAACTAATGGGGGAACTGGTTGAACCGTCTGAGGATCTAAGAATACTTGGGTATAGGTTTAATGTTTTCCATAATTTTTCGGCCCATGTGAGGTATTGGTTGGATAGGGGTCTGGATGTGAGGAGGAGAATTACGGCGTTGGGACGGAGATATGGTGGCGTGGGTGGTATTGGAGCGTGGGAAACTTACCGTTTGGTGCAAGCAGCCTACCTCCCAACCGTCTACTACGGGCTTGAGTTTGTGACCGACTATAAGTCGTATGTGAAACAGATTCAGGTTCATGTCAACAACTGCCTACGTTCCGTGTTCCGTACCCCCTTTAAGTTGGCTAATAACATTTTGTTGGCCGAGTTTGGTGTACCACCTGCTCATATACAAGGGCGATACCTCCAGCGACGATGCTACAGCCGGTTCATTAACCTTCGGCATTGTGCCGACCACCATTGGTTCGGACACATCAGGACGGCTTGGAAGGAGGAGGGTATGGTAGCGCAACGACAGACGTCGGACATCGAATTGAGGCGGCGACTGACGGTGGTTATTGGCAAAGGCAAGGAGGTGGCCACTGCCAAACACAACAGCATGATTGCTGGCCTGATGAGCTCCCCGGGAGCGGTGGTTTACACCGATGGGTCCAAGCACTGGGGCAAGGCCAGTGCTGCATGGGCCGTGTATTATCAGGGTGGCATGCGTGTGATGGGGCAGGCAGTGCCCCCATCATGGAGCATTGTGGAGTGTGAGCTGTTTGCAGTCGTGGGGGCTTTGGGATACCTGAAGGAGGTCCACCCAGGGGCTAACGCCCATGTCTTTTTGGATTGTGTCCCTGCGCTGATGTTGATCGAAAGCATGTTCCCTGAAGGCGATTTGGCGGAGGCCTGGGAGGTGCTCGCCCCGTTGCTGAATGGGTGCGGAGAAGTACACTGCGAGTGGGTCCCAGGGCATACTGGCGTTGCTGGGAACGAGCTGGTTGATCTGAAAGCCAAAGACTGTGCGTTGGGTGTGCTGAGGCCCGCTGACTGGGAAGATGTTAGTTTCGGTGTTGGACACGCGGCGATGGCATGCGAGCTCCGCCAACACGAGTGGGCTGAGTGGCACCAGACACAGGGCCATGGCTACTACGAGCGGGCACCGAGCGCGCCTCGACACCTCAGAGGGCTTACCAGATTAGATGCGTATGTCCTGATACGGATACGAAACGGGACTGGGCTAGTTGGACATGATGACTGCCCCGACTGCGACGATCGCGACCATTGGATCAAGACTATGCGCTACCTTCGGGACCGACCCTCGGCAGATACGTTGTTTAAGAACGGGAAGGTCAAGGAGTGGCAGGAGTGGTGGAGGGGGCACCGGTGGTTGGGGCTGGGAATCCCGAAGAGTGTCCTTGAGGTGGATGGCGAGCTGGTAGTTGTAGGGAATCCGTTCGATGGGACGCTCCTGGTTGAACGAGATGAGCAGCTGATCGTCAAGAATAACGGGTGGGAGTGTGTTAGATGTTCCACCACCCACGAATATGGCTACTGCCGGCTGCCGACTGCGAGGATTGGGGGCAACAAGTGGTTTTTTATCCCCGTGGACGATACGGTTTGCCGCGGTTGCAGTAACACCGTCACCGGTGCGTCGGGACCCCGCTCGCGACGGGAGGCCTTCGTCCGGCACTTCGCCGACTCCCCACTGTGTCTGGATCGCTGCATGAGTTTGTACTGGGTTCGGGCTTTTGGAAGATGGGGGGACATGGAGTTTGGTGAGCAGGTGTCTAGTGTGTTGGCCTGGGCAAGGAGTTACGAGTTTGTTAAAGGTCCCCAATGTTGTTTTTGTGATGGCACGTTTGTTGATATTTCGGGTCATTGGAGGAACACGACACGGTGTTGGGATAGATTGTATCTTTCTTTTGTTGAGTACGTGGAGACTGAAATTGCTGATGGTGGTGTTGGAGATGGATAGGTGTTGCGAGAACAGGAAGACGCGTTAATCCGGGAGACCGCTTGCGGCCTGAGCGCCCGTGAGCCTGTTGGTAGTGATTTTTGAATTTATGTTTGGGAGGAGGGTTGCAGGAACGGTCTGCCGTGGTAGTGATTTTGTTATGATTTATGGGTTACGAGGGATGTTAGCTAGATCATAAGCCATGTTTTGGCGCGACTAGGATAAATAAACTTAGATTGAATTCGGACACCCTTTCTTACGTGCCAGGGATATTCCTTTACCTCTTTGAAGCTTTTCGGCTTGGTTATTTATCTTGTACTTTGTTTGTTTATTTTGTTTCACCACACTTGAAGCAGATACTTCCCTCCTCCCCTCGCCTAGGGTCGAGTTGGTGTGCGCTACCTAGCCTCGAAGGCACTTTGGGCGAGATATCCGTGGTTTAAGCCCGGTAATCCCAGGTGCAGTCGGGCGGGCAGACATGTCGTCTCCCTCCCATTCTCCTCAGGCCTCGGCCTTGTCGTTTGAGGTTTCCTCGTCCATGCTTACAGACGTGGAACCTTCCTCCTTCTCCTTGGGTACGCTCTCGGTTATTCTCGATGTTGTGGTTCCACCACACGATAAGGTGAAATACCACCGCGCCCTTGTTCCTTTTGAGATCCGGTCTTACCGGGCTCCGGGAGGTGACTACAAGTTCCCCTCATTTGATCACGATTACGGTTGCGTCAACGCTGTCAACGAGGTGTTTGATGATGAGGTGAGGGCTATGGTTATTGCAGCCAAGCCTGTCACGATGAAAGATGTGGAGCGTTTGGTGAAGGGTTGGTTGATTGGCAGGGGTTGCGTGGCTGGATGTGGCCTTGACCACGCTTCGACTGCTGGATTCTTCGACCGATACAATCCGGATGGGGGATTGGAATTTGCGCCATCCCACGACTCCTCGGCTCCTGGTGACTCACAGGCGGTGATCTCAGAGTCCACCGTGCCCGTTCCGGAAGACCATCCCTCTAGTACCATGGAGGCTTCTAGTTGGGCTTCTACCCCCCCGAGGCAAATCCTGTCTCAATCCGCAATGGAGAAGATGGCACCGGAAACATTGGCACCACTGGCTCGTAGGAGTCACTCCACACTGTCCCTGTTGGCCTTCATGTCATCTGGCCATAGGGAAATCTACGGACGAGGGACGTTTGACCTTAGCGCTAGGTCGGACTCCGACTATGAACCCACGCCGCCCCCATTTGCGGAACGAAACCGACGTTGACAATCCCCTTCACCCGACCCTACTATGATATCTGTGTCCAGTGGGAGTTCGGGTTCGGTGCTTACTCCTACCAAAGGGGTACCGACCAAGGAGGGAAGGAAGATGATGGTGGTCCCCAGGGAACAACTAACCTTGGGTGAAATCAGGCAACAGACGGCTCCGGGATTCAAGCAGGTCCCATACCCTCCGTCTACTGCCGAGTCATCGGATAGGGCAAGTTCCCCTCCTTTGGCTACTGCTGATGTGCTTCCCTCTGCGGAGGTGATTGCCAGAGACACCCCCATGGACATGGGTGGTGATAAGAACACCGAGGCTACGGGTTTGGGGGACAGTAAGTATGCTGATGATGATCCTATCCCCTCCTCCCCGGTTCGGACCAGCTCGCCTATCGTGGAGCAACCCCCCACCCAGCCAGAGTCAATGGACACACGGGTGGCAAGGGCGCAGGATGCAATGAGGCAGTTGGATGCTGCAGAAGAGGCCATGAGGAGGGTGGATGAAGAATTGTACGCCCCTCCCTCAAGACGCTCTGACTCGGTGGTATCGCGAGACTTGATTCTTGGGGTACTTGATGAAATAGGAACCCCGGCAGCTATCCCATGCACTGGAGGTGCCCCTAGCCCCTCGGAGGATAGTTCGGACTCGAGTTCTGAATCCAACTACCAGGGGGAGGAAGTACGGCGGCTGTTGTTTGAGGGAAAGGAAGGATATGGCAGCTTCGATGAGGTTGCCGAGGACATGAAGAAAGTGTTCCAGATGTTGGATACATCTCGGATATTATATAGGTCCCTGAGGAGCAGGGTTTTTGAATTGGAAGAGGAGAACAGGAAACTTGAGGCTGCAGTCATGAAGAGGACTGGGTTCTCTCGCGACACCCCCGTCCCCCCCTCTCCCCCTGTGAGAAGCACTCCATCTATGAGCGGGGAGTCAGCTACGGCTGCTCCTGCTGCTAAGAAAGTGTCTTGGGCCACGGTGGCCAACAGGCACATGGCACCAGATGCCGCCAAGGCCACACCCTCCTCGGCCCCTTCAAAGGCTGACGATAAGGAGAAGAGGTGTTACCGGTGCAAGGTAGTCGGGCACATTGAGAAAGAATGCACTAAGCCCAAGAAGAAGAAGAAGAAGCCTGTGGAGGTGGCTCTACCACTGCCAATGGGGAATAGCTCATCGAGCTCCTCCAGTTCGGACAGTGATGATGGAGTATCTGTTGCCCCCACCCCCGCAGCTGACAAGAAGGCCAGGACCAAGCCTAAATTGGTTCAGATGAAGAAGGCCCAGGTGACCGAGTCACCCACGACGGACGAGGAACCCTCACTCCCCGAGGGACCTGCAGCAGCGATACCTGGGGCTTGGAAAACTGTGGTGGGTAAGAAGAGTTATCTTGCTAACACTAGGTTCGACCGGGGCGACAGCAAGATGCCTGCGCCCCCATCCTCCTCACCCACCCCCAAGGCTAAGAGCTGTGGTCTCACCATCAGGTTCCTGAACAGGAAATCGGTTGAGCTGCCGGACGGCATTACCACTGAGACCATTTGGTCTCGTATCAACATTCTCCTGTCCAACAAGGGCAGAGTGGCGGGATCAGTCCTGTACATTAAGGAAGCTGTGTTCCGGACCCCGATCGGTTGTATCTTCATGACGCTTACGCAGCATGAGGTCGGCCAAATCAGCGGACAATTGGAATGGATAAGGATGATCCTCCTTAAAGAACTGGCCATTCCGGATTTCGAGTTCCAACGCGACATGGACAAGATCACCATTCGCGTGGGTCAGGTTCCACTTGCTGACACGGGATATGGGTCAATCTGGAAGGTGGAATCCTGGACTGGGGATAAGGCTTATGATGGCCTTCGCCTCGACATGGAACGATCCAACCCGGGTGTGAATACTGCCGGGCGGCCAGCTATGTTGGGGTCTGCCAAAGCGATGAGGCAAATGAACGCCTCCACATGTGGTATTAGGTTTGTGGTGGAGAAGAATGATGCCATATTGGCAGCTCTGGCTAAGGGTACAGTCTGTTTGAGGGGCCGCCCCAGACCAGTGAGAATCTTCATGGAACATCGCCCCCCGGTGGTGTGCCAGAAATGTCTCCAGGTTGGACACATGCAGGTCACCTGCGCCTTCCCCTCTCGTTGTCGCTTTTGTTTGGGGTCGCACTTGTCTAAGGACCATGAGTGCGGCATGATTAACTGCCCAGGGGTTAAAGGGAACGCTTGTTCCCATACCTGCAGGCTTTGTTTGTTGTGTGACAGGTCGGACCACTTTACTGGTCACCTGTCTTGTACTGCCACGGAAACCCGAGGCAACCCGCCCACCCTCCCGCCATCGGCCCCGTCGCCTGAGACAGTTGACGACACTAGTCGCAAAGGCTTCTCTGATAGGACAATGAGGAGGAATCGAAGGGAGACCGCAGGGGAGTCAAGGGACGAGGAATACTGCACGATGATGGAAGCATCCGGGGGACAAGCTGCTGCCGTGCCATCTGGGAAGTTTACCGGGAGGTGCAGGAACTGCAGCAAGGTTGGGCACATGTGGTTTGAGTGCAAACAGGCGCTCAGATGCAACAACTGCCATGAGGTCGGACATACGTTTAAGACCTGTAAGGAGGAGAAGGTGGTCAGGTGCTTTAACTGTCATGAGGCAGGGCATGTGACCAAGGACTGCAAGGAGGAGAAGGTTAAGAGGAACAGGAACAGGAAGAGTCGGGGCAAGAAGGTCCATTCATCTAAGGGCAAGGAAGTTGATCCCTCCCCTTCCCCTCCCCCACCCCCTCCTGTGTCCCCCACCCCCTACTAAGAAGAATGGACTGCCCCGCATTGGTCGCCTAGATAAAAACAAGTATGTGAGCGGCATGCTTGATAACCCTGTTGTCGTGGGATATACGACTGTACATGGTGAGGGCTCAGTGAGCTCACGTGGTTCCGTAGAAGCCCCCAATTAATGCATTTTACAACCCTTGCATTAAACGTTGGGAAGGGGGTGAGGAATCGGGAAGCGGCGTTTGAGTTGTTTTCCTATGTTGATTTGTTTTTTGTTTTGGAACCACCAGTTGATGCGGATGGTTTACATGTGCCACATGAAGCTAACGGGTGGGATTTATTTTCATTTGTTAAGGGTTCAGGCGTTGAGGTTTTTGTGTGCTCAGCTTTGTGCGGGCTATTTGATGTTGTTAGGCATGAGCGGTGTTTCTCGTTGGTGCGATGTTACGATGGTGGGATGGAGAGGAAACTCGCGGGTGTTTACCTCCCGCCAAAGGATGGCAAGGAGGTGTTTTGTGAGGAGTTGAGGAAGTTGGCCGGGTGCGACGTGTTGTTGGGTGACTGGAATGCCCGGGACCCGTACTGGGACCCGGTCGGCCGGAACCACAGGGGTGGATGGCTGAGAAAATGGATGCAGGATAACGGGTACAACATGACCTTCCCTGCAAAGCCTACCTTCCGCGACATCTCGAGGATTGACCTATGCATACACTATGCGAACTCGATTCGACACTGGTACAGCGACATTGTTGGGTGTGAACACATGGGACAGCTGATCAAGTTGGATGTGACGGCACCCGCGGATATGACTAGGACACGCCCAGCATGGAAGAAGGTCTGCTGGGAGAAGGTTGCCGCAGAGCTGGGGGGCTCTGAAAGACATGCCGGACGACGAACTTTGGGCTGCGACTCGGGGGATTGTGGATGCACTACCCAGGCCTCCGCCGAGGAGGATTCCATGCCGATGGTGGACACCTGAACTGGAACGAATGCGACAGGATGTCCGGAGACTAAGACGGTTTGGACGGCATGACCCTGATTACAAAGCTGACTACCGGTTGGCAAGGTGTGTATACCGGGCTTCGGTGGTCCGGGCAAGGTTCGAATACATATGCGGACAACTGAGCCAGGCCGAGGACCCCGCTGTGTTTAGGATGGTGCAACGTTTGCATGCCAGAAGAACGCTGCCGGCTATGGAGCGGTCTGACGGCACGGTTGTGGCAACCCATGAAGACATCTCGGATGCCATCGCCGCACAGCTGGAACCGGGGGATCGACCCGAATGGGCCCCGGCTGAGGTAACTCTCGAATCTGCCCAAGAAATGGAGTTGGCATTGCAAAGATCGCCCACCAACACGGGTCCGGGATTGGACGACATGGGGTATCCTTTTTTGAGGTTTTGGAAGAGGGGCTATCCTGAGGATATGAGGCGAATGCTGGACCATGGACTGAGACATGATGTTCCGGATTGGCACGAGGCCGAGGTTGTGCTCATCCCCAAGGTCGGCAAACCACGGTACGATGTGGTCAAGGCGTGGAGGATGATCCACCTGTTACTGGTTATGGCCAAGGTGGCAGAGCGGGTGATTCTCATTAGGCTGGCACAGTGTCTGGAGCTGGGGGATACACAGTTCGGCTCACGACGGAAACGAGGTGTCCACGATGCGATGGCAGTTGTTTTCGAATTCCTGAAACACAATGAGGGATACCACAGGATGATGCTGTCAGTGGATGTGGAAGGAGGGTTTGACAACATTGATATTGACCTCCTCTCCGACTTCTTGGTGGCAAGAGGATGCACCACTACGCTGTGCCATTGGATACGGCGGTGGTGTGCTAACAGGACAGTCCGGTTCCGGTTTAACGGACGGGTTTCAAAAAGGTACCACATGAGTAAAGGTATCCCACAAGGGTCTCCCTTGTCCCCGTTTCTGTTCGGTGCATATGTGGCCGATATTTTCACACCTAGGTTGCGATACTCACCTGGTGTACGGCATGTGGTGGTGTCCTATGTGGATGATGGAGTGATCCTGGTGGCTGCCGGGAGTCAGAGGGCGGCTCAAGGGCATGCTGAGGAGTTGTTCTCGGACCTCGATAGGGTGGCAAGGGCTCGAGGTATGGGTTTCAGTGCCCTTAAAACCCAGTGGATTGGGTTTGGGGACAGGGCTTGGGATGGGTTGGAACTGATGGGAGAGTTGGTTGAACCGACTGAGGATCTAAGGGTGCTTGGGTATAGGTTTAATGTTTTCCTTAATTTTTCTGCCCACATGAGGTATTGGTTGGATAGGGGTTTGGACGTGAGGAGGAGAATTACGGTGTTGGGACGAAGATATGGTAGTATGGGTGGTATAGGGGCGTGGGAAACTTACCGTTTGGTGCAAGCAGCCTACCTACCAACCGTCTACTACGGGCTTGAGTTTGTGACCGACTATAAGTCGGATGTAAAACAGATTCAGGTTCATGTCAACAACTGCCTGCGCTCCGTGTTCCGTACCCCCTTTAAGCTAGCTAACAACATTTTGTTGGCCAAGTTTGGTGTGCCGCCTGCTCATATACAGGGACGGTACCTCCTGCGATGATGCTATAGCCGATTCATCAACCTTCGACATTGTGCCAGCCACCCTTGGTTCGGGCACATCAGGCTGACATGGAAGGAGGAAGGCATGGTAGCGCAGCGACAGACTTCGGACGTCGAGTTACGGGAACGGCCAACAGTTGTCATCGGTAGAGGCAAGGAAGTGATCACTGCCAGACATACTGACAATATCGTTGGCCTTTTGAACTCGCCGGGGGTGGTGATATACACTGATGGGTCCAAGCAATCGGGAAAGGCTGGTGCGGCGTGGGCCGTGTATCATCGGGGTAACGTGCGTGTGATGGGACAAGCGGTGCCCCCGTCGTGGAGCATTGTGGAATGCGAGCTGTTTGCGGTCGTGGGGGCCTTGAGGTACCTGAAGGAGGTTCACCTCGGAGCTGACGCCCATATCTTTTTGGATTGTGTTCCTGCGCTGTTGTTGATCAAAAACATGTTCCCTGAAGGCGATTCGGCCGAGGCCTGGGAAGTGCTCGCCCCGCTGCTGAGTGGGTGCGGGAAGGTGTACTGCGAATGGGTCCCCGGGCATACTGGTGTCGCCGGGAATGAGCTGGTTGACTTGAAGGCCAAAGAATGTGTGTCGAAAGAACTGAGACCCGCTGACTGGGAAGGTATTAGCTTCGACATCGCACACGCAGCGATGGCACGCGAGCTACGCCGAGATGAGTGGGGAGAGTGGCACCGAGCGCAAGGCCATGGATACTACGAGCGGACACCAGCCGCACCACGACACCTCAGATTGCTTACCAGACTAGATGCGTACGTCCTGATACGAATACGGAGCGGCACTGGACTAGTAGGACATGACGAATGCCCAGACCGTGACGATCGGGATCATTGGATCAAGACTATGCGATATCTTCGGGACCGACCCTCGGCGGATACGTTGTTTAAAGACGGGAAGGTCGGGGAATGGCGAGAATGGTGGAGGGAGCACCGGTGGTTGGGACTGGGAATCCCCAAAAGTGTACTGGAGGTGGATGGCGAGCGGGTGGTTGCCGGGAACCCGTTTGACAGGAGACTCCTGGTGGAGCGGAACGGGCAACTAATCGTCAAAGAAAATGGGTGGGAATGTGTTAGATGTTCCACGACTCACGAATACGGTTACTGCCGGTTGCCTACTGCGAGGATTGGGGGCAATAAGTGGTTCTTTATCCCCGAAGATAGCACGATTTGCTGTGGTTGCGGTGGCACCGTCACTGGTGCTTTGGGGCCCCGCTCGCGACGAGAGGCCTTCGTCCGAGACTTCGCCGACTCCCCGCTATGCCTGGACCGCTGTATGGGTGTGTACTGGGTTAGGACGTTTGAGAGATGGGGCGACATGGAATTTGGCGAACAGGTGTCGCATGTGTTGGCTTGGGCAAGGAGTTATGAGTTTGTTAAAGGTCCCCACTGTTGTTTTTGTGATGGCACGTTTGTTGATATTTCGGGTCATTGGAGGAATACGACACGGTATTGGGATAGATTGTATCTTTCCTTTGTTGAGTATGTGGAGACTGAAATTGCTGATGGTGGTGTTGGTGATGGATAGGGTTGTGAGACAGGAAGACGCGTTAATCCGGGAGATCGCTTGCGGTCTGAGCGCCCGTGAGCCTGTTGGTTGTGATTTTTGGATTTATGTTTGGGAGGAGGGTTGCAGGAACGGTCTGCCGTGGTAGTGATTTTGTTATGATTTATGGGTTACGAGGGATGTTAGCTAGATCATAAGCCATGTTTTGGCGCGACTAGGATAAATAAACTTAGATTGAATTCGGACACCCTTTCTTACGTTCCAGGGATATTCCTTTACCTCTTTGAAGCTTTTTGGCTCGGTTATTTATTTTGCACCTTGTTTGTTTATTTTGTTTCACCACACTTGAAGCAGATACTTCCCTCCTCCCCTTGCTTAGGGTTGAGTTGGTGTGCGCTACCTACCCTCGAAGGCATTCAGGGCGAGATAACCGTGGTTAAGACCGGTAATCCCTGGTGCAGTCGGGCGGGCAGACATGTCGTCTCCCTTCCATTCTCCTCGGGCTTCGGCCTTGTCGTTTGAGGTTTCCTCATCCATGCTTACGGATGCGGAACCTTCCTCCTTCTCCCAGGGTACGCCCTCGGTCATTGTCGACGTCCCGGCGCCAGCACATGAGGCTGTGAAACACCGACGCGCTCTCGTCGAAATCAAGACACGGTCTTACTGTGCACCTGGAGGGGACTATGCGTTCCTCTCCTTTGATCACAATTACGGTTGCGTCAACGCTATGAATGAGGCGTTTGATGATGATGTGAGGGCTGTGGTTGCCAGTGCCAAGCTTGTCACGATGAAAGAGGTGGAATGTTTGGTTGGCGGTTACCTGGTGGGTAAAGGTTGTTTGGCTGAGTGTGGCCTGGACCTTGCCTCCACTACCGGTTTCTTCGACCGACACAACCCCGATGGGAGATCGGAATTCGATCTGTCCCCAACTCCCGTGGCCCCAGGTGATTCACAGGCAGTAATCCCGGACTCGGCTACCCTGGCCCATAGTGAGGACAGCGCTCCGTCCACGATGGAGGCCTCCAGTTGGGCATCTACTCCCCCAAGGCAGACCATGCTTCGATCTGTTGTGGAAGCGATGGCACCCAAGACCTTGGCCCCATTGGCTGGCAGGAGCCACTCCACTCCCTCTCTGGAGGCATCGCTATCGTCGGGCCACATGAAGGTGTATAAGAAAGGGACGTTCGACCTCAACGCTATGTCAGACCCCAATTACGAGCCCACGCCGCCCCCAGTTGTGGAACGAAAACGCCGTGGACGATCCCCTGACCCTGACCCCACACTGGTATCTGTGTCCAGTGGCAGTTCGGGTTCGGTTCTCACTCCTACCAAGGGAGTGCCGACCAAGGAAGGAAGGAAGATGATGGTGGTCCCCAGAGAACAACTAACCTTGGGTGAGATTAGGCAGCAGACGGCTCCGGGATTCAAGCAGGTCCCTTACCCGCCATCTACTATTGAGTCATCGGATAAGGCAAGTTCCCCTCCTTTGGCTACTAATGATATGCTTCCCTCTTCGGAGGTAATTGCTAGGGATACCCCTATGGACATGGGAGGTGATAAGAATACCGAGGCTACCGGTTTGGGAGACAGTAAGTATGCTGACTCCGATGCAATCCGGTCTTCCCCGGTTCGGTTCAGCTCGTCTGTCGTGGAGCAACAGCCCACCCAGCCGGAGTCAATGGATGCATGGGTGGCGAGGGCGCAGGATGCCATGAGGCAGTTGGATAGCGCAGATGAGGCAATGAGGAGGGTGGACGAGGAGTTGTATACTCCCCCCTCGAGACGTTCAGAATCGGTGGTATCCTGGGACTTGATTCTTGGAGTGCTTGATGAAATTGGGACCCCTGCGGCTATCCCGTGCACTGGAGATGCCCCTAGCCCCTCAGAGGATAGTTCGGACTCGAGTTCTGAGTCCGATTACCAGGGGGAGGAAGTATGGCGGTTGTTGTTTGAAGGGAAGGAAGGATATGGCAGTTTCGAGGAGGTTGGCGAGGACATGAAGAAGGTGTTCCAGATGTTGGATACATCTCGGATGTTGTACAGATCCCTGAGGAGCAGGGTGTTCGAATTGGAGGAGGAGAACAGGAAACTCGAAGCTGCAGTCAGTAAGAAGACTGGGCTCTCTCGTGACACCCCCGCCCCCCCGCCCCCCCTCCCCCCCCATGTGAGAAGCACTCCGACTGTGAGTGGGGAGTCAGCTGCGGCTGCTCCTGCTATTAAAAGAGTGTCTTGGGCCACGGTGGCCAATAGGCACATGACACCTGATGCCACCAGAGCCACACCCTCCTCGGCCCCTTCCAAGGCAGACGATAAGGAGAAGAGGCAATGCTTCAATTGCAAGGCAAGGGGACACCTGTCGGCCGATTGCACGAGGCCCAAGAAGGAGAAGGTGAAGCTTGTGGAGGTGGCCCTCCCATTACCCACGAAAGGCAGCTCCTCGAGCTCCTCCAGCTCGGACAGTGATGGTGGAGTATCGGTTACCCCCACCCCCAAGACTGACAAGAAGGCGAAGGCCAAACCTAAATTAGTCACGTCCATGAAGCCCAAGGTGGCTGAGACACCCACAACTGATGAGGAACCCTGCCTCCCCGAGGGACCAGCAGCAGCAGTACCTGGTGCCTGGAAGACAGTGCTAGGAAAGAGGAGTTACTTGGCTAACACTAGGTTCGACCGGGGTGACAGCAAGATGCCTGCACCCCCTTCCTCCTCACCCACCCCCAAGGCCAAAAGCCGTGGGCTCACCATCAGGTTCCTGAACAGGAAGTCAGTTGAGCTACCAGACGGTATTACGACTGAGACCATCCGGTCTTGCATCAATATTCTCCTGTCCAACAAGGGCAGGGTTGCGGGAACAGTCCCATACATTAAGGAGGCAGTGTTCCGGACCCCCATTGGCTGTATCTTCATGACACTGGCACTTGCACAGCATGAGGTCGGCCAAATCAGCGGGCAGTTGGAGCGGATAAGGATGATCCTCCTCAAAGAGCTGGCCATTCCGGATTTCGAGTTTCAACGCGACATGGACAAGATCACCATTCGTGTGGGCCAGGTACCTCTGGCGGATACCGGTCACGGATCTGTTTGGAAGGTGGAATCCTGGACTGGGGACAAGGCTTATGATGGTCTCTGCCTGGACATCGAACAGTCCAACCCAGGTGTCAACACTGCTGGACGCCCAGCCCTGCTAGGATCGGCCAAGGCATTGAGGCAAAACAATGCCACTACCTGTGGTATTAGGTTTGTGGTTGAGAAGAACGATGCCATTTTGGAGGCACTAACCAAAGGCACTGTTTGTTTGAGGGGTCGCCCCAGACCGGTAAGGATCTTTATGGAGCATCGCCCTCCGGTGGTATGCCAGAAGTGTCTCCAGGTTGGGCACATGCAGGTTACCTGCGCCTTCCCCTCCCGATGTCGGTTTTGTTTAGGGTCACACTTGTCTAAGGACCATGAGTGTGGCATGATTAACTGCCCTGGTGTTAGGGGTAATGCTTGCTCCCATACCCGGAGGCTATGTCTGCTGTGTGATAGGTCTGATCACTTTACTGGTCACCTGTCATGTACGGCAACCGAGACCAGGGGCACCCCCCCCACGCTCCCCCTACCGGCCCTGTCGCCTGAGACAGTTGACGACACTAGTCGCAAAGGCTTCTCGGATCGGACAATGAGAAGGAACAGGAGGGAGAATGAGGGTGAGTCGAGGGATGAGGAGTATTGCAAGATGATGGAAGCATCCCATAACCAGACCCAGGCCACCATTGTGCCATCTGGGAAGTACACAGGAAGGTGCCGGAACTGCAGCGGGATTGGGCATATGGCATACGAGTGCAAACAGGCACTCAGGTGCAACAACTGCCATGAGGTCGGGCACACTTTCAGGAGCTGTGATAAGGAGAAGGTGGTCAGGTGCTTCAACTGCCATGAGGAAGGGCATGTAACCAAGGACTGCAAGGAGGAGAAGGTTAAGAGGAGCAGGAACAGGAAGAGTCGGGGCAAGAAGGCCCCTTCATCTAAGGGCAAGGAAGTTGACCCTTCCCCCTCCCCTCCCCCACCCCCTCCTGTATCACCCCCGCCGCCTACTAAGAAGAGTGGGCTACCAAGGATTGGGAGGCTTGATAAGAACAAGTATGTGAGCGGCATGCTTGACAACCCTGTTGTTGTGGGGTATACGACTTTACATGGTAAGGGCTCGGTGAGCTCACGTGGTTCCGCAGAAGCCCCTAATTAATGCATTTTACAACCCTTGCATTGAATGTTGGTCAGGGGGTGAGGAATCGGAAGGCGGCATTTGAGTTGTTTTCCTATGTTGATTTATTTTTTGTTTTGGAACCGCCTGTTGATGCAGATGGTTTGCATGTGCCACATGAAGCTAACGGGTGGGATTTATTTTCATTTGTTGAAGGTTCAGGCGTTGAGGTTTTTGTGCGCTCGGCTTTGTGCGGGCTTTTTGATGTTGTGGGGCATGAGAGATGTTTTTCTTTGGTGCGGTGTTATGAGGGCGGGGTGGAAAGGAGGTTGGCTGGGGTGTACCTCCCACCCAAGGAGGGGAAGAAGGTGTTTTGTGAGGAGTTGGAGAAGCTGGTGGGATGTGACGTGATGTTGGGCGATTGGAATACCCGCAACGCATATTGGGATCCTGCTGGTGGCAACTACAGGGGGGAATGGTTGAAGAAGCGGATGACTAATAATCAGTACAAGATGACCTTCTCTACCGAACCCACATTCAGAGACATCTCGAGGATCGACCTGTGTCTTCACTACGCCAACTCGATCCGACATCGGTACAGTGATGTTGTTGGATGTGAACACCTGGCGCAACTGGTCAAACTGGATGTGACGGCACCCGCGGACATGATCAGGACATGGCCTGCTTGGAAGAAGGTGTGTTGGGAGAAGGTCGGTGCACGCTTGGATGATCTTCAGAACATACCGGAGAATATGATGTGGGACCAAGCGTGGGGGATCGTGGATGCACTGCCTAGGCCACCAGCAGGGAGGGTGCCATGCAAGTGGTGGACCCCGGAACTGGAACGGATGCGGCGGGATGTTCAGAGGTTGCGTCGCTTTGGTAGGCGGGACCCCTTATACAACACTGACTACCGATTGGCCCGGTGTATGTACAGGTCGTTGGTGACTCGAGCTCAGTTCGAATACATCTGCGAACAGTTGAGCCAGGTTGAGGACCCGGGGGTGTTCAAGTTGGTCCAGCACTTGGATGCGAGGAGAATGCTGCCGACAATAACGCTGCCTGACGGGACCAGCGTGGCCACCCACGAGGAAATCGCAGATGCCATCGCGGCGCAATTGGAGCCTGGGGAACCACAAACCTGGAGACCACCAGTGGTGGAAATTGGTTCGGCACATGAAATAGAGCTGGAACTACTGCGGTCACCTACCAACACAGTTCCGGGGCTCGATAAAATGGGATACCCGTTCCTGAGGTTCTGGAAAGAAAGACACCCCGACAGTCTGAGATGGCTAATTGACCATGGGCTGAAATATGACATTCCGGACTGGCACGAGGCCGAGGTAGTACTGATCCCCAAGGTTGGTAAACCACGGTATGATGTGGTCAAGGCCTGGAGGATGATTCACCTGCTACCAGTGATGGTTAAGGTGGCTGAACGGGTGGTGCTAATCAGGCTGGCCCAATGTTTGGAGTTGGGTGATACGCAGTTTGGTTCCTGGTGAAAGAGGGGGGTCCATGATGCCATGGCAGTTGTCTTCGAGTTCCTGAAACACAACGAGGGATACAACAGGTTGATGCTGTCGGTCGATGTAGAAGGGGGGTTTGATAACATTGACATTGACCTCCTTTCCGATTTTTTGGTAGCCAGAGGCTGCACCTCCCTACTGTGCAGCTGGGTCCGGCGTTGGTGCGCCAATAGGACAGTCCGGTTTCGATTCAACGGACGAATTTCTAAGAGATACCATACGAGTAAGGGTATCCCACAGGGGTCTCCTTTATCCCCCTTCCTGTTTGGCGCATACGTGGCCAACATATTCACACCGAGGCTGCGTTACTCCACTGGGGTGCGGCATGTGGTATTCTCATATGTGGACGATGGGGTGATACTGGTGGCTGCCGGGAGTCAGCGGGCCGCTCAAGGACATGCTCGGGAACTGTTTTCGGACCTCGACAGGGTGGCAAGGGCTTGTGGTATGGGTTTCAGTGCCCTTAGGACCCAGTGGATTGGGTTTGGAGATAGGGCTTGGGATGGGTTGGAATTGGCGGGGGAACTGGTTGAACCGTCTGAGGATCTGAGGGTACTTGGGTATAGGTTTAATGTTTTCCTTAATCTTTCTGCCCATATGAGGTATTGGCTGGATAGAGGTTTGGATGTGAGAAGGAGGATTATGGCATTGGGAAGAAGATATGGTGGTGTTGGTGGTATTGGGGCGTGGGAAACTTACCGTTTGGTGCAAGCAGCCTACCTCCCGACCGTATACTACGGACTTGAATTTGTGACCGACTATGAGTCGTATGTGAAACAGATTCAGGTCCATGTCAACAACTGCCTCCGTTCTGTGTTCCGTACCCCCTTCAAGCTGGCTAACAATATTCTGTTGGCCGAGTTTGGTGTGCCGCCTGCTCATATCCAGGGACGGTACCTCCAGTGGCGTTGCTACAGCCGGTTTATCAATCTTCGACATTGTGACGACCATCCCTGGTTCGGACACATCAGGATGGCATGGAAGGAGGAAGACATGATAGCACAGCGACAGACGTCGGACATCGAGTTGAGGGAACGGCCGACGGTTGTTATTGGCAAAGGCAAAGAAGTGGTCACTGCCAGGCATAACGGCAAGATCGTAGGCCTGATGGGCTCCGCGACGGTGGTGGTATATACTGATGGATCCAAGCACTTGGGCAAGGCCGGTGCTGCATGGGCTGTATACCATCGAGGGGAAGCACGAGTAATGGGTCAGGCAGTGCCTCCATCGTGGAGCATTGTGGAGTGTGAGCTGTTTGCAGTGGTGGGGGCTTTGCGATACTTGAAGGAAGTCCACCCCCTGGCTGATGCCCATATTTTTCTGGACTGTGTCCCTGCGCTGATGTTGATCAGGAACATGTTCCCTGAGGGCGACACTGCTGAAGCCTGGGAAGTCTTTGCCCCACTGTTGAACGGGTGCGGGAAGATACACTGCGAATGGGTCCCTGGACATACTGGTGTTGCTGGGAATGAGTTGGTCGACTTGCGAGCCAAGGAATGTGTAACCCATGTACTGAGGCCTGGTGACTGGGACAGTGTTAGCTTTGGGATGGGACATGTGGCGATGGCCCGGGAATTGCGCAGACACGAATGGGCTGCCTGGCACCAGGCACAGGGCCACCAGTACTACGAACGGGCACCTACTGCGCCGCGACACCTTAGGGGACTCACCAGACTGGATGCATATGTCCTGATACGGATACGCAGCGGCACTGGACTGGTGGGACACGATGAATGCCCCGGCCGTAACGATCGATATTATTGGGTCACGACCATGCGCTACCTTCGCGACCGACCTTCGACGGATACACTGTTCAAGGATGGCAGGGTCAAGGACTGGCGAGATTGGTGGAGGGGGCACCGGTGGCTGGGACTGGGAATACCGAAGAGCGTCCCTGAACTGGATGGCGAACTGGTAGTCGCCGGGAATCCGTTGGATGGGACGCTTCTGGTTGAACGGGATGGGCAGCTAATCGTTAAAGAAAATGGGTGGGAATGTGTTAGATGTTCCACGACGCACGAATATGGTTACTGTCAGTTACCTACTGTGAGGATCGGAGGGAACAAGGGGTTCTTCATCCCCGACGACGACATGGCTTGCAGTGGTTGCGACTAGTTTATCACCGGCGCCTCGACACCACGCTCGCGATGGGAAGCATTCGTTTGGCACTTCGCCGACTCCCCGCTATGTCTGGACCAATGTATGAGCTTGTACTGGGTTCGGGTTTTTGGAAGGTGGGGGGACATGGAGTTCGGGGAACAGGTGTCGAATGTGTTGGCTTGGGCAAGGGGGTATGAGTTAGTTAAAGGTCCCCGCTGTTGTTTTTGTGATGGCACGTTCGTTCATATTTTGGGTCATTGGAGGAATACCACGCGGTGTTGGGACAGATTGTATCTTTCCTTTGTTGAATATGTGGAGACTGAAATTGCTGATGGCGGTGTTGGTGATGGATAGGACTTGCGAGACAGGAAGACGCGTGAATCTGGGAGATCACTTGCGGTCTGGGCGTCAGTGAGCCTGTTGGTAGTGATTTTTGGATTTGTGTTTGGGAGGAGGGTTGCGGGACGGTTTGCCATGGTAGTGATTTTGTTATGATTTATGGGTTACGAGGGATGTTAGCTAGATCATAAGCCATGTTTTGGCGCGACTAGGATAAATAAACTTAGATACAGTTCGGGCACCCTGTCTTACGTTCCAGGGAATTATCTTATCCACCACGATACCTTTCTTTGGCCCGACCGGGGTCAAAGTTTCTCCTCATCACTTCCATCATGGGGTCTTCACCCCCTCTCGTTCTGCAACCTCCTACCCAGCCTGATGGGGCCTCACAGTTTGGTGGGCAGGGTTGCTTATCACCTATCTTTCGGCCTCAGGGCCCCCCCTCGCTTAAACGACCACGCAGTGGTACCACCTCAACTATACGAGTACCAGACGCCTATGAAGGTGCTAATGGCATCTTCTTGAAGATGTTTGATGATTTGGCAGTGGCAGCCGGGATTGAGGAACCTCTCACCTTTGGAAAAGCCTTTCCCGTTATACTCCACATGATACAAATTTGCACGAAGACTACAGGAAGCCGACTGATGGGCTAACCGAGCACATCACCGCCCTTACTGAGGAACTGGATGACCTTCGCACCTCCACTCTCTCTCAGCCTGCTCAAACCACTGCCCCGCCGGCACCTCCTACCACCCACACTACAGAGCAGCCCTCTGTTCCTCCCCTACCTCCTGCACTTCCTACTCTACCTCCTGGCCCAGCAGTCCCCCCCTCTTGGGCTACCTTTACCAGGAGGGCAAGGAAGCCCCCTCAGAAACCCACGAAGCCTGGCCCAAAGCCAGCCAAATCCTCATCTACCTCGGCTAAGCCCCTTACCGAAAAGAAAAAGGGCCTCACTATGCGTGAGTGTCGGCTTATCATTAAACGAGACGCTTCCCCCATCACCATCACTGCTGTGCAGCTACGCGACAGCATCAACCAGGCTTTGGCCTCCACTCTCATCCAGTCTGTCTCCTTCTGGGATGGGCACGTTACTCTCACTACTATGGATACGGTTAGAGCCACAGCTGTCAACAGCAAAGTTGGCACCTTCTTGCACCTCATTCCTGGTGCCTCCACCGTCCACCTCGACACCCCTGCCACCCAGCTTCTGGTACATGGCATCGCTACCTCTACCTCTTTGGCATCGCTTGCCCAAGAACTCACTACCTTTAACTTAGGCTCATCTCTTACTGAACAGCCTAGGTGGCTCACCTCAGATTTAGCACGTGTCGGCAAACTTGCCTCAACTGTTGTTATCTCCATCACTGGACCCAAGGCTCCTTCTTTTGTGGGCAAACGCTTCTCTGCCTTTTCCAACACCTACCGCACCGAGCGCCGTCTACGCTTTAACAAATACACCCATTGTGCCAACTGCCACAGGTTTGGACACCACAGCATCAAATGCATCTTGCCAGCCTCCTGCCGCTGGTGCCTCCTCCCGCACTCTACTGGGGATCACTCCTGCCCCACCCCTACCTGTCGCCTTTACAGCCATCCCTGCAGCCATACCACACTCAGGTGTGTGAACTGTGATGGCCCACATGAATCACACTCACCTGTCTGCCCTTCACGCCCCCGTCCAGATACCCAAGAATCTGTGGCTTCGGAGGAACATGAGGAAGAGGTGGACATGGACGATTCAACATAGGTTGGGATACTTATGACAATGATGCCCTAGGGGTGTCTTGGGTTAGTTATTACGGTGCAAGGGGTGGGCTGTTAAGGCCTGCCTCGACTGATTGCTTATAGGAAACTGGCTTCGTACCGCCCCTTTGTCATGGCCCTACTAAGGGACAGTACTGGAACACTTTCTTGGGTGCCGGGTGGGGTTGATGGTGGTGGATTTTATTTGTTATGATGTTATATGGAATGTTGGTGCGAGACCGGAGTAATACTGCCGGGGGTAGTGATTTTTTGATTGTGCTGGGATTCCCGTGGCCTGGCTAGGTGGGACGGGTGGGTGCTAGGACTGTTGATGGACTTGTACTTAGCTTTCGTCTGTTGCTTGCTCGCGGGGGTGTTGGCTTGTAGAGTTGCCTTGGTGTCTCTAACTGGTCAGGATGGTTTGGGTTCGGAGGTTTTGGTATCTTGTATTTAGTTGCCTGTTTTTAGCGGGGGTAGCAGGACCCCAGTCCCATCGGTGGATCCCGGCCGGCGTTAAGCTCCTGTCGTGGGGGCACTCGATCATAAGCCATGTTTTGGCGCGACGAGTATAAATAAACTTAGATATTATTCGGACACCTGTACCTAGGAATTACACTCTCTACTGTCTGGCGTCCTCTTGAACCCTTGAACCCTGACCCTGAGCCCCTGAACCCCGAACCTCGTACAACTCGCTTCAGTTGTGCCCCCGCACCTAGACCTCGTATCCAGATTCCTGCCTGTCCGGATCGTGGTGTGCCTAGGGCTACCCGACCCTCAGACCCTGTCCGTTACACAAGATTGCGTCTACCAGGACCCAACCCACACCAAACCATGGCTACCGCTCATCTCCCCGACAACATCAATGGTCCCCTTCAGACCCTCGCGGGCCTGGGAGACGACCACGCCCTAGGTCTCGACCATGAACAACTCCAGGCCCAGTTCTACCTTGCCAGAAACCTGGCCCGCCAGATCCTGAACGCACCCGCTCCTCCTCCTCGTCAAGCCACCCCTGTCCCCCCAGAACAGACCCCCCAGTACCAACAATTACAACAACAATGCAACCTCCTCCTCCAAGAATGAGACAATGCCCGTACTGAAGGCCAAGGCCTCGAGGCCCATCTCGTTATTGTCGAAGCCAGCCTTACGCAGGCCAATGCTACTATCACGTCCTTGAACACCGCCCTTGCCCTCATGCCCGCTCCTGGTGCCACAGCCCCCGCTGGTGGCAGCAAACAAGTCTCAATCCCCGATCCTGAGCATTTCGACCGTACCACCGAGAAACTTCGCCCCTTCCTCACCCAGTTGCGGGTGAAACTCCAGGGTGATAGCCACCGATTCACCAGTGAACAGCACCACCTCGGTTACGCCATCGGTCTCCTCCGTGGACGTGCCTTCGTTCAGATCCAACACCTGGTCTTGCCCGATCGTATCAATCTCGAAAACATGAACGTCCTCTACTCCGAGCTGGAGCAAGCCTTTGGTGACCCCAACAGGGTCCAGACAGCCGAACGTGCTCTGAGGAACCTCCAGCAAAAGAACCGCCCCTTCGTGGAATACCTTGCCGATTTCCAACGCCTCGCCGTTGACACCCTCTGGAACGATGCCGCCAAACACACCTCCCTTTACCAGGGCCTCAGCACAGAACTGAAAGATGCTCTGGTTGTAACGTGTTCACGCCGGGGCGCTAGTCACGCTGCTGGGTACAATAGGAGCTGAGTTCTGCCTCCACCGGGGAGTATTAGTTCGGGCTCGCTAAGGGAGGCTTCGGTGGCGTAATAGGAAAATAAAGATAACCGTTCAACCGAGTATATTAGAATACTGTCTGTCGAAGTCTGCCGTTTCCAACCCGGAAAACAGCGGTCTTTTTAAGTACATGTATTTGAGTGCGATCATGAATTCTCACTCATGTTCTTACTCAATCAAAGCGTAAAAATAACCAAGTATCAACCGATACTTAAAACAAAACATAAAACAAACTAAGTATCAACCGATACTTAAAACAAAACATAAAACAACTAAGTTAACCGAGTACCAGCTCCGGTTACATTTCCCAAAACAAAACAAAATCCCAAAATTTAACCAAACAACGAAAGAAAAGAATTCCGCGCCTCATCCACCTCGTCGTCCTCCTCGAGTGCCGAGTGGCATTGGCACTCCCGAAAACATGCCGGTCCCCCAACACACTCATCTTCAATATCGGGCCCTGCACAGCTTCGGCAGGTATAGGAGGTAAAATACGCCGGGGCGCACTTTTTGTTGAAGTGTCGTTTTAGCCCCCTCCATTGGGAGCTCGTAAACTTGCAGTCCATCTGGTTGCAGCCCAGACAGCAGAATATGTAGATCGTTTTTCGTCTTTGCAGGGTTGGTGTGTCCCCGAGGCGTCTAAAGTTCAAGCGCCAGAGGTAGGAATCTTTCTCGCTAAGTCTTGTGAAGTCCGTATTATGCATCTTTGGGGGTATAACAAAAAAAAGGGGGGGGGTGCTTTCGTGTATGGGTAATAGGTATGGTATGTTAGGTGCGAAGGTTCGTAGAGGGGGGAGGGTGTGCTTATTGGTCTGTATCTAGGTGCGAAGTGCACCTCTTTATGTGCTTCTAGTTCGTGTACGTGTGTGGTTTCGCTTAGAGTATTTCTGGTGTGGGTGCGTGGGTTTCGTGTAGGTGGGTGTGTGTGGGTCTCGTTTAGAGTATTTCTGGTGTGGGTGCGTGGGTTTCGTGTAGGTGGGTGTGTGTGGGTCTCGCTTAGAGTATTTCTGGTGTGGGTGCGTGGGTTTTGTGTAGGTGGGTGTGTGTGGGTCTCGCTTAGAGTATTTCTGGTGTGGGTGCGTGGGTTTTGTGTAGGTGGGTGTGTGTGGGTCTCGCTTAGAGTATTTCTGGTGTGGGTGCGTGGGTTTTGTGTAGGTGGGTTAGTTCGAGTCCTGCTCTTGCTCTTCTTGCGGGGAGTACTCTCCATCGCTGTAAGGGGCCCAGAATCCCTTTGGCGCCCATGGTGGTTGCTCCCATCGGTTTACTTCGGGTATTGTAGGTGCCCAACACATGGTTACCTCACAGAGTGTTGGCGGGTCTCCTTCCTTGTTGTTGGCCCACCACTCGTGAATTAGTTCAGTCGCATTTCCTAATCCTTCTGCTGGTTCCCAACTGTTCTCGCTTTGGGGGTATTCCTTCCATTTGATCAGGAATTCGTCTTTGTTGTACCTCTGTCTGTGATCCAGAATGTCTTCTACTTCCCATTCCGGATATTCGTTAACGAGTATTGGCGCAGGTTTTGCTTGGGCTCGTCCTGGGAACTTTGTGTCGTCATTAGGTATGTACTTTTTTATCGAGCTTGCGTGGAAGGTTCCTTCTGGTCGTCGGTACATTTTCGCGTTCATTTTCACCGTGTAGTTCTCGGTATACTCGTCGAATGCAATCACCGTGAATGGTCCTTTCCACATGGGTTCTAATTTCTTGCTTCGTCCTGACTGGGTAGCGAACAGGCTGCCATAAACCAGGACCTGTTGTCCAATTGGGATGCGCTTGTGCACTTTGCAACGTTTGGCCGCACTCCTGGTTGTTCGGAATCGCGCCAGCTGGAGGTTTTGGAATACCAGGTTCCTCATGTCTTGGTGGCAGTTCAGGAATTCATCGGTAGCTGGTACCGACGATTTACCGAACCGTAGCGTCTTCATCATAGGGTATTCCTTCCCGAACACTACTGCGTATGGTGAGGATCCATAAGTCTCGGTATATGATCCATTTATGTGTGCCGCGGCTTCTGGAAGTGTCGGTTTCCAGTTGGTCTGTCTCTTGTTTGTGATGTTTCTCATAGCTGTTTTTAGTTCTCTAATCCATCGTTCTACTTGTCCGTTCGTTTCGTGGTGTCCAGGTTGGGCGCAGAGGTGCTCGATGCCTAGGGATTTACACCATTGTTGCCAGAATTTTGATGTGAATCGTGCATCTGCGTCGGTGACTATGGAACAAGGGTATCCATGAGGGGTGCACACGTTTTTGGTTAGTGTAGCGATGGTCTGTTCTGTTGTGTCCGTTGATTTGGTAGGTATGAACCATGTGTATGCACTTAGTCTGTCCATAACTACCATAACCGTGTCATATCCTTCCGATTTATTGAAGGGTCCTGCGAAGTCGATGGCAATCGATTCAAATACTTCCGCCGGTATTGGTAACGTCTTTGCTGTTCCTTCCTGGAGTTGAGTCCGGGGTTTGTTGACTTGGCATGCCTCACATTGCGCTGCATATAGTTAGAAGTCTTTCTTCATCTGTGGCCAAAAGAAGTATCCTGTCGCATACCGGAGGTTTCTTTCTGCACTATGATGTCCATTGTTATGGATGTTCCTTATGATGTATTCTCGTAGCGTTTCCTTTACTCCTGCATAGCCATGCGGGACATATAGGCACCAGGCTCCGTATCGGGTAGGAGAGTACACTAGTCCATCGTCTACTTCGTAGAGGTTAAGGTCCGCCGAGTCGGCGTTCAGTAGTCGTTCGTATAGTGGGTCGTTTCTATATCCTTTGATCATTTGTTGTCTCAAGCTGTTTTCCATCTTCTTGCATACTTGGAATATGGCTTCTTCTTCCTTATTTTCTGTATCCTTATCGGTTATGCGTTTCGGTGGTCGATCCTCCGCTACCGGAATGTACAGGTTTCTTCTGTACTCGTCCATTGCTGGTGGCATAACTGATTCAATAACTTCATGGGCGTATGTTTCTGATTCCTCGCTTGCCCTGGACACGTATGGGTCTTGGCTTACGTTACCTGTTAGGAGAAATGGTGGCGGGCTACTTGGTGGACCTTCGGTTGGCATTTCCAGTCTAGATGGGTCGATCCATGTTTCCGGGCGAGGGTGGTAGATGGATGGTTCTTGGCGTGGTTGGGGTGTATCGATCTCTGATGTGAGCTGCTGCATTTCTGTAAGGATATCTTCGTCAGGGGTGCCATAGGATGTTCCTGATTGGTGTGACTTCAGTTTGGGGGAATACCCGGAACCTAGTTTGTCGCTTTCGTGGTAAGGGCATTCGTCAATGTCGCATGCCGTGAAATGGAGGCTTGCATGTTCTCGTTCTGCCAGGGGAGTACTAGTGTGGGTGGTTTTGTCTCCCCAGTCGTTACCTTCACGGATGGTACAGTCTGTAGCCCAGCTTTCGGGTTCCTGAAGTACAGGAGGGGGTGTGTCTGGAGTGTCTTGGACTGATGGTGGTTGGTAGTTTGACATTGTAGCTCGATAGCTTGATGGTCCCTTCTCGAATTCGGTAGTATCAGATAAGTCGTCGTCTTGGCTAGTAGTGTCTTGAGCATAGTGAGGTTGCTCTTCTAGGGGAATGTCTTCATAGATCCGGGAAAGAGCGTCTGCTAAATAGTTTTTGCTGCCTTCTTGGTAGATTATCTTTGTATCGTATTTGCTGAGTTCCGTTACCCATCTAATTTGTTTCCTGCTAGGTTGCTTCATGGTTTTCAGGAATATTAACGGCCGATGGTCTGTGACAATCGTGAATTTTCTTCCCATTAATATGTGGCTGAAACTGTGTAAGGCGTCCACTATGGCTAGTGCCTCCTTGTCGGTTGTCCCGTAATTTAGTTGTGAATTAGTGAACTTTCGGCTATGGAGCATTGCCGGTCTCGCTGTTTCGCATGTGGGTCCTTGTCCTACCCATGCTCCTATACCAACATCCGATGCATCCGTTATTAGCCATATTGGTTCCCCTGAATCCTTCAGGGGTTGCATGACTGCATGTTCCTTTAGTAGGTGCTTGATATTTTTAAACGCCTTATCGTGTGTTGGTGTCCATACCCATTCGGCTCCTCCGGTTAGGTCTGACAGCGGGGCCGCGAATGTGGCATGGTGGGGCAAGAACTGTGCCACATAGTTTAGTAGTCCCAGGAACCGTTGTAGTTCCTTTTTGTTTGTTGGCGTCGTTCATTCTTCCAAGGCTCGTATTTTTTCAGGTGCCGCATGTATGCCGTTATCATCGATAATGTGGCCTAAGATGTCTAATTCTTTCGCAAACAGGTCTGACTTTCCTTTGCTTGCGTAATACTTAGCTTCGCGTAGTTTTTCGCACACTAGTTGGAGGTGTTTTTCGTGGTCTTTCGCTGTATCCGAGAATACCAGGATATCGTCAATGTACACCCACACGAAATCATGTAGGTATTCGCCCAATAGGTCTTCCATTATGCGCATGAAGGTGGCAGGGGCATTCTTGTCTCCTTGCAGCATTACTCTGCTTATCATTGTCCCAAATGGTGATTTGAATGAGTTATTTTTCTCATCCCTGGGGTCCACTCTTGTTTGGAAGTATGCGTCGCGTAGGTCAATCTTACTTCGGTACTTCCTTCTTCCTACCGCATTCAGAATGTCTTGTTGCCGTGGTATTGAGGGTGTGTCTTTGATTATCAAGTCATTGCGTCGCTTAAGGTCAACCAGGGGCCTAATACCCACTCCGTCCTTTTTGGGTTGTACAAACATAGGGGCTGCTCCCGTTACTGCTTCTCGGTAAAGGACGCCCTGGTTTAGCTTTGTTTGGATCCATTCATGCAGTTTGGATTTGTATGCCTCAGGTACTGAGTAAGTCGGCTCATCCCTGATTTGTGCTCCAGGGGTAAGCTGTACGCGGTGGTTGATTTTTCGTAGTGGCGGTAGCCCGTCCGGTATCTTGTCCGGGAATACGTCGTCGTATTCTTCCATTATTGTTTGACCCCTTTCTGCTACTGCTGACCTATGTTCCCCACTTGTTGGCTTACAAGATACTTTCACCTTCTGCTTAGGGAAGGTGATCGTCATGTCGCCACAGCCGATAGTTGCCTTATGACGAGTCATAAAGGGCATGCCGAGTAATGCGTCGTATTTTGCAACGTTTCCGATTAACATTGGGTTGTTTGGGAATCTTGCTTTTCCTATCTGCACTATGGTGGTTGTTTGTCGGT
This sequence comes from Tuber aestivum, assembly GCA_900010015.1. NCBI lineage: Eukaryota > Fungi > Ascomycota > Pezizomycetes > Pezizales > Tuberaceae > Tuber > Tuber aestivum. Next base: position 184,167 of record LN890980.1, read on the forward strand.
CGCTTGTTGACCGTGATCCCTTCATGGCCATATTGAGCGTAATCGGGTATTTGGTAGGTTGGGTGTTTATGCCGTGTGCGGCTACAAATGTGTTGCTGAGGATGTCGGATCCTATCGTTCCTGTATCGAACAGGACCTTTGCTGGGAACCCGTTAATTTCTACCGTTCCCTCTAAGGACTGGAAGGGGAGTATTTTCGTATTTGCTGGGGTGGTTTTATAGCAGTCAATTGTTGCCGTTACCGAGTTGATGTGGATTTCTTCCAGGTAGTCCTCTATTTCTCCTTCAAGAGTGTTTGTAGTTACTTCCTTTTTTACAGCTTTGCCTTTGCTTTTCTTAGCATAGCAATCCTTTGCGTAATGGCCTCTTTTTCCACATTCGAAACACTCATTGTTTTCCTTTCGCTGCCGTTGTCGCTGGTTGCTTTTTGTTGTCATCCTTTCCTTTTTCTGTTTATTCGCAGGTGTGTTGTACCTCCTTTCCATTCCTTTGTGCTGTTGGGGTTGTTTTCGGTAAGCTCCTGTGTCCCACAGGATAGCGTCATGTCGTTCTGCTCTTTTGATTATCGCGTTGATATCATCGGTTGGTAGCTCCTGAGGTTCCACTACCTGGCGTAACTTCATGTGCATGGCTTCATAGAATCGTTTCTTTAAGGAGAATGCTGACACCGTTCCTGCTGGGAGCCGAGAGTGGTACATGAGTAGTGCGGTAGCGGTTTTGGTAATTTTATCCGTGTTATGGTTGGCTACTTGGGATATTGCATTGAACCTTTCGAATAGCTCATCCTTGTTCCGTGATGACTGGAACCGGTCCTGCAGGTAGCCGGATACCGTTATCGCTCTGACCTTGTCTGGTTCCTGATACTCATTTATGCATTGTTGGTAGGCTTCCATAGCCTCATCTGTGCAAAATGCTCCAAGGTAAATTCCGGATCCATATTCCGTCATGGATATCCCGTTTATTGCTAGGTATTGTCGTACACTAGTAAGCCATCTGGTGAAGGCTTCTGGTCTCAGGTCTTCTCCGTTTCCTGAGAACGATTTAGGTTGCGGGATTTTTATCTTTGGTTTTTCATGTGCTGGTGGGTCTGGTGGTGGCGGTGGCACAGGGCCGGGAGTTCCGCTACTAGACATGCTGCGTTCGCTATCTGACGAGTCGCTTGGTGGGGGAGGCGGTGGTGATGGCGGTGGTTTGGGTTGCGGTTTGCGTTCCTTCGCAGGTGATTCCGGGAATTCACCAGGTGTGGCGCCTTTCTTCCCTTTTCTTTGGGTTAGGCCTTCTCGTGGGACTTGTTTCCCACTCCGAGTTGTAAGTGGATCTATGTCGCACTATCTGTGATGCAGGAGCCGACCCCGAGGTCTGCCGCTTCTGCCGGTACCGTTCGATAAGTTGAATCTTCGTAGGTTGATCAGGCCCTGATTCGTTGTGGTGTTCTAACCACTCGCTGAGGTTAAAAAAATGTAACGTGTTCACGCCGGGGCGCTAGTCACGCTGCTGGGTACAATAGGAGCTGAGTTCTGCCTCCACTGGGGAGTATCAGTTCGGGCTCGCTAAGGGAGGCTTCGGTGGCGTAATAGGAAAATAAAGATAACCGTTCAACCGAGTATATTAGAATACTGTCTGTCGAAGTCTGCCGTTTCCAACCTGGAAAACAGCGGTCTTTTTAAGTACATGTATTTGAGTGCGATCATGAATTCTCACTCATGTTCTTACTCAATCAAAGCGTAAAAATAACCAAGTATCAACCGATACTTAAAACAAAACATAAAACAAACTAAGTATCAACCGATACTTAAAACAAAACATAAAACAACTAAGTTAACCGAGTACCAGCTCCGGTTACACTGGTACACGTCTTCCCCGTCCCTGAATCCTTTAATGATTACCTCTCCCTCCTCAAGCAGCTGGACAACAATGTCCGCGCCCGCGCTGCTGAAAAGAAAGGCTCCTCCTTGTCTTCTTGGAGGACTTCCACCCCCGCTGCTACTCGCACCCCTACTCCAGCTCCACCCCCACCTTCCACAGCTACGGGCACCGCCTCCGGCCCCATGGATCTCTCTGCAGGTCATCGAAAGCTCACCCATGCCGAAAGGCAAGACCGGATTAGCCGGGGCCTCTGTCTCTACTGTGGGGGACACGGACACATGGCTCACGCTTGTCCCAACAAGGGACCTTGCCCCCTCCACGGGGCTAGTACATACACCGTCCCCACTCCTGAGGAGCCCCTCCCTGCCCATGAACAGTCGGAAAACTAGTGGTCCCATGTGCAGCCATCGGCACTGACATGGGACATGTTAAGTCTTCTCCTGGTTTAGTTATTTCTAGTTTATCTCTGGACGAAATGGAAAATGGAATTGAGGATAACCACTTGGTAGTCGCCTGTGACATTATAGACAACCAACACGTAATCCGAGCCCACGCCCTTATCGATTCTGGAGCAACTAGTTATGTTTTCATGGATATAGACTTCACTAGCCGTCACCACCTACCCTTATCCCAACTCAAAACACCTGTCCACCTTTCTGTCATAGACGGGAGACCCATTAGCTCAGGGGCCATTACCCATATCGCCCGTTTCGAGCTCAAAATAAATAACCACCTAGAATCCATCACGGCCTTTATCATCAAGCTCTGCGGTTACCCCCTCACCCTGGGTATCCCCTGGCTGAAACAACACGACGTCACAATACGCTTTGCCTCCAATGCTATTACCTTTGAATCAGACTACTGTCTTAAGCACTGCACCCCTGACGTGACGGGTATCCAAGGGATTGAGTACGAGATCCCCCATTTCCTCAAGGCCTACGCCATCCAACGTGCCCTGGATCATACAGTGTTGGAGTAACAGGAGGTCAAAGAGATTGTTCCTCCTGAGTACCATGACTTCCTACCCGTGTTCCTGAAAAAGGAACAGACACAACTACCACCAAGCCGCCCCGGAGTAGACCACGAAATACCCTTAAAGCCTGGCTTTACGCCTCCTTTTGGTCCACCATACAATCTGTCCCCACCTGAGTTGGCTGCCCTAAAAGGGTGGATCGACGAAAACCTGGACAAGGGTTTCATTAGTTCCTCTACCTCCTCTGCCGCATCCCGGGTACTCTTTATCAAAAAAAGGATGGTACCCTGCGACTCTGCGT
>LN890980.1:196173-207712 GCA_900010015.1 Tuber aestivum
AGTTGTGCCCCCGCACCTAGACCTCGTATCCAGATTCCTGCCTGTCCTAATCGTGGTGTGCCTTGGGCTACCCGACCCTCAGACCCTGTCCGTTACAGTGGTAGGGTGTCAGGTGATCAGATCTTAGAGAAGGGAGAGTGGAGGGGTAGACTCAAAGACAGTAAACAATGTCTATTGGTAATCGTGTTTGTGTCTGACTAGACAGCCTCCTAGGGAAGCAAGAGAATGGGGAGATCAACTAGAGCCTGTTGGCTGTTTTTCCCTACTGTAACTGGAAATGTAGTTCAGTCTGTTCAATTCAGGGATTTGTTTGTAGTTTTATTTTACTTGTGGTTTTGAGTATCCTTTGATACTCATTTTGTTTTACTTGTGGTTTTGAGTATCCTTTGATACTCAGTTTGTTTTATTTGTGGTTTTGAGTATCCTTTGATACTCAGTTTGTTTTACTTGTGGTTTTGAGTATTCCTTGATACTCAGTTTATTTTACTTGTAGTTTCGAGTATCCTTTGATACTCAGTTTGTTTCACTTGTGGATTTGAGTTAGAAATGCTTGGGAAATTGCCCATGCAGGACATGGATGGATTTTTGTATTTAAAAGACCGCTGATTCCTTCAAAGAAACAATAGACTTCGACAGACAGAGTATTTCTAATATGCTTGGTTGAACGGTTACCTCTTCAAGTCCCTATTCTTTATATCTTTCTCTCAAAGCCTCCCTTAGCGCAGTACGCCCATAGATTGTAGATCAACTTGTGCGCTACTCCTATTGTACCCGGAAGTGTGACTAGTACCCCGGTGCGAACATGTTACACCTACTGCGAACTGTAGTTCTGGCTATCTGACGATAGTAGTTAAGGGCTTGCTGACCATGCAAAGGCTAAGTGAAGTGAATGTGAGAAGTGGACAGATCTCCCTATAAGAGGCAGAGAGAAGAGGACGAGAAAGGAACGAAATCAGCCTGCTATCTAAAGCAGGTGTTTTACCATATCTCACATGTAGCTCCTTATTTTGAGAGAGATAGTGTCACTACAATGGAAAGGATCCTACTACCAGGCAGTCGAAGAGGACCTCTTAAGGACCAACCCTCAAGGGAAAAAGAGTCCTGTGATGGTAGACAGAAGTCAATACCCAGGATGTGAGAGGAGAGGAGAGCAAGAATCTCCAAGGCTGAAGCCAAAGACAGGAGTGGGTGGGAGAGTGGTGATAACTTCACAATGCAACTTGTAGTATTGAGTTTTCAATTAACGAGGATGTTGCAGAGATGGAGGATGTTCTTAAAGGTAGGACTATTTTTTTTTGTTTATCTTATTGATTATTTGTTTAGAGCACAAAAAATGTATGTAGTACTAGTACTAGATATGATGACAAAAAAAACATATACCTCGTCTCACCACAGGAAAAAGCCAAACCCTCAAGCTCCTCTGATATGGAGCCAACTGCATATCTTGCCTTGAAGAAAAGAAACACAAGCCTGGCTAAGTAGATGAACAAAGAAATCCTAACTAAGAAGAAAGCAGGAAGGGTTAGGAAAACCCACTGAGAAATCTCAAAAGAACAAAAAAAAGGTTAGAAGCCAGCCACATAGAGGCTCTAAGGGGTAGGTAGTAGAATCTATAGTAAAAAAAGAGTAGAGCAGCAAGTAGAGTCAGAAGCTTCCAGTACTTGAGATATGCCAGCTGATCTGGATTTGGTACTTGAGAATAGAGGAAATAATGAGAGTACTAGAACCAAGACAATTATTGTTGAAAATAGCAAAATACTGCTCAGCATGCTCACCTCTTTCCTTACTCCTATTACCCCTCCCTTCTCCATTCCCTTTATCTCCTATCTTCCTATCCCCCTATCCTTCTATCCTCCTATCCTCCTGTGCTCCTATCCTTAGATTCTCCTATTTTGCCATCCTCCATTCCTGCTGCAGGAGCAATGGGAGAATAGTAGAGTACAGGAGAACACATTGCAGAGTGCTAAAGAGCAGATAGTGGAGTACAGAAGAGCACATGGTGGAGTGTGGAAGAGTGCAGAGTGGAGCATAGAACTTGAAGAGCACATAGTGGGGTATAGAAGAGCTCATGGTGGAATGCAGAAGAGTACATGGTAGAGTGCAGGAGTACAGCAGAAGGCATATGGCAGGAAAGCAATGCAGAAGGCATTTGGTATAGGAGCATGATAGAAGGTATATAGTAGGAGAGTGCAGCAGAAGGCATACTGTAGGGAAGGATAGGGTAAGGTACATGGTAGGGGAGTACGGCAGTAGATATATGGCAGGAAAGTGTAGTGGAAGGTGTATGGCATATGAGTACTGCAAAAAGTATACAACCTAGGAGCGTGGCAGATGGTGTACAGTACAGAAGCATGGTGGAAGGCCTATGGTACAGGAGCATGATGGAAAAGCATAGCAGAATAGTGCATACTGATGGGAAGGGGTGAGCTTGTCTTTTATTTGTTAGCTTTTCTTGTTTACTCAGGTAGAAGAGGTTATATGATAGAGGAGAGGTATGAGTTTGTCCTTCACTAGATAGTTTGTGTTTGCTTGCAAGTGGGATGAGAGACTTACCTAGGAATCAGGGAACTTGGTTTGTAGTTTGAGTACATTGCGGTTACAATTTATACACCTATCTTTTTGTAATGGGGGCTCCCTCAGGAAGATGGATCCTAAGGATATGACTCTACCAAACTTCGAATTTCTCAAGCACTGTTCTTGCAAAATGTAAAGAATAAAAGTAAATGGTAAAACTTAATATTGTTAAGCTCAAACTTATCTCAATTAAAGTCTCTTGAGAGGATATTGATTGTATTGGGATAGGAGAGTTCTCATATAATCTTTAAGTAGTTAATGTTATACTAAAAACTCCTTCATCATGTTACCCCAATTAATATGAGTATGCTCTTCCCTGTAAGAGTTGCCCAGCACCATTACCGTGTTCCTAAAGGGTCTAAGGTGTCAGTGCACTCTAGCAGTAATTTTCTATATGCAAATCAGTTCCTGTGAAGTATTTACCAATACACCTGTGGGAGAGAAAACTTCTGCATATTGGTGACTCATTAGTAGCTAACTGTCGAGTCACCTGAGAGATCTAAGTAAATAACTCTCTTCCCATATGCAATGATCTATACAAGCACCTGTAGACATCAGCTGTCTTTCAGTTAAGTTTCTATCTATTTTGATTATGAACTTAGAAGACCTGGGATGCTCCTGCAGAGAGCTGTGGTAGTAGCAGGACCTACAGGCACTATCCATAGTCCCTTACCCCTGGCACATGACTTGCCATAATAAGTATTATGCTATTAGAGTCTTCAAACAACCCACAAAGAGCCTATGGCAAAAGGGCATATGTAGGCTTGATTGGCGTAAAACCTTCCCAGATGTCTCTAGCACTACTCTGGGGACCCTTCTAGATAGCTTACACTAACTCCATCAGTCTTGCTCTGTTTTACTCTATTCCTTTTGGAGAACATACCTGATCTTCTCACCTTGGCCCCCTTGTATATCCTGTGAACAGCTTCCGGTCTGATAAACAGCTGTGATGTATCCAGTGTTATAGATATGTCTTCATAGATTCAATTTAACTAGTAAGATGGCAATTCCACCTACCTTGGTCCCTGATGCCCGAGATGACCCCTGAGACTGTAGGTACCTGTTTAGAATAATTCTGCCAAGTTACAGCATGTACAAGGCATTATAGCTCCTCCTGGAGTCTTCTGATCAGCATGCACCCAAGTGTCTGTCAAGCGCCATTGCGTAACAAACAATCCTGCCATTTTCCGGAATTCTTCTGAGAACATTTCCAACAGAAGGTAGGGTAATAGTGTCCCAAAGTATAACGGGTCGGGTCTGAGGGTCAGGTAGCCCAAGGTACACCACGACAGGGACGGGCAAGTATTTGGAGATGAGGTCTAACGTATTTCACCCAGTAATGGGTTACCCCCCAGTAATGAGTCACGTATCCGAACTTTTGTACTCCACTAAAACATTAGATTCTATAACCACATTTTTATCTAAGCCTCTGTAATTTATTATTGGTATAGAATTACAGCAGGCAATGGCTATTACAAAGTTTAAAAGATTTTCGAAAAGAAATGCCTTTGGAATCCAGCAGAGTGATATTACATGAGGATATTTTAGGTCTCCGCCACTGGCGACATTGCAAGACCACATGTCTGGGAATAATTGATTGAACGCCTAGTAGATCTGTAGGGGCGGCTGCTTCTGGAGCTAGAAGTTGCAAAATTTGATTTGAGTAACTATTGATTGTAAGCAAGAGTTTTCAAAATTCAACACATAATGACAGAATATACATACAACTTCATCTACTTCTTTATCACTTGATTCATCATCAGAACTCTAAGAAACTTCCAGTGTAACTTTCCTGGGCTTTACAGCTTTGATTCTTCTCTTTGGAACCTCTGGTTTTTTACCCTTGGCTCTTCTCCTGATCCTTCCTGCCTCAGCTTTTACCTGCTTTTGAAGATCATCCCTTTCACGCTTCTTATACAATTTACCAAGAACCTTTGTATGAAGGAGAAGCCCCCTTTGATCTGACGGCGGTCTGGCTTACTTGGCTGTCTAGCCTCAAGTTGTTTGATTCTTGCTTTGTCAAGAATTGATTGAGTTTGAGCCTTTTCTGCCAGCTCAATTGCTTTATGGAGTAAAACACTTGCCTCTCCAAGATCCTTAAGCTCAGTGGCCTTTTTTCTAATCTGATCAACTTCCTGAGCTCTGTCATCCCTCCCACTCAAGGGGCGAAGGCCAAAACATCTGGCTGAAAGGGGGATAGCTGGAGTGGTATTCAGTTGAAGGTTAGAATTTTGTAGTACATGCTGTCGATTGAATGGAATCATCCCACTGGCACGCCAAGCTGACACCACATTCTCTGCAGTCATAGCCTTCTCCCTGGCTCTTTGTAGCATGGGATAGAAGTCTTCTTTACGCATCTTCCAAAAGGGCCCATGGTTGTGTTGAAAGTCCTCAAGCTCTTGTTTATAATATGTTTCCAATGGTGAAAATAATCCAATATCCAAGGGCTGCAGGATATGCATTGTATGAGCAGGAAGACAGATGCGGTGCACATTATTGGTAAGAGTATGCCCAATGAATTCGATGTTGTTGACATGGGAGCTGTGACCATCAAGGACAAGCATTCTGTATTCGATAATTCCATTTGCTGGATGCGAGCAGGGTTCAAAGATTTGATCAAACCAATCAATAGCAATCTCAGAGGAGGTATATCCAGCTTTGGAATAGGTGAAGAAGGCGTCGCTGTCAATTTCGTAGCTGATATTTGAATGGTGGCCTATGAGATATACGGTTGAAGAGTGAATTACAAGAGGGGCCAATACTCTTCCATCACTAGCAATGGCTTCAATAACAGTAACCCAGTCCCTCTTACCATCCTGCATGATCCTTGGATTCCGTCTTCCAGTGCGGCAGAGAACAGTTCCACCAGCCCCTAATCCCATTGCAAACCCTTTCTCATCTGTATTCCAAACATTTTCTGGAAGGATATGATATCGGCTCTTTAACACATAAAATCTTTCGAGATGCTCCTTGAGAATTGAAACATCGGTTGCCAGTGCTCGCTACTTGTCGATACTTTTAGCAACCTTGGTTTGAATACCCGGGTGTCTATGAACAAACCGGTCTACCCATTCCTTTCCAATCTCAGCCACTCTTTCTTTGGCTTTTAAAATTTTATACACCATTTGTAGGACATGTCTTCGGCGGAGAGGAATACTACGATCATTGTAATCTTCAATTTTGTGTGCTATAACTTTCTCCTCTAAGTGGGTAAGTAGTTGCTGACCTTCATGAGCTGTCTTCCGAGGAGTGGTGCGACCCTTAAGGCGATTCTGGAGAGTTGTATTGGAAACTCCAAAGGATTCAGCCAAATACCGAATTGAGAGAGTAGGATTCTACTCTTTGGTGTGGATGGTACCCTGGAGGCGTTCCTCTAGGTCAGACTTGTTGTTTGGCATTTCTGGTATGAAATTGTTGTGTGAAATGTGAAGTTGAAAGCATGTTGGTGGTATGTTAACATTTACAAGTCTGAGGAGTAAATGACAACAAATCTTTAAAACTCTTACTCAGCCTCAAACCTTGCCCTAATCTTTTATAACTTTTAGGTCCCATGGCACATTACCTATATTGTCACCTGGAGAAATATTGGATATTTTGCAAAAGTCATTCCAGTTCTATATTACAATTTGTTACAGAATTATGATATCTCACTTGCTCTATTTACAGATGGGAAAATGAAGCATATATTTCAAAGCTTAGCAGGCTGGTTTGATACCGTTAAGGCAATCTTGAATTTTAATTTGAAGAAGATCTGAGCATTTTTACACCCACAAATCATGAATTTGTCAAAAGAAATTGTTGAGATAGTGTGACCTATTACAGGGGGGTGACCCATTACTGGGTGAAATATGTTAGGGACAAGGGTACAACCGAAGCGAGTTGTACGAGGTTCCGGGGGGTTAGAAGTTCAGGGTCAGGGTTCAAAGGTTCAGCAGGACGTGAGATATGGGTTCAAGAAGGGAAGACTGTCAACCATGTGGCACAGTCAAATGCAACAGTGGCTGTGCAAATAATTGCCAAGATAATGAGTGATTCACTATGAAAAAGTGTAACTATTGTAAGAGATATTAATTATATACAATAGTTTGAGAGTCTGAAACTCTACAATGACTTCCATATATTTTGGTAACCTTCTCTCTAAAGTCTAGTATACCATAAGCAATGCCTTCTTAGTATACTCTTGGCATTCTCTCAGTACACACCCAAAACTTCTAGATTAATGCTGGTTTTACTAAATTCAAGCATTCTAGTACCATTTGATGTAATGCACAGATATTGTATCTGCCATTGGGGAAATGTTTTTGTTTGTAGTATACTATATCAGTATAATATATTATACTTCTTCATATAATTTACTTTAACTGACTTACATGCTAAATTTATGATTACTCAGCAATTGTATGTTGCATTTCAATGCCAAGCCACAGATTTTAGACCAAAAATTCAATTTTCAATCAAGGATGCCACTCCCGATACTTGCTTCTACTAAATTAAAAAAACGTACTTTTATTTTACTTCACTTGCTCTATATTTCTACGTTTTTTTTTACCTAAGTTAGACTACTATTGGGTGGGTGATGTTTAATTGAAAACCCCCAGAAATGAGGTTGACACTTATGCCTTCTTGTACTATAGAAGAGAGTGTAATTCCGAGGTACAGGTGTCTGAAGGAGATTACCAGATTGCGTAAAGAAAGTAAAATATAAAGGGGCACACCTCTTTATATAATAAGGAAATCCTCCATGATTACTAATACAAAAGAAAGTTCTTGGCATTGCGTGCAGCCGCGATCCTTCTGTCCAGTTCTACCATATTCCGTTACGCAGTAACGTATCCCAATCGCTTATAGCAAGGAAATCCAACTACGTAACCAAAGAAACCACAGCCAATATACGCAACCAAAACTCCATGCCTATTCCATTTCTGTCGTCGAGTGGCCATGACACAAAGGTAGGGTAAGTATATCCATAGTGATATGAAACTAGTCTGGATAGCAAAGTAATGTGACTCTCCTAGATAGGGTAAACTCCAAGTTATTCGGCCTTCCAACCTACTCTTAGGCCAGAGTGGAGATAATCTACTTACTTCTGCTACTTAGGTACACCTACTCCTTAAGTACCTTCTGTTCTTAGGGATACCTGGACCATCAAATATTTCACAAACAAGCTCTAGCATGCCCACATAGTCTACCATCTGATGTTTTGGTCTTATGTATGGGTGTAGACTTAGGTTGCCATAGCTCTATAACATAGGATCGTTATACTTTTCCATCAGTAAATATTAGTTAGTTCAGTACATGACAGTTGACATAAGAGAGAGAGTGTGAAAGAGAAACTTTGTTTTTTACCTGTGAGTTGTGTGTGATCCTTCAGTTATCACTTGGCATTTTTTTATAGATTATCATGATAGCCAGTTACCTGCTTGTTTTACAGTGGCCTGGCCATCACGAAATCTATTAATCATAACTACAAGCACTAATATTAAAGAGAAATGCAGGGAAAGGTACATTCTTAAGAAGTGACTCAAAAACCTATGGATTATGTGACTAAAATAGAAAAAAAAAAAAAAACAGTATTGGCATTGTAAATGTATTTGAGAAGCTCAATACTACTTCAAGTTCTGTTCAGAAAAGCAAACTGGAAAAGATAGTTCAAGATCTGCAAGTACAATTTCAGAAAATTTTCAGCATGAAGGAGTTGATTGATGCTATGATAGTGATAATTTGTGAGATAAAGGCACAGCTCTACTTAGTAGTATAAAGTAAGCTACAGGAAAAGTGGCTATGTCAGGAGATTCAGAAATTATAAAATTCTGCTAATAGTATATACCTATTTATTGTTATGGTACTATAGGTTTAGAATTAGTATCATTAATAATCTCATCTATTAGTCTCTAAGGTTAAATAGGACAGACCATATATAGCTTAAAGTATTCCATGGGAATACCTGATATGACTGAGAAATCAGACGTCTTATGGGAAGGTCTGTGCACTACTGGTTAACCATTGTGGACTATGAAAAATAATTAACTGGTCCCCCAAACAAAATAAAAATAAAAATAAAGACTTTACAACTATGACTAGATAGCAAGTTAGATCAGATGACATCAGTAAAGAAAAGAGAAGAGGAAACATATTAAAAGAAAGAAAAAGTCTTCTTGAAAGATCAAGAAGATACTCCAAGAGGACAGAGGCACCAATACTACTGGTAAGATCGTAAACCCATATGAAGAACATGGTTAGAAAGGCAGCAGTTTGGTTTAGCTGGTGCATTAAGTATTGGAGACAGTATTGGGTGGTAAGGACATGGCAGGACCGGTGTTTTCAGTTTAGTAGAGGTATAATAGCTCTTATCTGGATCTGATGCTGTACTTGAAGGTTCAATAACCCTTGATGTATTTAGGATCTGAACTGCAGTAGCAGAATGTGATACTGGCAAGAAAGTATGAGACAGAGCAGGAGGTATCAATGAGACTTATTGAGATATCAGAGCTATTTTTTTGATCTGCTTTTGATCCTGGCTCTCTCGTTCTTGCTGGAGTTGAATAATATCTTTACCAGTAATGATTTGTGCCTTCAAAAAGATCTGGAAATCTGCCCTTACTGCTTTTCGTTCTACCTAACCCTTTTGTAGCCTCTCAGCCTCTGCTTTTGTAATTTCTGTCTCTTTCAGTGCCGACTTGGTCAAATCTATAAGGCCGAGAATAATAGCAGGATACGATTCCTGTGTGTTACGGCCACCCAGCCATGAAGACGGAACGTGCATGGGTTTTTCGTTGCATATATAGGTTGTGGTTTCTTTGGTTGCATGGTTGGATTTTCTTTGTAGGCATGATTGGGTGGCGTTGCCGCGCAATGGAAGAGGGTGGAACTCGATGGAAGAATCGCGGCTGCGCGTGACGCCAAGTACTTTCTTTTGTATTAGTGATCATGGAGGATTTCTTTAGTATATGAAGGGGTGTGCCCCTTTACATTTTACTTTCTTTACGCAATCTGGTAATCTCCTTCGGACGCCTGTACCTAGGAATTACACTCTCTACTATCTGGCGTCCTCTTGAACCCCTGAACCCTGACCCTGAACTCCTGAACCCCGAACCTCGTACCACTCGCTTTGGTTGTACCCCCACACCCAGACCTCGTCTCCAGAATCCCGCCTGCCCTGATCGTTGTGTGCCTTGGGCTACCCAACCCTCAGACCCTATCCGTTACACAAGATTGCATCTACCAGGACCCAACCCACACCCAACCATAGCTGCTTCGTTTCTCCCAGAAGAGATCAACGCCCAACTCCTGGTCCTTGGAGCTATTGGGAATGAAGGCATGCAAGGCCTGTCTCACACCCAGATCCAGAACCAGTCCACCCTGGCCAGGGACCTGGCCCGCCAAATCATGAACGCCCCAGCTCCTCCTCCTCGACAAGCTACCCCCATCCCTCCTGACAGACCCCCCAGTACCAACACCTGCAATAACAATACAACCTCCTGACCCAAAAACGAGATGATGCGCGTACTGAAGGCCAAGGTGTTGAGGCCTGACTCCTTATTGTCGAAGCCAACCTCGCAGAGGCCAACGCCACCATCACGTCCCTGAACACCACCCTCCCCCTCATGCCCGCCCCTGGCACTGCAGCTCCTGCTGGCAGGAACAAACAAGTCTCGATACCTGACCCCGAACAATTCGACGGGGCTACCGACAAGCTCCGCCCCTTCCTCACCCAACTGCGAATGAAGCTCCAGGGTGATGCCCACCGGGTCACCAGTGAACAACGCCGTCTCAGCTATGCCTGCGGTCTCCTCCGCGGACGCGCCTTCATCCAAGTCCAATATTGAGTCATGGATGACTGCATTGACTTCGCAAGCACGGAGGCGTTCTACGTCGAACTGGAACAAGCCTTCAGCGAACTCAACAGGGCCCGAACCGCCGAACGAGCTCTGAGGAGCCTTCAGCAAAAGAATCGGCCCTTCGTAGAGTACCTTGCCGACTTCCAACGCCTGGCAGTCGACACGCTGTGGAACGATGCCGCCAAATGCACCTCCCTCTATCAGGGCTTCAGCACAGAGCTGAAGGATGCCCTGGTACATGTTTTCCCGGTCCCCGAAGCTTGGAACGACTACCTCTCCCTCCTCAAACAGCTGGACACCAATGTTCGTGCCTGAGCTGCTAGAAAGAAAGGTTCCTCCTCTACATCTTGGAGAACCTCCACTCCCACTACACCTCATCCTCCTGCTCCCACTCCGCCCCCAGCCTCCACAGCCACTGGCACCGCCTCTGGCCCCTTGGACCTCTCTGCAGGTCGCAGAAAGCTGTCCACCGCCGAAAGGCAAGAAAGGATCAATCATGGCCACTGCCTGTACTGTAGAGGACATGGACACATGGCTCACGCCTGTCCCAATAAGGGACCTCGCCACATGCATGGGGCTGTGTTACACATAGAAGCGTAATCGGTACGGCACGTGACTAAATGCATAAGGTCACGTGTTCAACTCCAGGCCCCGCCGTAGTAATCGTAGCGCTAAGATATTAGCGCACGATACGATAAGGCATCTATGTAGGCCACTCCGCGGGGATACGAGGCATGCGACTGAGGGGTTTTCACTGGATAACATAGAAGGAGCTCCGCTCTACAAGATAAGACTTAGTTGGTTCAGATTGGTCAGTTAGTTATTGAGCTACGACCTCTGCAAGTCTATATGCAATTACAAGAAGTAATATGCATGTCCCTTCAGCTCGCGTAAGCTAGAGTCATCCGGAAGACCTAGTTACGATTGGTTTATAACAACTCACTGGTCGAGTTAGTTATCTTCGTCATGCACTCTAAGCTATGCACATAGAAGAGTCATTGATAAGTCCTTTGACGGAGCTGATCACTCCACTCAGGAAGAGAGCGGGGAAGTTAGTTTTCAGGGTCAAACGGGGTTCGCACTCCAAAGACACTGAAGCGTTTGTATGGCAGGTACATAGTCAGTCA
>LN890980.1:208768-219281 GCA_900010015.1 Tuber aestivum
GGGATTGGATGTAGGCCGCGACCACCCAGACGCGGAATATAAATATCGAGGTGCCTCCCTAAGCTTTAAGTCTATCATCAGCGACCGGAGAAGAGATCTTATCAATATATTCGTTCTACTTTACTTCTATCTTTACGAGCCTTCTTGACTATCTCCGAGACAGAAGATTATAGGGCCTAGTGTATACTCGCTTGACTTTAGAGTTACCTACCCCCTAACACTATATTGATAACCTCTGGTTACCCAGGCTCTCTGAATGATCCCTTTGAGACCACAAATTCAACTAGTGGACTTTGAAGAACATTCAGACACCACCTTCGAACCACGATCCACGCCTATCTACGTCTCCTTCGAAACACTTTGGGAAACTGAATTAGCAGACATCCCGTTATTCAAAGAAGACGAACCCTCCTGGTTTACCTACTCTGAAGAGTGGTCGGAACCTGATTTTTTCCGCTACTACTTCAACGACCCTGACTGGGAACCTTACGAGGAACCCACCTGCGATACAACGTACCACGGTACAACTTCCGTCCTCTGCGACAACGAAGGAGGATACGAGGGATCCTTGGCTCCTTGGGCGTCGGAAATTGAGCTTTTGCACCAACGCGAACTAAACGAGGAACAATATGACGGACATACCTCGAATAACGGAGAGCGGTGAACCAAATGACACCGAAATGGAGGAAACCACCGACTCTCCAGGATCTATTGGTGGCTGGGACCCCCGAACAGTTGGAGGACCTTTCCAGAGAGGTGGACAACCCAGCCTACCACGAGACCCAATTGGTCTAGGCTCATTTTTAGGAGGACGACCTCCACCACCAAGCCCATTCACCGAAGAGCAAAGATTCAAAAACTTTGCAACGATTGTAGGAAGGGTGACGGCCCAATTAGACCGAAGCATCACCCAGACCCAGAATGATCAGCAAGTCGCTTATGCGGCACTGACCGAAGCGGGAAAGGGCCTTGCCGACGAACTAGTCGGCGTAAAGGCAAGGATGGACAAAGGCGAAAGGTTCATGGGAGATGAACTAGCCAGGATGGAACGAACGGCCCAAGGGCTGCAAGGAGATGTGGCGGCGGAATTGGAAAGCTACCATTTAAGGGTAGCCGAGGAAATGACCAGGTCAAACTTGGCCCAACAGGAGCAGTCTAGGAAAACTGCGAGGTTGGAAAGGGAAGGTGCGGAACGTAGCGTGGATGCTATGGAACGGGACAATACCTTGGCTCGGATGATTGAGGAGCTTCAAGAACAACGAAGGACGGATAGAAAGGCCTTCGACTTGTTCCAAAAGAAAACCGCAAAGGACCATAAGGACCTAACAGCGGCCCTCAACGAGGAGTGGACTGAGTATGTCAACAATACCAACGAGCACCGAAAGGGGATCAAAGACATGGTTAGACGACAGGAAAAGGAATTTGCCACTTTGTCACGGCAAATGAAGGATTTCCAAACCGATGTCAGAACCGAAATAGCGGATATGACGGGAATGATGAGTGAACTAATTGCCGACGGAGTAACCTTGGCATTAGAAAGACGGTTCGGAAAGGTCCCAACAGGCCACAACCCCCAACCAGGCAATATGGGGTTTTCCCCTCTACCACCTCCAAGCCCCTACGAAGGAGCTTCCTATGCCGGAACAGTCCATGAGACCGAAGCAGACCACCAAAGCGCTTATGCCCCACCACCCCCACCGGTGCCCCCAAAAAGGGATCCAAATGGTGGACCTCCCGGCGGAGGCGGTGGACCTCCCGATGGAGGCGGTAGACCTCCCGGCAGAGGCGGTGGACCTCCCGGCGGTGGCGGTGGACCTCCCGGCGGAGGCGGTGGACCTCCCGGCGGTGGCGGCAGACCTCCTGGAGGAGGCCAAGCACCAGGAAATGTACACTTTGAGGTTGATGAGTTAGCAGCCTTAATGACAGGAGCAGTGGCTGGGGCAAGTAGGAAACCAGCCGAACTACCATCCTACTTCGAAAATCTTAGTTACCAGAAAGTGGAAAACTGGTTAACGGAATGTGAGGATTATTTTCGAAGGAACCCTCACCACTGGGAAAAGGACCACGACAGGATCGTGTGTGCCCTAGGCAGGACGAAAGGAAAGGACGTAATACCCTTCAAGGAATGGTACCGAAATGCCATGGATGGACTAGCGGGCCAAGAAAGACGGGAAGAATTCCAACTATGGGAAAACTTCCGAACGGAGATAACTAAGCGTTATGCTCCTTACAACGAGGCTCGAAAGGCACCAAATCAAATGACAAAAGTGCCTTACCAAAACAACATTGAGGCATATATTACTCAACTCGAGTTGTTGAATATCCAGGGGCAAATGAAGGGTCAGAGTTGGAGACAACTTGTGGAAAGTAAACTTCCACCATCCATCCTACTCAGAATGTCTTATGAGGAGGTCGACTCGGATGATGCGTGGATGGAACAGCTACGAGCTGTAGGCATGAAGGATGAGGAATTCAAAGAGCAACTCCGCTTGAAGGGCGGTAGCTCCGAGACGACAATTCCGAAAAGAAAGTTTGAGGACAAGGACCGAAGTAGCCAACCTAAAGGAAAGGCTAAGACTTGGTCCCCACCAAAGCGAGACGACAAAGGAAAGTGGAAACCCGCAAAGACAGGCTCGTCACCTACAAAACGAGTACACACCGATTGGAAATCGGCCCACGAGGGAATTCCACTGGAAACGATCAACTCACGGCGCCAGAATGATGGCTGCACGCGCTGTGGACTCACTAATGATAAGTGGAGTGAGTGTCGAAAGGCCGCCGCGGTAAATTTGACTACTGGGCGCAGGATCGCAGTCCCGAGAACCTGACGACTTGAAGTCCGCCCAAAACCTGCGGGTGGCAAGGTGGGCCAAACTCGAGCAAACCCAGCATCTCGGATTTGGGAAACGACTTCGGATTAAGCGAGGGTATAGAAACGAAGTCCATGGCAAAGGTGGAGCATCTGTACAAGGGAAGCGCACCCTATATAGGATGGTCAGCAAGACGAAGAAATACGCCCTCTTGTCTGGCAGTACACCTCTCCCCGACCTAGCGTGATGCTCTTTGGAACGCATTATGCAAGAATGACGCAAAGGCGCACTCCGAAGAAAGTGCCAAAGGATGCAAAGAGCTTCAAGAGTGTTAACAACTAGATTATGCTCTTGATAATAGCGGGATGCACACCCCTCGGAGGCCTTCGCTAGGCGTTGCATGTGAAAACGGGTTAGGAAGATCGGGGGTACAACCAGATAGTGCACACCTATCGAACCAGCTAGACAGGAGTCCAAGCTGGCTGGACGCAGCCTGATATGAGTTGAAACTGGCGATAGAGCGATCAGCAAGGCGGTACACCTGATAGAAAAAGTCCGAGAAAGACGTACCAGTTTAAAACGGTTCCACGCGAGGGAAGACAACCCGATGTCCAAAGACTCCACACGCATTAGTCACAAACGAGGCGTCTCGCAAGGAAAGGCTGGTGCAAGTACGGGAAGGGGCAACCATGGCGACGGCAATGGGGTAGTCCATCATCAGGATGAGGGAAACTGGGGACAGCGTGGTCGCCCCAGGGGGTCCCCCCATGATGGGAACCGAAAGCAAACCCTAAGGCCGGGTTAAAAGGTCGATCCTCGACTCAGTTTGGGTTGCTGAGTTCGGTAGGATTAAATATCGTCATTGAGGGTAATTAAGCGAAACATCCCAAGGTTGTCTGAGGAGGCTTTAGTAGCCGAAACCATGCTGGCGTGGTAACAATCACCACCCCCGCAACTATGAGCAAACGACAGACAACCAACCAAGGCCCCCATACGGGGCCCAAGCGAACCAAAACCTATGTACCAGAACCGGAACGATACAAGTGCTCCGCAGGCACCGCATACCTTCGTTCCAACAAAGATCGAGTGCCGATTCGCGTGTTATTAGACTCGGGCTCCAATATCTTCATCATTAGTAAAACTCTAGTACAACGATTAGGCATACCCACCGAAAGACGGAAGAAGCCTCTCCAGATCGAGGGATTCGATGGCAAACCCTCTAAGGAAAATGGATGGCTTTATACCCATCCAATACGGTTGGAAATAGGAACCAACCAACACTCGTCACTTGTATCCTGCGACGTGGTTAACACAGTCGCTCAGGATAGGATTATACCTTTCGGTTGGTGGCATGACCAACATCCAATTACCAATATTGGTAACTCAAAATCTTGGACGTTTACGGATAAAAAATGCGCGGACCATACCGGATTCGCACAAGACCCTATTGAAGTAGAATGGGACGAGTCCCTACTACTTGATGAAAAGGCTATATTCGTCAGACGGATGCATGCCAAAGGCATGATAGCACCATTCGAGTACCCCGACGAACCCTGGGAAGTAGCTTGGAAAAGATTGCCTAACTGCTACCAGGATTATAAAGACGTGTTTTCCACCCAAGCCTCTGATCGATTACCGGACCATAGCGAGTTCGACCACAAGATTGAGCTGGTCGAAGGAGGTAAGCCACCATGGGAACCAATATATCCTATGTCGGAAAAAGAACTCAAAGTTCTACGCGAATACCTGGATGAGATGACTCAGCAAGGAAAAATAATTCCTAGCAAATCTCCGTATAGAGCGCCAGTTCTTTTCGCTCCAAAACCTGGTGGTGGTCTGCGACTCTGTGTAGATTATCGTAAGCTAAACGAGCTTACGATTGCGAATAAATGTCCGTTACCTCTAATGTCAGAGCTACGGGACAGAGTGGAAGGATGCGACATAATGTCACGAATCGATTTAGCTAAAGGCTATAACTTAGTACGCATAGCAAAAGGACATGGGGACAAAAGCGCTTTTGGAACAAAGTACGGTTTAAAACAATACGAGGTCATGCCTTTTGGAGTGATAAACCCACCGGCGACTTTCCAGAGCATGATGAATGTGGTGTTAAAAGAATTTTTGGATCAAGGAGTTGTATGTTACATTGACGACATACTGATCTATTCAAAAAACGAAAAGGACCACATCGAACTCGTACGGAAAGTCCTAAGGCAACTACGACGGTATAAGTTAGCCATCTCGCTAAAAAAATCGGTCTTCCATGTAAAAGAGTTGGAATTTCTAGGATACATAATCTCAACGACAGGAGTGTCAATGAGTGAACGGAAGGTGGATGCCATAAAGAAATGGGTGCCGCCAAAGTCCATAAGGGACATACAAATTATTATGGGTTTCGCTAACTTTTACCGAAGATTCATAAAGAATTTCTCGGCTATTTGCAAACCCATTACAGAATTGTTGAAGGTAAACCTGAGTGGTTTCCTGTGGACTGACGAAGCAAACAAATCCTTTGAACTTCTAAAGGAGAAGTTCGTTACTGCACCCATTCTATGCCATTTCAAACCCGAACGGGATACGGTGGTGGAAACCGACGCTAGCGATTTTGCTTTGGGCTGCGTACTCTCCCAATTCATGGAAAAACGACTACACCCAATAGCGTACCACTCCCAAAAGTTAAATCCCGCTGAACGTAATTACGATATCCATGACAAGGAACTCCTTGCCATTGTCGAGGTGTTCAAAGAATGGCGACATTATGTGATGGGAACAGATCGTCCAATTACCGTTTATACGGATCACCAGAATCTGCAGTACTTCCTCACCACAAAAGCCTGGAGTGCCCGACAAATTCGCTGGGCGCAGAAGTTGACCGATTTTAACTTCAAAATTGTTTATCGACCAGGAACGAGCAGCGGCAAGCCGGATGCACTGAGTAGGCGGCCGGAGTACCGCCCTGAGGGAGGAGCTGAATGAACTGAGCAATCAATTTTAAAACCAGCGCACTTCGCCGTCATCCGAATTTCTATAGTTCTAGGATCGGAGGACGACGAGAAAGTAACAGTCAACCCTACACAAAACCTATTTCGAGCAATGCGACTCTGCCCCGAGGCAAAGTTACCGACCAAAGGAACCAGAGAAGCAGCAGGCTACGATTTGTATGCATTAAAAGATACTATCGTACCTGGAAAAGGACAAGCCTTACTCGAAACCGGAATAGCAATAGCAGTACCAAAAGGAACGTACGGTCGCATCGCACCAAAAAGTGGTTTAGCGACCCAATACGGAATTGACACCCGCGCTGGGGTCATCGATGCGGATTACCGTGGAGAAGTCAAGGCACTGCTGTACAATACGCATAGGGAAGACTACAAAGCACAAGCTGGCATGAAGATTGCACAGTTAATCTTAGAAAAGATTCACACTGGTGAACTCCAAGAAGAAATAGAGTTAGATGACACGGAGAGAGGAGAACAGGGATTCGGAAGCACGGGAACTGGATTAACCGAGACCCCACCTCGTATCAACTTCCTAAACGAGGACTCGAACCTCAACCAATACTTCGACCTAACCGACGAAGAAACTCACGACCAACTGCATAAAGAATTAGTGGTCATGGCAACTAGGGTAGTGCTAAATGCAAACCCCAAGAAGTTCCATGAAGAGTTCACATCATTGGTAAAAAAGGCAGGAGAAGAGGACGGGGACTGGGAATCCAGAAGGAAGGAATTGGAAAGATTAAGAAACGATAACGCACAATGGCCTAAGCACTGGTCAACCAAAGATGGGCTCATTTATTTCAAAAATAGGCTGTACGTACCAGCCTCGGAGGAACTACGAACCTTGATTGCGAAAAGTTGTCACGACTCTAAAGTAGCAGGACATTTCAGACAAGAAAAGACTTTGGAAATCATTACGCGAGATTTTCACTGGAAAGGATTAAGCGACTGGGTCAACGACTATGTTCGCTCATGCGACGAATGCCAACATAGTAAAGCCCCAAGACATGCCAAGTACGGTTTCTTACAACCGTTACAAATACCTTTCGCACCCTGGAGCTCGATTTCCACGGACTTCATCACACAACCTCCTCCATCGGACGACAACCAACAGATTATGGTTGTAGTCGACCGATTCAGCAAAATGGCCCACTTTATACCATTACCAACCAGCGCTAGTGCTAAGGACGTGGCAACCGCATTCCTACGAGAATTTTGGAAGCTTCATGGGTTGCCCACTGAAATCGTTTCGGACATGGACTCCAAGTTTGCAGGAGAATTCTGGGAATCACTGTGCGCATCACTAGACATCAAACGAAGAATGTCAACCGCCTACCATCCTCAAACCGACGGGCAAACCGAAAGAACCAACCAAGTGCTGGAAGGTTACCTTCGAAGTTTCGTCAACTATGACCAGGATGATTGGTGTTCTTTACTACCATTAGCCGAGCCTGCATACAACAACTCGGTAACCCAAGCGCACGGTTTGACCCTATTCTACGCCAACTACGGCTATTATCCACAAACGGAATGGATGAAAGAAAGAGAAGTACGGAATCCTGGAGCAACAACCTATGCTCACTGGATGAAGGAAATACATCAACAAGCCCGAGGCACCCTACAACTCACTCAAGAAGCAATGAGCAAATACTACGACCCCAAGGTCAAACAACAACCGGATTATAAGGTTGGAGATCGAATAATGTTCAATGAAAAAAATATCCGAACAAAACGACCATCCAAAAAGTTGATCCCAAAACTTTACGGACCCTTTCGGATACTCGAGAAACGAGGTGACCAAGCGTTGAAGTTAGAAATTTCCGAACGGTGGAAAATACACCTCGTGTTTCATGTGTCACTCCTCGAACCCTACCGAACATCGGTTCGACCAGATAGGGAACAGAGGCCGCAGGACGCAGAAGAGATCGATGGTGATCTGGAATGGGAAGTCGAGAAAATCGTTAAAAGCGAAATTCTCACCTACACAAAAAGAGTGTCCGGACGCAATAAACGGATCCGAGAAGTCAAATATTTTGTTAAATGGAAAGGGTGTTCGGAGGATGAAAACACCTGGGAGCCACCGGAGCATCTTGAACATGCTACCGACTTAGTGGAGGAGTTCCATAGAGACAACCCAGAAATGCCACGGCTGAGGTAGGATTATCAGGAAAGGTTTTCCTAGGCGTGGACAAGTAAACGCGCGTAGGTTTTTCACCCTACCTGGATAGGGTCCTAAACGGAATTTTCTTTACGACTATAGAAATGTATCATATATAGATTACCTTAGAACATAGAGAAACTCGAGGACGAGTCTCGAAGAGGAGGGAGCTAATGTTACACATAGAAGCGTAATCGGTGCGGCACGTGACTAAATGCATAAGGTCAGGTGTTCGACTCCAGGCCCCGCCGTTGTAATCGTAGCGCTAAGATATTAGCGCACCATACGATAAGGCATCTATGCAGCCCACTCCGCGGAGATACGAGGCATGTGACCGTGGGGTTTTCACTGGATAACATAGAAGGAGCTCCGCTCTACAAGATAAGACTCAGTTGGTTCAGATTGGGCGGTTAGTTATTGAGCTACGACCTCTGCAAGTCTATATGCAATTACAAGAAGTAATATGCATGTCCCTTCAGCTCGCGTAAGCTAGAGTCATCCGGAAGACCTAGTTACGATTGGTTTATAACAACTCACTGGTCGAGTTAGTTATCTTCGTCATGCACTCTAAGCTATGCACATAGAAGAGTCATTGATAAGTCCTTTGACGGAGCTGATCACTCCACTCAGGAAGAGAGCGGGGAAGTTGGTTTTCAGGGTCAAACGGGGTTCGCACTCCAAAGACACTGAAGCGTTAGTATGGCAGGTACATAGTCAGTAAGGGATTGGATGTAGGCCGCGACCACCCAGACGCGGAATATAAATATCGAGGTGCCTCCCTAAGCTTTAAGTCTATCATCAGCGACCGGAGAAGAGATCTTATCAATATATTCGTTCTACTTTACTTCTATCTTTACGAGCCTTCTTGACTATCTCCAAGACAGAAGATTATAGGGCCTAGTGTATACTCGCTTGACTTTAGAGTTACCTACCCCCTAACAGGCTGCCACCCCCACTGTTCCCGCTCCTGAGGAGCCCCTCCTTGCCCAAGAAGAGTCGGAAAACTAGTGGTCCCATGTGCAGCCCCCGGCACTGACATGGGACATGTTAAGTCTTCTCCTAGTTTAGTTATTTCTAGTTTATCTCTGGATGAAATGGAAAATGGAATAGAGGATAACCACTTGGTAGTGGCCTGTGATATTATTGACAACCAACACGTAATCTGATCCGACGCCCTCATCGACTCTGGAGCAACTGGATATGCTTTCATGGATATAGACTTTGCTAGCAGTCACCACCTCCATTTATCCCAACTCAAAGAACCCGTACACCTCTCGGTTATTGATGGAAGGCCCATCTGTTCTGGGGCAATTACTAATATTACCTATTTCGACCTAAAGATAAATGACCACCTCGAATCTGTCCCGGCCTTTATCACCAAACTGGGTGGTTACCCCCTTACCCTTGGTATTCCCTAGTTAAAACAACAAGATGTCACTATTCACTTTGCCTCTAACACTGTCACCTTCGAATCTGACTATTGTCTCAAACACTGCACTGCTGATGTAACCGGTATCCAAGGAATCGAACACGAAATCCCCCACTTCATCAAAGCCTATGCCCTCCAATGCGCCCTTGACCACACAGTACTCGAACAACAGGAAGTTAAAGAAATTGATTCTCCTGTCTACCAGAATTTCCTGCCTGTGCTCCTGGAAAAAGAACAAACCCAACTACCTCCCAGCTGGCCAGGAGTGGACCACGAGATACCCCTGAAACCAGGTTTCACTCCTTCCTTCGGCCCTCTCTATAACCTGTCCCCACCTGAACTAGCTACCCTGAAAGGCTGGATTGATGAAAATTTGGAGAAAGGCTTCATCAGCCCTTCTACCTCCTTGGCGGCCTCGCCTGTACTGTTCATCAAAAAAAAGGATGGTACCCTGAGACTTTGTGTCGATTACCGGGGATTAAATGAGGGCACCATCAAGGACCGTGGTCCTCTCCCCCTTTTAACGGAAACCTTCATGAACATTGCCGAGGCCAAAATTTACACTAAGATCGACATCCGTGGGGCCTACAACCAAGTCCTGATGGATAAAAAGCATCACTGGAAGACCGCCTTCCATACCCACTATGGACTCTTTGACTCTAACGTCATGCTCTTCAGCCTCACCAATGCCCCCGCCACCTTCCAGGCTTTTATCAACAAGGTCCTCTGCCAGGGACTAGACCGATTCTGTAGGGCTTACCTCGATGACATCCTCATTTACAGCAAGACGGAAGAAGAACATATCGAACACGTACGCTGGGTGGTCAAAGCATTGCAGGAGGCCGACCTCGAAGCCAAGCCCCAGAAATGCGAGTTTCATGTCACCCATGTGGAATACCTTGGTTTTATTATCAGCTCTGAAGGTATCCGAATAGATAACGCCAAGGTTGAAACCGTCACTACTTGGCCAGTACCCGACCGTGTACGCGAAGTCCACGCATTCCTAGGCTTCGGCAACTTCTACCGACAGTTTATTTGCGCCCTCTTACGTCTGGCGCACCCTGTCACTGCCCTTACCAAGAAGAACAAGCCCTTTGTGTGGACACCAGAATGTCAA
>LN890980.1:221054-246338 GCA_900010015.1 Tuber aestivum
CGGTGGACCTCCCGGCGGAGGCGGTGGACCTCCCGGCGGAGGCGGAGGCGGTGGACCTCCCGGCGGAGGCGGCGGACCTCCTGGAGGAGGCCAAGCACCAGGAAACGTACACTTCGAGGTTGATGAGTTAGCAGCCCTGATGTCACGAGCAGTGGCTGGGGCTAGTAGGAAACCAGCCGAACTACCATCCTACTTCGAAAATCTTAGTTACCAGAAGGTAGAAAACTGGTTAACCGAATGCGAAGATTATTTTCGGAGGAACCCTCACCATTGGGAAAAGGACCATGACAAGATCGTGTGTGCCCTGGGCAGGACTAAAGGAAGGGACGTGATACCATTCAAGGAATGGTACCGAAATGCCATGGATGGACTAGCGGGCCAGGAGAGACGGGAGGAACTCCAACTATGGGAAAACTTCCGAACAGAGATAACTAAGCGTTATGCTCCTTACAACGAGGCTCGAAAGGCACTAAATCAAATGAGAAAAGTGCCTTACCAAAACAACATCGAGGTATATATTACTCAACTCGAGTTGTTGAATATCCAGGGGCAAATGAAGGGCCAGAGTTGGAGACAACTTGTGGAAAGTAAACTTCCACCGTCCATCCTACTCAGGATGTCTTATGAGGAGATCGACTCAGATGATGCGTGGATGGAACAGCTACGAGCTGTAGGCATGAAGGATGAGGAATTCAAAGAGCAAATCCGCTTGAAGGGCGGTAGCTCCGAGACGACAATTCTGAAGAGAAAGTTTGGGGACAAGGACCGAAGTAGCCAACCTAAAGGAAAGGCTAAAACTTGGTCCCCACCGAAGCGAGACGACAAAGGAAAGTGGAAACCCGCGAAAACAGGCTCGTCACCTACAAAACGAGTACATACCGATTGGAAATCGGCCCACGAGGGAATTTCACAGGAAACGATTAACTCACGGTGCCACAATGATGGCTGCACGGGCTGTGGACTCACTAATCATAAGTGGAGTGAGTGTCGAAAGGCCGCCGCGGTAAATTTGACTACTGGGCGCAGGATCGCAGTCCCGAGAACCCGACGAGTTGAAGTCTGCCCAAAACCTACGGGTGGTAAAGTGGGCCAAACTCGAGCAAACCCAGCATCTCGGATTTGGGAAACGACTTCGGATTAAGCGAGGGTATAGAAACGAAGTCCATGGCAACGGTGGAGCATCTGCACAAGGGAAGCGCACCCTACATAGGATGGTCAGCAAGACGAAGAAATACGCGTTCTTGTTTGACAGTACACCTCTCCCCGACCTAGCGGTTTGCTCTTTGGAACGCATTATACAAGAATGACGCAGAGGCGCACTCCGAGAAAGGGCCGAAGGATGCAAAGTGCCTAAGGAGCGGGATGCACACCCTTCCGAGGCCTCCGCTAGGCGTTGCATGTGAAAACGGGTTAAGAAGATCGGGGGTACAACCAGATAGTGCACACCTATCGAACCAGCTAGACAGGAGTCCAAGCTGGCTGGACGCAGCCTGATATGAGTTGAAACTGGCGATAGAGCGCTCAGCAAGGCGGTACACCCGATAGAAAAAGTCCCAGAAAGACGTACCAGTTTAAAACGGTTCCACGCGAGGGAAGACAACCCGATGTCCAAAGACTCCAGACGCATTAGTCATAAACGGGGCGTCTCGCAAGGAAAGGCTGGTGTAAGTACGGGAAGGGGCACCCATGGTGACGGCAATGGGGTAGTCCATCATCAGGATGAGGGAAACTGGGGACAGCGTGCTCGCCCCAGGGGGTCCCCCCATGATGGGAACCGAAAGCAAACCCTAAGGCCGGGTTAAAAGGTCGATCCTCGACTCAGTTTGGGTTTCTGAGTTCGGTATGATTAAATATCGTCATTGAGGGTAATTAAGTGAAACGTCCCAAGGTTGTCTGAGGAGGCTTTAGTAGCCGAAACCATGCTGGCGTGGTAACAATCACCACCCCCGCAACCATGAGCAAACGACAGACAACCAATCAAGGCCCCCATACGGGGCCCAAGCGAACCAAAACCCATGTACCAGAACCAGAACGATACAAATGCCCCGAAGGCATCGCATACCTTCGTTCCAACAAAGATCCAGTACCGATTCGCGTGTTATTAGACTCGGGCTCCAATATCTTTGTTATTAGCAAAGCTCTAGTACAACGATTAGGCATACCCACCGAAAGACGGAAGAAGCCTCTCCAGATCGAGGAATTTGATGGCAAACCCTCTAAGGAAAATGGATGGCTTTATACCCATCCTATACGGTTGGAAATAGGAACCAACCAATACTCGTCACTTGTGTCCTGCGACGTGGTTAACACAGTCGCTCAGGATATGATTATACCTTTCGGTTGGTGGCATGACCAACATCCGATTACCAATATTGGTAACTCAAAATCTTGGACGTTTACAGATAAAAAATGAGCGGACCATACCGGATTGGCACAAGACCCTATTGAAGTAGAATGGGACGAGTCCCTACTACTTGACGAAAAGGCTATATTCGTCGGACGGATGCATGCCAAAGGCATGATAGCGCCAATCGAGTACCCCGACGAACCCTGGGAAGTAGCTTGGAAAAGATTGCCTAAGTGCTACCAGGATTATAAAGACGTGTTTTCCACACAAGCCTCTGATCGATTACCGGACCATAGCGAGTTCGACCACAAGATTGAGCTGGTCGAAGGAGCTAAGCCACCATGGGGACCAATATATCCTATGTCGGAAAAAGAACTCAAAGTTCTACGCGAATACCTAGACGAGATGACTCAGCAAGGAAAAATAATTCCTAGCAAATCTCGGTATAGAGCGCCAGTTCTTTTCGCTCCAAAACCTGGTGGTGGCCTGCGACTATGTGTGGATTATCGTAAGCTAAACAAGCTTACGATTGCGAATAAATGTCCGTTACCTCTAATGTCAGAGCTACGGGACAGAGTGGAAGGATGCGACATAATGTCACGAATCGATTTCGCTAAAGGCTATAACTTAGTACGCATAGCAAAGGGACATGGAGACAAAACCACTTTTGGAACAAAGTACGGTTTAAAACAATACGAGGTCATGCCTTTTGGACTGATAAACGCACCGGCGACTTTCCAGAGCATGATGAATGTGGTGTTAAAAGAATTTTTGGATCAAGGAGTTGTATGTTACATTGACGACATACTGATCTATTCAAAAAACGAAAAGGACCACATCGAACTCGTACGGAAAGTCCGAAGGCAACTACGACGGTATAAGTTAGCCATCTCGCTAAAAAAATCGGTCTTCCATGTAAAAGAGTTGGAATTTCTAGGATACATAATCTCAATGACAGGAGTGTCAATGAGTGAACGAAAAGTGGACGCCATAAAGAAATGGGTGCCGCCAAAGTCCATAAGGGACCTACAAATTTTTATGGGTTTCACAAACTTTTACCGACGATTCATAAAGGATTTCTCGGCTATTTGCAAACCCATTACGGAATTATTGAAGGTAAACCCGAGTGGTTTCCTGTGGACTAACGAAGCCAACGAATCCTTTGAACTTCTGAAAGAGAAGTTCGTTACTGCACCCATTCTATGCCATTTCAAACCCGAACGGGATACGGTGGTGGAAACCGACGCTAGCGATTTTGCTTTGGGCTGCGTACTCTCCCAATTCATGGAAAAACGACTACACCCAATCGCGTACCACACCCGAAAATTAAATCCCACTGAACGTAATTACGATATCCATGACAAGGAACTCCTTGCCATTGTCGAGGCGTTCAAAGAATGGCGACATTATTTGATGGGAACAGATCGTCCAATTACCGTTTATACGGATCACCAGAATCTGCAGTACTTCCTCACCACAAAAGCCTGGAGCGCCCGACAAATTCGCTGGGCGCAGAAGTTGACCGATTTTAACTTCAAAATTGTTTATCGACCAGGAACGAGCAGCGGCAAGCCGGATGCACTGAGTAGGCGGCCGGAGTACCGCCCTGAGGGAGGAGCTGAACGAACTGAACAGTCGATTCTGAAACCCGCGCATTTCGCCGTCATCCGAATTTCTATAGTTTTAGGATCGGAAGACGACGAGAAAGTAACAGTCAACCCTACACAAAACCTATTTCGAGCAATGCGACTCTGCCCGGAGGCCAAGTTATCAACCAAAGGAACCAGAGAAGCAGCTGGCTACGATTTGTATGCATTAAAAGATACTGTCGTACCGGGAAAAGGACAAGCCTTACTCGAAACCGGAATAGCAATAGCAGTACCAAAAGGAACTTACGGTCGCATCGCACCAAAAAGTGGTTTAGCTACCAAATACGGAATTGACACCCGCGCTGGGGTCATCGATGAGGATTACCGAGGAGAAGTCAAGGTACTGCTGTACAATACGCATAGGGAAGACTACAAAGCACAGGCTGGTACGAAGATTGCCCAGTTAATCTTAGAAAAGATTCATACAGGTGAATTCCAAGAAGAAATGGAGTTAGACGATACAGAGAGAGGAGAACAGGGATTTGGGAGCACTGGAACTGGATTAACCGAGACCCCACCTCGTATCAACTTCCTAAACGAGGACTCAAACCTCAACCAGCACTTTGATTTAACCAACGAAGAAACTCACGACCAACTGCATAAAGAATTAGTGGTCATGGCAACTAGGGTAGTGCTAAACGCAAACCCCAAGAAGGTCCATGAAGAGTTTACAACATCGGTAAAGAAAGCAGGAGAAGAGGACGAGGACTGGGAATCCAGAAGGAAGGAATTGGAAAGACTAAAAAACGATAACGCACAATGGCCTACGCACTGGTCAACCAAAGATGGGCTCATCTATTTCAAAAATAGGCTGTACATACCGGCCTCGGAGAAACTACGAACCTTGATTGCGAAAAGTTGTCACGACTCCAAAGTAGCGGGACCTCTCGGACAAGAAAAGACTTTGGAAATCATTACGCGAGATTTCCACTGGAAAGGATTAAGTGACTGGGTCAATGACTATGTTCGCTCATGTGACGAATGCCAACATAGTAAAGCCCCAAGACATGCCAAGTACGGTTTCTTACAACCATTACAAATACCTTTCGCAGCCTGGAGCTCGATTTCCACGGACTTCATCACACAACTTCCTCCATCGAACAACAACACCCAGATTATGGTTGTAGTCGACCGATTCACCAAAATGGCCCACTTTATACCATTACCAACCACCGCTAGTGCTAAGGATGTGGCAACCGCATTCCTACGAGAAGTTTGGAAACTTCATGGGTTGCCCACCGAAATCGTTTCTGATATGGACGCCAAGTTTGCAGGAGAATTCTGGGAATCACTGTGCGCATCACTAGACATGAAACGAAGGATGTCAACCCCCTACCATCCTCAAACCGACGGACAAACCGAAAGAACCAACCAAGTGCTAGAAGGTTACCTTCGAAGTTTCGTCAACTATGACCAGGATGATTGGTGTTCTCTACTACCATTAGCCGAGCATGCATACAACAACTCGGTAACCCAAGCGCACGGTTTGACCCCATTCTACGCAAACTACGGTTATTATCCACAAACGGAGTGGATGAAAGAAAGAGGAGTACGGAATCCAGCAGCAACAACCTACGCTCACTGGATGAAGGAAATACACCAACAAGCCCGAGACACCCTACAACTCACTCGCGAAGCAATGAGCAAGTACTACGATCCCAAAGTTAAGCAACAACCAGATTACAAGGTTGGAGATCGAGTAATGCTCAATGCGAAGAATATTCGAACCAAGCGACCGTCCAAGAAGTTGAGCCCAAAACTTTACGGACCCTTTCGAATACTCGAGAAACGAGGTGACCGCACTTTCAGGTTGCAAATTTCCGAACGATGGAAAATACACCCCGTATTTCATGTGTCACTCCTCGAACCCTACCGAACATCGGTTCGACCAGACAGGGAACAGAGGCCACAAGACGCAGAAGAGATCGATGGCGATCTGGAATGGGAGGTAGAGAAAATCGTTAAAAGCGAAATTATCACCTATACAAAAAGAGTCTCTGGACGCAATAAGCGCATCTAAGAACTCAAATACTTTGTTAAATGGAAAGGGTGTTCGGAAGATGAAAACACCTGGGAGCCACCGGAGTATCTTGAACATGCTACCGACTTAGTAGAAGGATTTCATAGGGATAACCCGGAAATGCCGCGGCTGAGGTAGGATTATCAGGAAAGGTTTTCCTAGGCGTGGACAAGTAAACGCGCAAAGGTTTTTTACCCTACCTGGATAGAGTCCTAAACGGAATTTTCTTTACGACTATAGAAATGTACCATATATAGATTACCTTAGAACATAGAAAGACTCGAGGACGAGTCTCGAAGAGGAGGGAGCTAATGTTACACATAGAAGCGTAATCGGTGCGGCACGTGACTAAATGCATAAGGTCACGTGTTCGACTCCGGGCCCCGCCGTAGTTATCGTGATGATATCATATTATCGCACGGAACGATAAGGCATCTATGCAGCCCGCTCCGTGGAGATACGAGGCATGCGACCGAGGGGTTTTAGCTGGATAACATAGCAGGAGCTCCGCTCTACAAGATAAGACTTAGTTGGTTCAGATTGGTCGGTTAGTTATGGAGCTACGACCTCTGCAAGTCTATATGCAATTACAAGAAGTAATATGCATGTCCCTTCAGCTCGCGTAAACTAGAGTCATCCGGAAGACCTAGTTACAATTGGTTAATAACAACTCACTGGCCGAGTTGCTTATCTTCGTCATGCACTCTAAGCTATGCACATAGAAGAGTCATTGATAAGTCCTTTGACGGAGCTGATCACTCCACTAAGGAAGAGAGCGGGGAAGTTAGTTTTCAGGGTCAAACGGAGTTCGCACTCCAATGACACTGAAGCGTTAGTATGGCAGGTACATAGTCAGTAAGGGATTGGATGTAGGCCGCGACCACCCAGACGCGGAATGTAAATATCGAGGTGCCTCCCTAGCTTTAAGTCTATCATCAGCGACCGGAGATGAGATCTTATCAATATATTCGTTCTACTTTACTTCTATCTTTACGAGCCTTCTTGACTATCTCTGAGACAGAAGATTACAGGGCCTAGTGTATACTCGCTTGACCTTAGAGTTACCTACCCCCTAACAGAAGGAGCCATCGTACTCAAGTAGTGCTAAAGTCTCAACCCATGAGTTTGTTGACGAACATTACGCTCCCTACTGGAGCATCACCGATTGAAGCCCTTTGGAAAGAAGCCTATGAAGCTGATACCATTCCAACCCAGGTCCTCCGTGCTCTTGACAAAGGTGACCGACACTCCGGTCTACTATCGCTGAATGAATGCAAATGCGAGGGACACCGCCTGCTCTACCATGATCGGATCTACGTTCCCCGACACGACGAGCTACGCGTACGGCTGATACAGGATTCACATAACCGGCCCTTAGCGGGCCACCCAGGACGCGCCAAGACCCGCGAACTTATGTCCCGACGTTATGTTTGGCCTGGCGTGAGGCGGGATATCGGACGCTTTGTGGCTAATTGCCACATCTGCCAACGAAGTTGCACCTCCAGGCTTGCCCCCTTCGGTATCCTACGTCCCCTACCGATACCCAACCACCCCTGGGAATATATATCCATGGACTTGGTTACAGGCCTACCTTGGAGCCAAGGAAACGACGCTATCCAGGTAGTGGTGGACGGGATGACTAAAATGCGCCACCTGATAGCCTGCTGCGCCACTATCGATGCCTCTGCTCTGGCTGACCTGTACCTTCGCCATATCTGGAAACACCATGGCCTACCCAAGACCATGATCTCTGACCGGGGTACGTAGTTCACCGCAGACTTCTGGTGAACCGTATGCAAAAGGCTACAGGTTGAGCAAAAAATGTCCACTGCTTTTCATCCCCAAACCGATGGCCAAACGGAACGCGTTACTGCCATCATAGAACAGTACCTTCAGGCCTTTGTCAACTACCAACAGGATGACTGGTCCCTCTGGCTGCCTATGGTGGAGTTCGCAGCCAACAACCATGCCTCGGAGTCTACCGGTTTGTCACCCTTTTTCGCCAATCATGACTATGATCCCCGTATGGACTTCCGAGACACCCCCGACGCAGACTCTGATGAGCCCTGAGCAGGTACTTTTGTGGATTGCATCAAGGATATTCATGATCACTTGAGGACGGAAATCGCCTTTGTCCAAGACCGGCAAGAAGAGTATGCTAACAAGGGAAGACTCCCGGCCCCTTACTTCCAGGTCGGGGACCACATCTGGCTAAACGCCAAGAACATCTGTACCAAACGGCCCTCCCTGAAGTTGGATGATAAACGTTTCGGCCCTTACCCTGTCCGTGCCCAGATAGGAACCCACGCTTATCGATTAGACCTTCCCCCTACCATAAAAATCCACAACGTGTTTCATGTCTCCCTCCTCGATCTCGCCTTGCACAATCCCCTTCCAGGACAAGAGATACTACCCCCACAACCCGTGGAGGTTGACGGAGAACAGGAATGGCAGGTGGAGGATATTTTAGATGCCAAGTTTGTCCGAAACTGGCTGCCATACCTAATCTGGTCGCAAGTGTATGCTTAAGCCACTTGGGAGCCTGCCGAATCTGTCAATGGACTGCAGGCCATGGACCGGTTCCATGAACGCTACCCCTATAAGCCAGGACCCTTACCTGAGTAACGCACCTCAAGGAACTTCGGCGTCGGAGAGGGGGGCTAGTGTCATGGCCACCCGGCCATGAAGACGGAACGTGCATGGGTTTTTCGTTGCATATATTGGTTGTGGTTTCTTTGGTTGCATGGTTGGATTTTCTTTGTAGGCATGATTGGGAGGCGTTGGCACGCAATGGAAGAGGGTGGAACCCGATGGAAGAATCGCGGGTGCACGCGACGCCAAGGACTTTCTTTTGTATTAGTGATTATGGAGGATTTCTTTAGTATATAAAGGGGTGTGCCCCTTTATATTTTACTTTCTTTACGCAATCTGGTAATCTCCTTCGGACGCCTGTACCTAGGAATTACACTCTCTACTATCTGGTGTCCTCTTGAACCCCTGAACCCTGACCCTGAACTCCTGAACCCCGAACCTCGTACAACTCGCTTTGGTTGTACCCCCACACCCAGACCTCGTCTCCAGAATCCCACCTGCCCTGATCGTGGTGTGCCTTGGGCTACCCGACCCTCAGACTCTATCCGTTACACTGTGATTGATTGATAGTGATGAGGGAAAAAACTTAGCTACAGCTAATGCTTGCTGCCCAACCTGGGAGTGGTTATGAGAGGTAGAAAAAATGGCAGCAGGATGGTCCAGTTATGTAGTTTGAGTTACCTGTATAACTTTTACTAATACTTCAAGGTTATTGGGATTAAACAAAACAATACTAGTAGCTCGAAAGGCTGACTGGATTGTCTTTGGGAGGAAGGTGAGAGCTTGTGCTTTGTAGTAAAAGGTCCAAAAGGTTCCCTTTTTAACTCTAGCTCCTGTATCATTCATATGCATATCTGCAGCCTTTCCCTACTAGTGTTGTAAGAGACCGAAAATACCTATATCAAGAGGTTGAAGCAGGTGTATAGAGTGGCCAAAGAGACATAAGATATGAATATGATTATACTCCAAAGCAAACTGACAGAATTACCAAGTTATATGTGATCTATAGCTATCTAAAACTATCAATCGAGGAAGTCAATTATGAGTTTCTAGCTCGAACTGCTCATACAATCAAGTTAATTCAAGCTCATTATCCATCCAACCATTATTACTATAGTATGCAAATCAGCTTTGGAGTCATTAGTTGTCAAATGCTAACCCTTATAATGGCCTTTGCCTTTATAGATAACAAAAGGTGGAAGAGAAAGACTGAGTGCAGATACTGATTCCAAAACCATTAATATTTCATGGAGGCCATCTTGTGCGACATGGACATTGCGCCTTGCCACATGATAGATCACTTTTGCATGTAAAGAAAAGCCCTAAATAAACCTCTTATCCATATTCCAAATATTATTAGGTTGAAAGTTGTACTTGCAAAGGACTTTCTATAACTGGCTGTAGTAGTCTTGCAAGGTTACTGGATTATTTGAAAATACTCTCTTCTG
This sequence comes from Tuber aestivum, assembly GCA_900010015.1. Lineage (NCBI taxonomy): Eukaryota > Fungi > Ascomycota > Pezizomycetes > Pezizales > Tuberaceae > Tuber > Tuber aestivum. The sequence goes on from LN890980.1 coordinate 231,111, forward strand.
GTCAATTCAAGTACAGTATGTTGCTGCAAGCACGGGGTGACTGTCAAGAAAGCATGTCATCTAGTTCTTTCCCAAGATTGCTAACTCAGGGTTGTTTTCTTCCTCTGCAAATTTCTGAGCCAGTACATTAGCTATCCCCTGTAACATTTCCATCTGAGGCTGAAATCCTCAATTATCCCATTGCTTATACCACTCCTCCAATGACTTTTTAGCCATTAGTGAAATCTTTGGCTGGTGGGAGTACGCCTCCCATCGCTCTTTTGTATCTCTCCACTAGTCATTTGGTATAAAATCTGTGATTCCAAACTCTACCTCCAAGGTTGCCCATGTTGTTTCTTTAAGTTCCTCCCGCGGCCTTTTTACTAAAGCTGCTCATATCCTATCTTCCTGGTTGGACTTTGACAACTTTCTTAGTTTTACTCATCCCATCTCCGAGTCTTGCTGTTAGTATACTGGTAGTTGATTATTCATGTTAGTAGAATTTACATTACTGGTATTCTATCTTGAAGCAGGGTTAATAGTGAGGCTTACTCAGTAGCTGCATATTGGCCAGTAGCAGCATGACTAGAGCAAATCTTGTACATCACAGTGTAGACAAGAAAGGCTTTCTGGTGTAATTTTGCTGCTTCAGGGTATTTGGTAATGTACTTGTCTTATACTTCTTCTGCAGCCATAGGTAGACATTTTCCAATATTTCACCCAAAGCCCAAGTTTCCTTTCAACTGATAGAACGTATAGTAGTCAGTCTTAAACTTTTTAATTCAAATACTATTAGCTATTATGATACTACAGATACATGAGAGACCAAAACTTACTGCAGTATACTTTGTTATACATTGAGTAAGATCAAGCTTCTTACCATAGATGGCATTTGTAGTGATACGAGCCTTCTGCTAGGCTTCCTTCTTGAACCTATTTTCTCTATACTTTCCTTCTTTAATAGACTGCAATAGTGAGCTCAGCATAGCCTGCACCATTTCACTGATCCACCTTGCTTTGCCGGAAGCTATAGCTATCACAACCTAATAGGTTTGTTTTGAACATTGGAGATTTCTTTGAACTTTGGAGATTAGTGCTTGTGCAGCTTTGAGATTGCAAGGTTGTGAGGAATATGCCACCACCTTGAAAAACTCTTCAAGGGTAAAAAATGGTAGCGCACTGTCGCAATCCTGGTTTTGAACCTCGCATTTCAACCTATCAGGAACAGCAAAACGCACCCTTAAATTCACCACACTTTGCATTTGCCACCCATTGTCTTTGCCAAGTTGGCCCTCGGAGGAAGGAAAATACACCAAACCCGAATAATTATGATTTTGGTGGTAAAAGGGAAAAACGGTAAAAATTAAAGCTCGCTTGCATTCACTCCCTTCCAGGGGATATTAGGCGAGCGAGACCCGAAGTGCAGTGAGACGTCGGAGTCTACTATTGGCATCTAGAGATGGCATTCTGCGGCGAGTTGGTTGACAATATTACCCCTGGAATCCTTGGGACATTTCTCCTTCGCCGAACAAAAATTGCTGGATGACTTCCCACAGGAGTTTTGAACAAAAATCTGGATCACAGACAACTCCCATGAAAAATATTTCTCCTCTGATCACACCCCAGAGCAGCTTGTCAGTTCTCCATTTCGCGAATTGGGAAATAGTGCCTGGGTTGTGGAGAATAGTGGCCTCTTGGCGGGTTGACCAATAGTATGCAAGACTCTATATTTCTTTTCCAATCCGAACCAACGGGGGTGGTTCGGGTTGGGCTGCAAAAACGTCCCAAGACCCATTATAGATCCCTTCGAGATACCCACAGGAGGTCTGTGTTACTGCCATAGCACAACTCCAGCCGCTGAGTAATCCTGGATGGCAGCCAACGGATCCCTGTTGACCCCTGCCACCATCGCCCATCATGAACCCTTTCTTTTCCCCAACCCAATGGACATTACCGCATCCACTTTCCCGTTCCCTTGGATCCTAACCTAAGCTTCACATTTGGTCATATTTTGCGCTCCCCCACCTTTTTCGCAGTCAATAGTGATGCCGGTATCATATTAAGCAGCTCTTGCGGGGGAGAAAGTATTCGCATATTGATACTGTGCCAGACGGACAACTCTCACATTCAGTTCCCTCAGTGTACCCCGTGGGGGAAGACCTACCCTGTAAAATTACCGTGACCCTCCAAGTATCGTAGGTAGAAGCAAGGCTCTACGATACTGAAAAAAACAAACGACAGCATACAAGTTTCGATGCAGTGCAACGATTCCGGACTGCCCGGGGGTAAACCTATTGCAATGGTAGCCAACTGATGCACTTCCCCTATCACTGGCACCATGTCGCCATCAGTGACATGACCGTGTCACCTATCTGTCACCCGTCCCTAGTGACACCCCCCACATCATTGGAGGAGAGGAGATTGAACAGATGCATAAAGACAACCCCAGTGCCCCAATTCTGGGTCCAATTGCTCGTGCACCTGTGGTATCCACCGCCGGATTTTCGTGCAAGAAAAATGCACAGCTTTTGTACTAATAGAGTGGGAAATCCGGTGGCAGACAAATGGATGGAGCACTAATTCGTGGATAAGTACTACACCCCACACTCAAGTGTAAGAGCTACTCATCCCATCTTCCTTTCCAATCTCTAACATTTCGATAGCATTTCTCAAAACGGATCTCTATAACTAAGCCCAGGCAATATGAAGCGAAAAAGAAACCAATATCTTTTTAGGAAAACCCATAGCTTTAACGTCACCAGAACCTGCAATCAGAGTAACTAACACTCACATCACCATCAACCCTACCGTTACTACAGACGAGAGATCACGGATCCTATCCTGGCTTTCCCCTCTTGAGACCTGGAAGAGGCACCACGATGTTGCTGCCAAGAGGGTCGTAGGTGTCGGAGAATGGGTGCTTAAAATTAGCGACTTTGTGACTTGGAGGTGGAGTGAGGACAACTTAGTGGATGCAATCATGTTCTGCTATGGGGCTCTAGGAGCCGGAAAGACTTTCATCTGGTAATTACTCTAGTTCCCCAGATACCCGATTTATTGCTGACTCACCATGGTAAAAGCTCCCTCGCTATTGATAGCCTGTGCGACGAGACCACTGGCTGCAATGTTGGTGTCGCTTGTTCGTACTGCGATTACCGTGGCCAAGAAGACCAAATTCCAGCAAACATTATCGGAAGTCTCCTGAAAGAGTTCGTTGCAGGACTCCCGGAGGTACCGTGAGAAATAAATGAGGCATTCCAGACAGGGAAGAGACAAATCAGTGGGCGAGCTCCAGAGCTCCCGAAAATCATTGACCTATTTCCAAAGGTTCTTGCTCTATATAAGCAGGCTTTCTTGTTCATTGACGGACTAGACGAGCTCCGTATCGAACATAGGGTCGAGTTTATCCGGTCTCTACAGAAGATCATCCGGAGGTCACCAAACGCACGGCTTTTCATCACAGGAAGAGTTCGTGTACAGCCGGAGCTAGAGAGGCATCTCACGAAGTCACTCTCGGCGATCTCCATACACCCGAAGGACGAGGATCTTAGAATATACCTGACGAGGAGGTTAGACGCCGATCCTGATCCCGATGCCATGGATGACGATCTCAAATGTGAGATATTGACCCATCATCCACGGCAATTCTCTGGGATGTAAGTATGCCCCTGCCGCGTTGACATCTATCAGACTATACTAGAGTGCCTGCTGATCCCAGTCGAAATATTTCTACCCATTTCTTTACAGGCCGATGCTATACTAGGAGAAGCCACTGTCTACAGCAGGAGGGAGGCTCTTTTTCAGGCGGTGGATGTGTTGGACCGTGTTTACAATACCACACTCGATCGGATTAAACAACAACACGGGGGCAAATCAAGACTCGGCATCGCCGTCTTGGCCTCTATTTCATTAGCTGGCAGCACCTAGCATGTTGATGAACTACGCCATTCTCTTGCGGTCAACGGCAAAATTCATGATCTAAACCTTAAAAATGTTCCTTCGCTACAAAGCCTCTTGAGTTCCTCCCTTGGCCTCGTCGCTTTTGATTGTGAGACATCAACCGTACGCCTGGTACATACTACCACCAGTATGGCACCTCATCAGGATATATCAATGGTCGCATCGAGCTCTTCCCCGGTGGAAATGCCACTGAGCACCGCCTAGCATGCTTTAGGCCACACATAAGCCTGATAGTTCTTCATCTCGAAACTCGGAACCGCTGTTGCGACACACGGATCTTCATCCAGAATGCGTATTACTACGGCGGAACTGTGGCGTTACTACAGAATTAGCTCCGGCACCCGATAGCCTGAGGCCTACGGATCATTACTACATCCCCGCCCGCCAACTGCTCGGAAAAGATCAGTCAAGTTGCATCTCTGGATCTCCGGCGATGACAAGAATTAGCCTTGGTCGGACTTGCGGAGTCTGTTCCAGCGTTATGGATTTCTATTTGAGTTCATGTCACCCAAGTCCTTTCCACTTCTTACCAAATATTCACAACTTTGTTTTCCATTCTTTTTTGCTCGAAATTAGTGGACTTCAAAAATGGAAGTAACTGATACTGCAACTTCGTAGTGAGACTAAAGCACAATTACCTACGCGATGCGCGAGCCCAAAATATTAGACCCCTTTCCATACAGCCCTCTCACCACCTGAAGCAAACTTTCATCTGCCATCCCAACATTTTAACTCCCCTACTATCAACCTTAACCCCACCCTACTCCTGCCCCCAACCACCCTAATCCGTAAGCACCACGCAGAACACAAAAGTCTCGTGAGATGATATCTTTCTCCCTTTTGCTCTTGGAATGTATCTTCCCCTCATTTCCCTACAACATGCCGTTAGGGCCGCATTGCTGCTAGTGATGGGCACGATCATGATCGAGCAGATCATAGGTGTTCTGCTCGAGCATAATCTGATTGAGAGGACCCCATGATCGAATGATCGAGCAAATTCGGAGACCCTGATCGAGTGATCGAGCAGTGATCGAGCATACTTGAGTCTGGCTGATCATCATTTCCTTTTTCATGTAAAAATATTTCCTTCAACTGTGGGTGCTCTGATGGTACACTTTGCAAGCGTGTTAGTCAAAGGCTCTCCATGGGCAATTAAAGCAATATTTGGTAGCCGTTGTTGGTGGAATTCCAACCACTCGATAATATCTATATTCCGGTCTACCCCCGGCTCTTGGAAGTGGATATCAACTTGGGATTTCATGAGATCATTATCTAGAGCAAGGGCATTTTAGGCAAGTGAATTGGTGGGTCAGGCGTGTTGGGGGTTCGGTGGTGGGGTGCATTATCAGGGGCATGATATTGAGTGTGTGGTGCAGGCAATGATTATATTAATAGATATCGTGTCATTTCCAGGACAGATATATGTATAGGTATTGATAGAGTCATCGATCATGATCTGATCGTGGCCATCACTAATTGCTGCTGAGGCGGTTTATCGTGCCGGTAGATATTCCCAAGGAGATACCCCAGGCGCTTGGGAAATAGAGATGAGCCACTAGTGGCCAGGCACCGCAGATATTCTTAAGATGCTACAGACCTTAGATATAAGTCTTCGCCGATCGTGCTAAGTATGGTCCCGGGAACAACACATCAAAATCAGCCATATTCGATCCCGGCTAAACTGCAATGCTCTAAAACCTCCGACACTAATTACGATGAAAATGTAGCACTGAGCAGCCAGAAACTCGGCGATTCAATCCATGTCTTGTTAGCCCCAATTAATTGCGAATTGGCACTTCTACAATCAGGAGAAGTTGAAGGTGTCAAAAAGTTGCGGCAAGGCCCCGCAATTTGTATGAGCCGTCATAGAAAAATGACAAATTTACTTACCCCAGAATTCCGACGCTCGCCGCAGGCCAACAAACAATGAAAGACATATCTGATTCCACTGAAATTTCGGCACTGCGAAGCCTGTACCGCCGCCTAATACCTCAGGCTGATATAAGATCAATTGGGGCGGATATGGCGCTGTCACTCACTTGCTAAAGGGCCTTCTCTAGGTGTAAAAAGGGCGGGCGACGACCTTTGCCAAGGCGCTGTACAGTACAAACCACATCGTCCTCGCGGCCCATGGTTCTATGTATCCAGGCTCTTGATGAATGCCCGGAAGAGCATTAACTCAAGACCCTCGGCTCACTCACACAGACCCTCCGGAGGTTCCCGGGAGTTCGAATCGTTCTGTCGGGGAGATCGCATGTCTAGGGTCAAGTTGGAGACCATCTTCGTAGAAGGGTGGTGACTATACCTATATGCTCTAGAAAAGATGACATCTCGAGATACCGCCGCGCCAAGCTAGCCGGGGGGCGTGGCTCCTGACGTGATGGGCGGTGGCCATTCTAAGGATCCCCAAGGCTGTATCTGGTATATATGCGGGAAGAAAACTCGAAACTCGCCTGAAGTTCCTAATATCAACTACCTATCTAAATTCTTGCTGCCATCACCTAATATCCGGGCAGTCATACAAGAACTACCGATCCCCAAGGGGCGAGAGAAGCTCAAGGAGGTAGCTAGTGCATAACCTGGTTTAGGGGATATCTACTGCAAAACACGGGAACTCATAAAGTCACAGGATGGGGAGAGAGTAAAGTTCTAGATGGAAATTCCCATAGTGCCAAGTTCCTTTCAGCTGGGTCTCTCCCTCACCTCTGGAGCACATCTTTTCTTAAATTTTCTTCTCTATACCAAGGTATCAGGAGAGCCTAGGCTAATGGTTTGGACCAACTGAGTTCCTGTACACTATTAGCGTTTACTATTCGAAGGGGTGAAGTTACTACTTGACAAAAAGCCAAGCATACTCGTCAATCTAGCGCCACTTCCACGAGCTCCCCGCCAGGGTATGATATTATGGAGGCTACTAAAATCCCGGAGCCCTGCAGCGGGTAAACCGTAGAATGAGCAGACACACATTTCAGGGCCCTACAAAGGGAAGCTTTCATCACACCCCAAATCACCCTTACTACCGGTGTTCACAAACGGCCGGTCCGGTCAGGCTTCGGGGCGTGACCTGACCTGCCTGGATACTTCCGGGAGCTGGCCCGGTTGGACTTCCGACTGCGTTCCAACTTCTGGGGCTCATCTGATGGAACTGCAGATATGGGTAGTGTAGCAACGGCGCAGATTCAGAGGTGAAAAGAATAGTTAATCGTTTATACAGGAGGGGGAGAAACCAGTCCCCCTATATACTAAACACTAGGGAGAAGAGTTTTTCTAGCGTCCTCTCAGTCTGAACTCTAACCATTGAACTCTAACTATTTTGGATAACAGGACACATTGCAACAGGCATGAAGTCGAAAGGAGATTTTAGGTGGAGTAAAGAGGAGAATTCAATTGGGCACTTTTTCGGGGAAGGATATAATCTTGAGTGAGCAAGAATTGTGAAGTATTTTCTTAACTTAATTCACTTCCTTCCTACCACCGAAGTAGATGACCACTATATACTACAGAGAATCCAAGCGACCAGATATCCGAGTCCACCAAGTGACCCCATTCCTTTCAATCCATACCATTCCTCGTCCTCATTCCAACAACCGGCTACATTCTTTCCAATTCATACCATTCCTTGTACCTCCTCACATTCATCTGGAATGCTTCTGGCATGTGGTTATCAGGAAGTTCCTAACAACCCTGGCGATATCACAACACTCCCACCCTTCCAGATAACCTCCCACAGAAATAAAAAATAAAAATAAAAAATAACAAAGATATCGGTGACCTCATTAAAAAACCTGCCAATGACTGTGGCTAGGAAAAAGAGTGTCCTGTACAAAAGGAGGTAAAGAAAGAAAACAACTAAAGCTCAGATACATCTCTTTTTCATTACAGTCCTAACCAGGAAGACCTCCCACCCTTTAACTAACTCATTGTAAACCCATCCCATTGACATGTCGTTGGTGAGTCTCTCATGGAAGGGCCTTCGTCATAATGTCCGCTGTCATGTCAGTTGTAGGTATATAGCGAAAGTTAACATGTCCTTGGGCATAGGAATTTCGAACAAAGTGGTATTGGATATCGATATGTTTGGTTCGGTCATTGAATTGTGGAGTTTTGATAAGGCTTATGGCACCTTGACTGTCGCAGAGAAGTAGTTGAAGTGCTGGTTCATTTGACTTCGATTTGTTGTTTGTGATTTCGTGATATAGCCTACGAAGCCATATAGCTTCCCTGGTTGCTTCAGAGCAGGCAATGTACTCTGCTTCTGTTGATGATAAGGTTACCAGTGCTTGGTTTTTAGACTTCCATGAAATAGCAGCACCAGCAAGAGTGAAGACATAACCTGATGTAGATTTTCAGTCACTTAAATTCCCAGCAAAATTAGAATCACAATACCTGACCAAATTATCACTAAGCCCATGAACTAGAGCTAAGTCAATCATTTGCTGAAGATACCGGAGAAGGCACTTTGCTGCAGCAATGTAACCGGAGCTGGTACTTGGTTATTAGTTTGTTTTAAGTATTGGTTGATACTTAGTTTGTTTTATGTTTTGTTTTAAGTATCGGTTGATACTTAGTTTGTTTTATGTTTTGTTTTAAGTATTGGTTGATACTTGGTTAGTTTTACAGATTGATTGAGTAAGAACATGAGTGAGAATTCATGATTGTACTCAAACATATGTACTTAAAAAGACCGCCACTTTCCGCTAAGAAAGAGGCAGACTTCGATAGTTAGTATTCTAATGTACTCAGTTGAACGATTATCTTTATTTTCCTATTATACCACCAAAGCCTCCCTTAGTGAGCTTTGGAACCGTCGGTCTCCGGTAGATTGTCAGCTCGCTCCTATTGTACCAGCGACCTGACTAGCGCCTTGGCGTGAACACGTTACATTTTTTTAACCTCAAGGAGTGGTTAAATACCACGAATGAAGGCCTGATCAACCTACGAGGATTCAGCAAGACGAACGGTACCGGCAGAAGTGGCAGACCACGACGGTCGGCTCCTGCATTGTCAGTAGTGCGATATCGATCCACTTACGACTCGAAGTGGGCGCGAAATCCCACGAGAAGGCCTAATCCAAAGGAAGGGAACAAAGCCACCCACAGAAACTACACCTGGCGCATTCCCAGGTTCACCAGCAAAAGAACGCAAACCACCAGCACCATCACCGCCTCCACCACCACCTGACGGCTCTTCAGAAGAAGAAGAAGAAGACATGTCCGGCCACAGAATCCCAGCACCCCCATCCGACCCTCCAGCGGACCCACCCCTACAAAAGCCAAAACTCTAAATCCCGCAGCCTCCTACATTCTCGGATAGAGGAGAGGACCTGAGACCGGAAGCGTTCGAATGATGGCACACTAGCGTAAGGCAATACCTATCAGTCTATGGAATAGATATGAAAGACTATGGATCAGGGATCTATCTCAGAAGCTTCTGCACAGGAGATGCGACAGAAGTATACCATCAGTGCATTAAGGAATACCGAGAACCGGACAAAGTAAGGGCAATAACGATAGCCAACTTCCTACGAGATCGATTCCAATCATCCCGTAATGCGGACGAATTATTCGATCGATTCAACAATATCCAACACACCCATGGAGCAAAAACGGATAAGATAACAAAAACGGCAACATCACTCCTTATGTATCACAGTCAATTACCCGCAGGCACCATTTCGGCATATTCCCTCAAAAAGCGATTCTATGAAAGCATGCATACCAAACTATGGCAGGTGGTCAAACCACAAGAAGCAGCGTCCAATGATATACATGCGATTATCAAGAGAGCAGAAAGGCATGATACCATCCTCTGGGATACAAATGCCTATAGGACAACGGATGTCAGGAAGGACAAGGGGCAGAGGTACAGACCTACCAAGAATTCGAAAAAGATTGGAACACCGAAATCAAAGGACACCCAGCGACAGCGACAGCGAAAGGACAACAATGAATGATTTAAATGCGGAAAAAAAGGTCACTATGCTAAGGACTGTTATATGCGGAAATCCAAAGGCAAGCACATAAAGAAGGAAGCTACCACGAACCTCTTGGAGGAAGAAGAAGACAGCGTCTACAAGGAAGTTAGCATTAATTCAGTAGTTGCGACTGTCAACTGCTACAAGACCACCTCAGCAACAACAACAAAAACACTCCCGTTCCAGTCACTGGAAGCAACGGTAGAAATAAATGGCTTCCCCACTAAAGTCCTATTCGATACAGGAACAATAGGACATAACATCTTAAGCAATACCTTCGTGGCCACACATGGCATAAAAACACAACCTACAAAGTACCCAGTTACGCTTGATATGGCCATGAAAGGGTCCCGATCAACTAGCAATAGCCAGGCAACCACCGCGGTTAGAATAGGGAAATCAAATTTCCCAAACAACCCCATGCTGATCGGAAAGGTTGCAAAATATGATGCCCTCCTCGGAATGCCATTTATGACCCGTCACCAAGCAAATATTGCCTGTGGAGACATGATGATCACCTTCCCAACTCAGAAAGTCAGGGTCTTATGCAAACCAATGAGTGGAGAACACAGGTCCACAGTGTCTGAGGCTGGTCAGGCGATCATAGAAGAATACAACAATGTTTTTCCCAATGAGATACCAGACGGTTTACCACCCCTGCGAAAAATCAACCAGCATGTACAACTAATACCTGGATCACAAATCAAAGATGAGCCAACCTACTCAGTTCCAGAAGGATACAAAAAACAACTACACACATGGATCCAGACGAAGTTAGCACAAGGGGTCATCTACCGCGATGCAGTAACATGGGCAGCCCCTATGTTTGTACAACCAAAGAAGGATGGGAAAACTATCAGACCACTAGTCGACCTTAAGCGACGAAATGACCTAGTAATCAAAGACACCCCCTCAATACCCCGGCAACAAGATATCCTGAATGCGGTAGGACGGAAGAAATACCATAGCAAGATTGACCTCCACGACGCATACTTCCAAACACCAGTGGATCCCAAGGATGAACGAAATAACTCATTCAAGTCACCCTTTGGAACTATGATTAGTCGAGTAATGCTACAAGGAGACAAGAATGCACCTGCCACCTTCATGCGCATAATGGAAGACTTATTAGGGGAATACTTACATGATTTCGTGTGGGTATATATTGATGATATCCTAGTATTTTCGGATACGGCAGAAGAACATATAAACCATCTACGATTAGTATGTGAAAAATTACACAAGGCACGGTACTACACAAGCAAAAAGAAATCAGACCTGTTCGCAGATAATTTGGATATATTAGGTCACATCATTGACGATAAAGAAATACATGCAGCACCAGAAAAAATACGGGTCCTGGAAGAATGGACAATACGGACGAACAAAAAGGAACTACAATGATTCCTAGGTTTACTAAACTATGTGGCACAGTTCCTGCTGCACTACGCTCCTGTGACGGCCCTACTCACTGATCTAACGGGTGGGGCGGAGTGGGTGTGGACACCAACCCATGATTAGCTATTCAGAAACACCAAATGCCTCCTCAAGCAACATGAAGTCATGCAACCACTGAAGGATTCAGGGGAGCCAATCTGGCTGATAACGGACGCCTCAGACGTAGGGGTAGGAGCTTGGGTAGGACAAGGACCCACCCACAGCACGGCTAGGCCGGCTATGCGCTATAGCCGAAAGTTCACTAATTCTTAGTTAAATTATGGCACAACTGACAAGGAAGCACTAGTAATAGTGGACGCGTTATACAGTTTTAGCCACATATTAATAGGAAGAAAGTTCACGATAGTGACGGACCATCGCCCACTAATATTTCTGAAAACTATAAAGCAGCCCAGCAGGAAACAGATTAGATAGGCTACGGAACTCAGCAAATACGATACAAAGATAATATACCAGGAAGGAAGTAAAAACTATTTAGCTGATGCTCTGTCCCCAGTGTATGAAGACGCTACCTCAGAAGAGCACTCTCACTTTGCTCAAGACATTACCTACCAAGACGACGACCTCTCTGATGACACAGAGTACGAACGAGAAACAGCGACCCATCCAACTGCAATGTCGAATTACCAGCCACCAACTGCCCAAGATGCCCCTGATTCACCCCTCCTAAAATCCAAGAACCCGCAAGTTGGGTAACTGACTGCACAATCCGTGACAGCAACGATTGGGGAGACCATGTTACCCACACTAGTACGCCACCAGGAGACCTGGAACATGCAAGTCTCCACTTCACTGCATGTGATATTCACGAATGTACCTACCACGCAAGCGACAAATTAGATTCTGGGAATTCACCCTGGCCGAGATCACACCAGTCAGGAACATCCTATGATACGCCTGACGATAAGGCCATAGCAGAAATGCAACAACTCATATCGGAAGCGGACCTACCCCGAGAAAGCCACCAAACAAATCTCTACCACCCACGGCCATCATCATGGATCGACCCATCGAGGTTGGAAATCCTAATCGAAGAACCACCAAGTAGCCTACCACCTTTCTTGAAAGTATGCAGTACCACAGAAAACGCACCGCTATCTAGATTAAGCGAAGAATCAGAGGTATATGCCAATGAAGTAATTGAATCCGTTATGTTACCGACAATGGACGATTACAGAAGGAGCCTATACCACCCCATTACTGAGGACATTACCCCTAGGCGAATGAAAAGCAGAAATACAGACATCGAGGAAGAACAAGCTACGTTCCAAGTATGCAAAAAGATGGAAAACACCCTACGACAACAAATGATCAAAGGCTACTGAACTGACCCACTGTATGATAAGCTAGTGAGTGGCGGATCAATGGACCTTAACCTCTACGAAATAGACAACGGATTAGTCTACTCCCCGACTTGGTATGGTGCATGGTGCCTGTATATCCCTAATAGATACGCAGGTAATAAGGAAACCTTACGAGAGTACATCATACGAAACAGCCACACCAATGGGCACCATAGCGCAAAAACAAACCTGTATTATGCAACTGGCTATTTCTTCTGGCCGCAAATGAGTAACGATTTCCACCAGTATGTAGCACAGTACAACACCTGCCAAACCAACAAGCCTAGAACACAGCTCCCTGAGGGCACCGCACGGACGCTGCCTATCCCAGTAAGAGTATTCGAATCGCTTGCTATCGACTTTGCCGGACCATTTAACAAATCAGACAGTTATGACATAGTTATGGTAGTTATGGATAGATTAAGTGCATGGACTTGGTTCATACCTACCAGGTCAACGAACACAACAGAACAAACAATCGCAGAGCTAACTGAGCAAGTATGTACGCTACATGGATACCCTTGCTCCATAGTGACTGATGCGGACCCACGGTTTACTTCCAGATTCTGGCAACAATGGTGTAAATCCCTGGGTATTGAGCATCTCTATGCCCAGCCAGGACACCATGAGACCAATGCCCAGGTAGAACGACGGATTAGGGAAGTTAAAACAGCAATGCGGAACATTACGAATAAAAGACAAAATAACTAGAAGCCAGTGCTAGCCGAAACAGCAGCACACATAAATGGATCATATATGGAAACCTATGGCTGTTCCCCCTATGCAATAATGTATGGAAAAGAATACCCATGATAAAAACCCTCCGGTTTGGGAAATCATCTGTGCCGGCTACCGATGAATTCCTTAACAGACATGAGGAAATGAGGAACCTGGTATACCAGAATCTACAACTGGCACGATTCCGGTCAACCTGGAAAGCCACAAAGAAACGCAGACTATACAAGCGCATCCCGATTGGACAACAGATCCTGGTGTATGGGAGCCAGTTTGCAACTCAATCAGGAAGAAGGAAAAAGAAAACTGGAATCCATGTGGAGAGTGTTACACATATAAACACACAGACCTTCCCCACGCACAGACCTCCTGAAAACCGCGAAAAATCCATGGCCAACACCCCCCTCCGGCTCCGCCGTTCGCCCTGCGCACAGTAGTAGAGTCGCCGGAATTTGGTGTCCCGACAGTATAAACCGGTTGAAACGAAGCATGCTTCATAACACCGTATACGTTGTCGCCGTCCGTCCGACCGAAGCTGTTCGCAGGATATATAAGACGGGACCTCAGGCCGTGTCTGAAAAGTGGAATGGGGTCAATCGGACGGGGAACCATGGAGCTACAAGCTAAGCGAGATTGACCATCTCGGACATGGACAGAAAGTGTTGGGACGAAATCACCAACAGTCCAATGAGTTATCGGGACGTGCCCGTATGGATGAGGCACGGAGCCCAGTCTTACGCTCACATAGTATAGAGCCAACCGGAGGCCTAGCTATGATTGAGGGACTTTCCCATGACGTTGACTAGTCCGATCATAGCGGAAAGTCCTCAGTGTTAATGTAGTCAAGTTGCGAAGTCAACGGTGCATTGATAAGTCTCTCGACGGAGCTGATCACTCCAGTCAGAGTTAGGAGGACAGCGAGTTGGGTCGAAGCGAGACCACTCGCTTGTACTTAAACCTCCGAGACGAAGGGATCATGCGTTTTCACCAGAGAGGTTTCAAACGCCCTCACGGAAACACGACAACGCATGGAAACCGTAGTCCGAGCAAAGACACAAAGTTTATCAGGGTCAAGCAGATGCCCATTAGAATGGTAAGGGTAGGAAATAGGAAAGGGTACATTGTTTGGTATAAGATAGATGTAGCCCGCGACCACCCAGACGCGGAATATAAATATCGAGGTGCCTCCTTAGCTTTCAGAACATCCTCCGTCTCCGCTACACCTCCGGCGATTGAAAACTCAACACCACGGTTTTTATCGTGAGTTTTTTGTTTCATCGCGAAACATTCTCCTCCCTCCCGCCCACTCCTGCCTTTGGCCTCGGCCTAGGGGAGTCTGGCTCCTCTCTCCTCTCCCACCCGGAGGTATTGACTTCGGTCTACCGTCCCTGGGTCCTCTCCCTCCCTGGGGGTTGGTCGGTCGGAGGCCCTCCTTGGCTGGCTGGCAGGTGGTGGGATCCCATCCACTACAGTGACGCTATCTCTCCCAGAACAAGGGACTACATGAGAGACGCGGTAAAACACCTGCCATGCTGGCCTAGGCGGCCGTTGATGATCTTCCTTTCTCCCCCTTTCTCCTCCCCCCACGCATGGTGGGGAGTCCTATCCTCCTCCTGAGTCGGCCTCGCTTAGCCTTCTCACGGTCGGCAACCCCTTAACCACCATCGTCAGACGGCCGGGACTACAGTTGCAGTAGGGGAGAACAGCCAACAGGCTACGGTCGATCTCCCCATTCTCTTGTTCCCCTAAGAGGCTGCCTAGTCAGACACGAACGCGACT
>LN890980.1:247574-264642 GCA_900010015.1 Tuber aestivum
CCCCCCACGCATGGTGGGGAGTCCTATCCTCCTCCTGAGTCGGCCTCGCTTAGCCTTCTCACGGTCGGCAACCCTTAACCACCATCGTCAGACGGCCGGGACTACAGTTGCAGTAGGGGAGAACAGCCAACAGGCTACGGTCGATCTCCCCATTCTCTTGTTCCCCTAAGAGGCTGCCTAGTCAGACACGAACGCGACTCCGATAGACGTTGTTTAAGGTCTTTGGGTCTACCCCTCCGCTCTCCTCTCCCTACGGTCGGATCGGCTGGCACCCTACTGCTACACCTTCCCCTCCCCCCTGTTATCGCCCACGGCCGGCTGGTCTCCTCCTTCCCTCCATGGTATTGCACTGCCTCCTTGGAGTGGGTCTGGGGGGGGCCCCCTATCTTAGCGCGCTTCGTGCGTCGCTTCCCGCTTGAATGAGTGGACTCGCCCTTCGGGGCCTACGTGGCTTGCTACTAACCTTTCTTTTGTCTTTTTGAGATTTCTCAGCGGGTTTTCCTGGCCCTTCCTGCTTTCTTCTTAGTTAGGATTTCCTTGTTCGTCTATCTAGCCGGGCTTGGGCTTCTTTTCTTTGAGGCGAGATGTGCGGTTGGCTCCATACCAGAGGGGCTTGGGGGGTTGGCTTTTTCCTGTGGCGAGAGGAGGGATATGGGTTTTTTGTCGTCATAGCTAGCGCTCCATACGTTTTTTGTACCCTAAACAAATAATCAATGAGTTAAACAAAAAAAAAACAAAATCCTTAGCTTTCAGAAATCATCAGCGAACGGAGAAGAGATCTTATCAATATATTCGTTATAATTTGATACATACTTTTGTTACGAGCTTTCTTGACCACTCTCCGAGAAACCTTATTGGCCCCAGTTACAATTCATAAGACTTAGAATTGGCTGCCGCCTAACAGAGAGGCCCATTCACCGTAACCGGATTTGATGACTATATGGAAAATTACATGGTAAAAATGGATGCAAAGATGTACCGTCGACCCGAGGGTACCTTTTATGCAAGCTCGGTTAAGAAGTACATGCCAAACGACGATGACGAGTTCCCTGGAGGGGCCCACACAAGGCCAGCCCCAATACTAATAAATGAGCGCCCAGAATGGGAGGTTCACAAGATCCTGCACTACCGGCAGCGCTACAATAGAGATGAGTTCCTGGTCAGCTGGAAAGGATATCCCACAAGTGGGAACAGTTGAGAACCAATCGAGGGACTCAGAAATACGACTGAACTAATCCACGAATGGTGGGCAAGTAACAAGGAAGGGGACCCACCAACAATCCACGAGGTAACGATGTGCTGGGTACCAACAATCCCAGAAATAAACCGATGGCAATTCACACCATAGACCCCAAAAGGTTTTTGGGCCCCCTACAGTGACGAGGAATTCTCACCTAGAGACGAAATGGAGCAGGACTCGGAATCTTCCACACCCTCAGAAATTTAAGCCACCCACACACACACACATACCTACACGAAACCCACCCACCCACACCCTCAGAAGTTTAAGTGACTCACACACACATACACCTCTACGAAAACCACACACCCACAGAAAATTAAGCGACCCACACACAGACACCTACACGAAACCCATGCACCCACACTCTCAGAAATTTAAGCGACACACACACTCACACCTGTACGAAGCCCATGAACTGGGACGAGAACCAAGGGCTTATAAGAAGGTGCACTTCGCACCTAGACACAAAGGCACAAACAAGACGAGCACATACACACAGTCCCCCTAAGTGCACACCTTCCCACCACGCTATGCATATATACACAATATTGTGTACCCGTCCATACCCTTACCATGCATAACTCGGATTTTACAAAGCTAAGCGAGAAGGACTCCTACCTCTGGCAGCTCAATTTCAGATGCCTTGGGGACATACCTACCCTGCAGAGACAAAGGCCGATCTACATATTCTGTTGCCTGGGCTGCAACCAGATGGACTGTATCACAACGAGCGCATGGTGGAAATCGCTAAAAAGAGCCTATAATAAAAAATGCGTCCTGGCGTTTTTTCCCTCCTATGTTTGCAGAAGCTGTGGAGGACCAGAACCGGGAGAAGGTTGTGTCAAGGGACCGGTATGTTTTTACAACTGCCAATGCAGGTCGGGATTGGAGGATGACGACGAGTTGGAGGAGGCTCGGCTTCCTTATCTCTCTTTGTTTGGGTAATAGTTTGTTTGTTTAAGGGTTTTGTTTTGTTTTGGGAAATGTAACCAGAGCTGGTACTCGGTTATTAGTTTGTTTTAAGTATTGGTTGATACTTAGTTTGTTTTATGTTTTGTTTTAAGTATCGGTTGATACTTAGTTTGTTTTATGTTTTGTTTTAAGTATCGGTTGATACTTGGTTAGTTTTACGGATTGATTGAGTAAGAACATGAGTGAGAATTCATGATGGTACTCAAACATATGTACTTAAAAAGACCGCCACTGTCCACTAAGGAAGAGGCAGACTTCGACAATTAGTATTCTAATATACTCGGTTGAACGGTTATCTTGATTTTCCTATTACACCACCGAAGCCTCCCTTAGTGAGATTAGGAACCGTCGGTCTCCGGTAGATTGTCGGCTCACTTCAATTGTACCAGCGACGTGACTAGCACCTCCGCGTGAACACGTTACGAGCAAGGTGGTCGGTAGTAGGTTTTGCATTGAATTTGCTTAATGCTACAATAGCGGAGGCGATATCTGGACAAGTTCTGACTGCGACATACATCCAACTACCGATTAGAGCTTGGTACTCACATGGCTCCACAAGTTTATCTGTATCACTTGCAGGTAATAACTGCTGACCAGTCACCATTGGTGTCTTAACACCATTCCAGTACTGCATATCGAAACGATGAAGAACTTTCTTGATGAATTGTTTTTGGTGAAGTCGAAGACTCCTACTCGCTATGTGCTCAATCCCCAAACCAAGAAATTACCTTGCTGGTCTTAAATCATTCATTCGGTACTTCGAATGGAGAAGGTACTTTGCCTGGTCAAGTCGCTGGCAGCTCTTTGCTGTAAGTAACAAATCATCAATGTAGAGTAAGAGTAAGAGTTCGCCGTCCCCTGAATGACATAGGTTTGGATCGTGAATTGACTTTTGGAAGTCAACAGAGAGTAGAAATTCATCGATATGTCAATACCAGAGTCGCAGTGCTTCCTTAAGGTCATATAGAGCTTTGTTTATTTTGCAAACCGTTACACCTGGTGGTTTTTCTGGATCAAGCCAGTCTATCCCTTGCGGCAAAGCCATGTAGATTTCATCGTAAACAGTCGGATTCAAAAATGCGGTTACAATATCCATATGGTCCATTTCCCATCTGTGGATACTAGAAAGTGCTACAACCAAGCGTAAACTCACTAACTTGGCGACAGGCGAAAAGGTCTCACCATAGTCAGTTTTTTCATATCCCTTTATGACTAACCTCGCTTTATAACGATGGCTTCCATCTGGGTTTGTCTTGAGTATATATACCCACTTACAACAAATAGGTTGTACGCTTGCTGGGACCTTAGAGCAATATGTCCAGGTTTTGTTCTCTAAGAGAGAACTAAACTTCCCACCCATTGCGTCTGTTTATTTAGTACAATGATACTGGCTCAGAGCTTCCTGGTAGCTAATCCGGTCACTCTCTGCAACATCATTGACTCCAGGCTGAAGTACTGCTCTATGTGCTTCAGCTCGGTTACAAAGTCGACCTGATTGGCGCACTGTTGGTACCTGCAGGTTCTCAGGCCTTAGACCACTCTCATCAATAGTAGCTGCCTCCCTCTGCTTTTCCGGTTCAACAGTAGGGCCCACAGGGCTTACTTGACCACTTTCAATAGCTGCCTGAACATCTATGACTGGTGTGCGACTGGCAGGGACAATAGGAACACCAAAATCTTTGGCAAATGAAGAAACATGGTCCTCCTCCTCAAGCGGCATGTTATGCGGGATACACAACTTTAGTATACCGAGTTCTCAACTATCAATCTGCCATTTACCAATAGTTTCGGTTTCCACAAACCGAACGTCCAAGGCCTGTATCACTCTCTTGCTCAGAGGATCCCAAAGATGCCATATCTTTGTAGTTTCATGGACGTAGTCCAAGAACCCACATTTTCTTGCACGTTTAGTGAATTTCCCCAGCCTTTGTGCCTCTGGAATAAGCCTATAGATGACACAGCCAAAGTGTCGGAGATGTCCCAGTTCCGGTTTCTTTCCATAGATTATTTCATAAGGGGTTAGGCTACCAACACAACGAGAAGGTGAACGAGCATGAAGATAGACCGCAGTGTTGATTGCTTCGGCCCAGAACTCATCACCATATCTTGAGTCTAAAATCAGTGCACGTGCCTTGGTAACGATGATCCTTATCATCCTCTCACTGACCCTGTTTTTATGCTACGTGTATGGTGGAGAAGGCTCAAATGAGATACCGGATACTCTAAGTATTCTGCGAAACAGACTATTGTGGTATTCTCCTTTTCCATAATTGCACCGAAATCTGACAATAGGATTGCTAGGAAAGCGCCTATCTATATGCCCCTTAAATTCCTGGAAAACCGATATGACATCAACTGCAGTCTTGCCTTGTAGGAAGTATACCCACGTCATACGAGAGTAATCGTCGATGTAGAGGATAAAATATCGCAACCCGGAGGCAGATTCTGGTGATACCAGTCCACATAAATCTGAGTGAACCATCTCGAATGGCTGCGTAGTTCTTGGGGCTGGCTTTCTCTCAAACTTTCTCTGGTGTTTTGACATAACACAAATTTCGCAAGGCATAGTAGTTGTAATATTCGGATCACCACTATATGCAGACCGTGGTATCAAGATATGTAGTATTGGATGACTAAGGTGTTCCATCCTCTGGTGCCATAGGTCTATCGTAGGTAAAATCGCTACATCTGCTATGACTGGACCAGATCTATTAGGTGTAAACCGATGAACTCCAGCTGACAGCATTCCCACAATGCAGTTATCCAGCAAGCAGGTAGAGCCCCAGAACGTTATCTGGTGTTTTACTAACAGTTGACCAACTGATAAAAGGGATGTTTCGAGGTGTGGGACAAGTAAAGCATCAATCAGGACTACTTTATTTGGTAGTGAAAGTAGGATCGTACCAGTAGCGATTGCAGGAATGAGGTAGTCATCTCCTAAGTGAACTATTACAGGTTCTGGAAGGCATTCCAAGATGTGAAAAAATTGTTGGCTTCGACAGAGGTAGTGAGTTGCACCAGAGTCGATAATCTAGTTATCGTATACTGCGCTTCAACTAATCCGAGCAGCTAGTGCTTGTGCCGAGGCATAAGCCGCATCTACTCCAGCTGTCTCTATCTTCCTTGCATCTCCACTCCTCCTTCTTCGTGAAAACCTCTCAGCTCTTACTCCTTTAGCCTTTTTCTTGATTTGGCTGTCATCCTGCTGATGTCCCCTCTTACCACAGTACCAGCAAGAGATACTACTTTCTCTTCCTCCAGGAAACCGTCTTCCTCCTCTTCCTCAAAAACCGCCTCGGTATCCTTGAGTTCGAGCCGCAAGCGCACTAGGATTAACCATCATACTGCTTGTATGTGTACTGCGGTAATCCGCCTGGCGCGTACTCAATGTTTCTTCGGTTTCTTTTACTTTGAGAATTAACTTGTCGACCATTCGCTAACCAAGAAGAATATCGCTAAAGGTATCAAACGATATTGGAAGTGTCATGATTAGGTGAGATATAAATGCTGAGTCTGTAATAGGCTCTTCAGTTCCTGACAGTTGGTCTCTATAGTAGAGCAAGGTTGTTATATACTCCATGATCGGCTTGCCTTGAACCGGACGAGCCCTGGAAAACTGACGGAGGGTCAACATACAGCCAGCTCTCGTGACAACAGAGTTGAGCTTTTTGCTAAGCAGGGTCCACATCTGGCTTGGATCAGTCAAACCATGGAGGTACTGTTGGGCGCTAGTCGTACAGGATTCAAAGATCAAGGTGATGGATTTTCCTTTACGGTTGCGGAAGTCGGCATGCTGAATATGTTGATTATCAGGTGGGGCAATCTCATTTCCCTGTGTGATCTTGATGGCATCCTCGGCACACAGAATGACCTCCATGTGCTTTTGCCACTGTGAGTAGTTCATATGGTTGAGCTTTGGAAACTTGCCATAATTCGATTTATATGTTCCATTGTTCAGGATCGTGGGAAAGATGTTATCTGTTGCATTGGCGGTAGAGATCGTGGGATTGACATGGTTGAGCATCTTAGGGACAGTTTCTGGATAAGTCGAATAGCCTATTGCTTGTCTTTTGCGAGTTTGGGGGGGGGCTTTTGGGATTATCAGGAAAGCTCCGGGCTCATAACCTGAAGTCGAAAGGAGATTTTAGGTGGACTAAAGAGGAGAATTCAATTGGGCACTCTTTCGGGGAAAGATATAATCTTGAGTAAGCAACAATTGTGAAGTATTTTCTTAACTTAATTCACTTCCTTCCTACCACTGAAGTAGATGACCACTATATACTACAGAGAATCCAAGCGACCAGATATCCGAGTCCACCAAGTGACCCCATTTCTTTCAATCCATACTATTCCTCGTCCTCATTCCAACAACCGGCTACATTCTTTCCAATTCATACCATTCCTTGTACCTCCTCACATTCATCTGGAATGCTTCTGGCATGTGGTTATCAGGAAGTTCCTAACAACCCTGGCGATATCACAACAAGGCAGTCCCCCCTCCCCCCGAGTGACCTTGTATGATTGCATGGTTTCTGGGAGATTTCAGGGCACCTTTATATACCTTAACACGGATTGAACAGAATACTAGTGCATCATTTTAATAGCTTCTGTACCGTGCTTGCGTATGGGGGAGGGATTTAGAAGAGTCCTATGTGTAGTGTCCTATGTGTAGCTCCCAGCGCAGACCTGGGGGTGAGCTCATCTCCCTCCAGAGAGTTGTGTCCAAGCAGGGTCATTAGCATAGGGGGAGAAAACCAAGAAATAGTTTGACAATGTTGAATGACGAGAATGAACGGTACTAAGAACTGCGCAGTAGACAAGAGGGGAGCGCGCTCGTAATTCTAGGCCTGTAATTCTACCAGAGTGGTAGAAAACAGCTTTGTATCAGAACAAAACCATAATTGTTAGTGCGCGAGTGATTTACCCACTATACATGTTAGGAGTATGTCGAGTGATGTGAAATCGAGCAGAATCTACATTACTCTCAATGCATCGAATTTGTCCTGATGTTTCTTCAATTTCTTTGTGTGTCCCGGCCTTGCATCAGGAGAGATTATATCCTCCGATAATGTATCTTGTGGCTCGATATATTTGGATATCCGCTTTCGTCTGTGGATTTTGAATCTATCTGCTACCCATTGAAAAAATTGTTACTACGATATAAAGAAAGATTTATTGGCGGCGTTTGTCTTTGTACAAATTTACTTAGGGTGCTAGCACATTGTAAAGTGTAGGAAATTTGGAACTAATTACCAGTCCCGATAAGATAACATACATTTCTTTGCCATGAATTTTGCACGTGGTGACGGCATCTTTAGCACGCTTTATGGTGTCCTGTCCCAGTGGGAGTCCTGCAATTATTACACCTAGAAAATACTGGCCATGTGAGAAATCCGAGTTGAGTGTTATTGTATGTGTATTTGCAGCAACCCTTATTGTGTTGTGGAGAGGCATAGCAACAGTATTGAGGGCATAGATGCCTAGGGGCCTGAGGTCCGAGTGCGATCGCACACCGTGGATCCCTCTTTTGGCCAGCTCTCTTGCACCTGAGACATACAAAGACATCCTCCCACCCACCTGGTCCGTCCGACATCGTGATCATTTGGAACACAGTGACTATTGTCAATCAGTCATTTGGTAAGAACAATCATGCACTCTGATGTGAGGATACAGGGATTTTTTGGCACATCAACAGAAGCCCTTGTTCCCAGCCCTATTGCAAGCGCGCCATGTTTTCTTATTACATTCACTATATATCACTCGGTTTTTCCATTGCTCTTTGCCTAACTATAATCGGACTTCTCCCCCGCTTGAGGTGGACTCGACCTTGGTCAGAGTGTGAGCACGGGAGTTCCACTGATGCCTCCCGGTCATGCTAATTGCACTCAGAAGAAAACAGTGTTTTTTTCTCAGTCGAGAGAGGGAGAGGGGGGGAGGCAGAGAGGTGGGGTGAGGTGTATGTGGTCTAAGGTATATGGTTCTAGTATACTTGTACGTGAAAAATAGCTATCTAGAGGAATCGTTTACGATATCCTGTGTTACGATTTCCAATTCGCCATCCGTACTCAAGTGCAGATACCAGCCCTCCCGGGGTAAAATAACTGAGGCCCTTGATGCCAGGATATTGATTTATTTACTTATTTTTGATTTATTACACTGACTACACCTGGAGGTCGTGTGAGAGATCGTTTCACGATTTTTCACCATTCCTCCAAAATTGCTCTAATTCTACTCGCCCTATTATGAGTTCCAACTACTTTGTACTTGCAAGGCCTGAAGTCCAGGTAAATCCGGGCAGGACCTGGGAACTCGATATTCTAAAATTTCAGGACGTTCTTAATACATACAATCGCCTGTCTAGCCATATCTCTTCTAATGCTGAAGTACCCGTTTCCGTACCAAAACATTTAGCTTAATAATTTTTAGATGGCGGATCGGCGGAGACTTTCTCGGTATCGTGAATGAACACACGGCTGAGCGAACGGCGAACGAGCAGCGAAAAACGAACGAATGAACGAACGAGCGGCGTTACGAAACGGCGATATGAACCAAAACGAACGAGTGCCGAACCGCGAAAGGAGGCAACTCCAAGCTCACTAACGAGAATGACCGCATAACTCACAGCGGGGGAGAGAAAAACTCTTCACTTCGCCAACCTCTTCAAACTATCGCGCTCTCTCTCTATCTCTCTGCAGCCTAACTAACGGTAATGACAGGAGTATATATCAATGACCGAAACGACGACAAAGTCCTCACACTTCCCCCCATCCTTCAGGTATGTCTCTCCCAAAATGAGCAAACAGGAAAAGCTAACAAAGAAAAGACAAACTTCAGCTTCATGGCCCCCGGCACTCCTTATGGCCTCCCTCTTCCTTCCTTCAAGCCTTCCTTCCATCGGATACGCTTCTCCGAGACTCCGGCACATTTCCGTGATTGAAGCGCTTTCCCGGAAATGCCGAATTGCGCGGCCGGCAGCCTATCTGCGTCCGAAACCCCAGGGCACTCCCGAGCAAACAAACCATCGTGAGAGGGCATGCCGAGCAGCTCCTCACTATTTCCAACAATAATTTCACTAAATTTATATCACGGTCATGGGATATCATCTGTTCAAGCCCTTTTTCCTACTCTGTTCACACTGGACATTCCAATGTCTCCACCCAAAATGTACTCCCTCCTCTGAGCTAGAAACTCCGCTGCAATGAAAAAATCTAGGATTTCTTTCTATGATCTAGAGACAATAGGTTATTCTGACAAACAGAGTTCCTCCCTTTTTATCAAAGCCGTTACCAAGGGTGAGCAGCCATGATCACTTCCGGAATGGCGAGCGCAGACCCATGGGGCTCCGCTGCTACTGGACTTCGCTGTGGGGATCTTGGGACAATGCACCCTTGGAATATCAGACGGCGGTCAAGTTATGATGGGCCCGGGAACAGGATCAGTGGTTGTCAGAAATCTGCTGGAGGTGTTGGAGGGCGTCCCGGAGCGGAAAGATGCGGGCAAAGCGCTCGTGGGTCTGCCCGCGATGTTGGGATAAAATTGTGTGGAATGTTTAAGGAATTTGCGGACCCAGTTAGGGCTTGGAACTAGACTGTTTGGTGGGTATTGGGTTGATGGATTGCGGAGCGGGAGGACGAACTAGTCTGGGATGCCGTTGATCAGCATGAGCACGTGTGAGGACATTGGTAGTGATTTTTGGATATATGTTTGAACGGGGTGGTTGCGAGACAGATAGGCCTGCGGTACGGTTTATTATTTGGGGGGGATTAGTTGGTCGCGTGCCGATTCAGCGATACTAGGATACTAATTTGATGGAATTATGATACAAAGTCTTAGCATGGCCTCCGGCCTTCAAGCTCATCGCTTGATGCAGATGTCCTTGGCGATACAGGCAGTGTCTACGTTCCGAGAAGCATGAGGCTGTGCGGCCCGTTAGAGGTTCTCAACAGTAGTGGTAGTAATGTCGGTGTTGGCGGTTCAGATCACGGGCATACCATCAGCCGGCAGTTCGCTTACTAATAGGTGGGTTCTATGGATCCCTTCTCTTTAAAAAAAAAGTGCTTACTTAATTCCTTTGCTAAAATAAAGTCGTGGTTGACCCCTCGTGGGTTGCCAAGAAAAGCCTGAATACTTGTACCCATCACCCCTGATCACATGCTCCTTCCGAACACTCGTCACTGACCATAATTATGGTCAGAATCGGCCAATGCATCAAGCTTGGTCGGCGCAGACAGTGGATAAAGGTGGTTATGGTAAGGGGAGAGGCGATTCAGTTCCAGCGAGTAATTCCAACCCCTCCCCCTTGCCCGTGTTTGAGAGCAGGTTGATGCGCGCGGCTGCTGCTTCCCAAGTTTTTTTATCTCTTGTAAGTAATTTAAATACCGGCATACCGGTATGTAAACAATTATAACCGTAGGCATTCAGGAAAAAAAAGAGGGGAAGGTAGAGAACAGGCCAAATAGGAAAGGAGAGGTGGGGGGAAGAGGGGGGGAGAGGACTGGTAGGGAAAAGGAAAGGAAAGGAAAGGGTAGGGAAAAAGAAAGGAAAAGGCCCAACCCATGTTGGCCTTACAAGTACAAGCTCAAGGGCTGAACGACTCTCAATGCCGAGGGGACAAAGGACGTTTGTCACTTTTTTTTTTACTCCTGATCTTCATAGATTGCTAGTGAGAGACCGCGCTCCTGTGTTCTAAAAAAAAGAAAAAAATGCCCCCCCAAAAAAAGCTCCTCCCACCACCCATTCAACAGCTTTCCCCCATGCTGTACTCGTACTCGAATTGGAAGGCAAGGTTCCCATCATGTCTCGGATCTCTCGAGATTCGTCTCGTCACTCGTGGTAATGTTACTCGTACACATCCTCCGATAACTCACCATACCTGGAGTGCTGGTGCAGATACAGTGCATATTCCACATCCTACCATCATAGAAGGGAGGTTCAAAGCTCTCAGGGAGCTGCAAACTGGGTAGACATTATACCCTACAAATACAGGTGTGCCGCTTTGAAAGTCATCTAAAAATGCCATCAGGACTGGTATATTAGCTTGCTTTCTTTTGCCTGGTAAGTGTCGCTGTTGTGACAGATAAAGTAAATTGCCAGTTAGTTTAGATAGAGATGATGAAAGAGATGACTGCACCTCTGTACTGTACTCCAGTATATGCACTAGTACTCGAGTACTGGTAACTTAGTTCTGCCATAGCACAACTCTAGCAGGCTGAGTAATTCTGGGTGGTAGCGGTTCAATCACCGACGGATCCGTGTTCACCCACGCCACCATCCCCATGATCCACCCTTTTCTTCCAGCCCCAACAAACGTTACCGTATCCGTTTTCCCGTTCTCCCATTTCTCACTCCAGTACAGGATGCCCGAACAGGGCAGTCTAGAGGCAAACATTCCGAAAAAGGCACCAGCGCGGTGATCCTCGCTACGAGTTGCCAACTAGGTGTCAGTAGGTGACGGGTATCAACACCAACTCGACTAGCACCCCATCATATCCGTACCTAACCTAAGAGTCGCTGGAGGTTATTTTTCCGATCCCCAACTTCTTCCTCAGCCAATAGTGATGCCGGTATCATAAGAAACTTTTCATAGCGCGTCTATTGATACTGCTCCAGATGGACAACACTCACATTAGGCTTCCACACGGTAACCCATGGACGAAGACCTACCCTGAAAAATCCCCACGAGTCTCCAACCAAGTAGAAGCAAGCCTCTGCGATACTGAGAAAAAAAACAAAATCCTGCAAGTTTCAATGCAGTGCAGCTATTCCGGATTAGCCAGCAGTGAACCCACTGCGGTAGTAGGCAACTGGTGCACTTCCCCTCTCACTGGCACCAGGTTGGGGCCCATCAGTAAGATGATCGTGTCCCTTATCTGTTCCCCGTCGCGAGTGAAACCGACTGCAACGTTTGAGGGGAGAAATCGAGCAGATGTTTAAAGACAGCCTAGTTCCCCGGCTCTAGGTCCAGACACTCTTGCACCCAGGGCATCTACCGCCCTATTTTCGAGCAGAAAAATGGACAGCTTTTGTACTTATAATGTAGGAATCAGGTGGCGAGAGAAAAATGGATGGAGCACTAATTCGTAGATAAGTACTACACCCCCCACTCAAAGGTAAGCGCCATTCATCCCATATTCCTTTCCAAGCCCTAACATTACGATAGCCTTTTTCAAAACAGATCGCTGTACCTAAGCACAGGCAATATGAAGCGAAACAGAAACCAATATCTTAGTAGGAACACGAATAGTGCTAACATCACCAGAACCTACAATCAGAGCAACACACGCATCACCATCAACCCTACCATTGTTACAGATGAGAGATCACGGATCCTATCTTGGCTTTCCCCTCTTGAGCCCTGGAAGAGACACCATGATGTGGCTACTAAGAAGGCCGCAGGGGTCGGAGAATGGGTGCTCAAAACTAGCGATTTTGGGGCATGGAAGTGGAACAAGGACAACTCAGTAGATGCAGTTCTATTCTGATATGGGGCCCCAGCGGTTGGGAAAACTTTCATCTGGTAATTGCTTTAGTTTCCATGATGCCCGGTTTATTGCTGACCCGCCATAGTAAAAGCACCCTGGCTATTGATATCCTGTGCGACGAGACCGCTGGCCGCAATGTTGGTGTAGCTTATTTTTACTGCAATTACCGTGGCCAGGAAGACCAAACTCCAACAATCATTATCAGAAGACTCCTGAAACAGTTCATTGCGGGACTCCTGGAGGTGCCGTGGGATATAAACGAGGCTTTTTAGATAGCGAAGGGACAACTGTGTGGGTGAGCTCCATAGCTCCCGAAGATCGTTGATCTATTTCCAAAGGTTCTTGCAGTATATAAGCAGGCTTTGGTGTTCATCATTGCACTAGACCAGCTTCGTATTGAATATAGGGTCTAGTTTCTCCGGTCTCTACCGTAGATCTTCCGGGAGTCACCAAACGCACGGTTTTTCACCACAGGAAGAGTTCATGTACAGCCGGAGCTAGAGAGGCATCTCACGAAGTCACTCTCGATGATCTCCAGATACCCGAACCACGAGGATCTTAGAATATACCTGATGAGGAGGCTGGACGCTGATCTAGACCCTGATGCCATGGGTGGCGATCTCAAATCTGAGATATTGACCCATCTTCCCTGGCAATTCTCTGGGATGTAAGCATGCCCCTGCCGTGTTTACAGCCATCAGACCATACCAAAGTGTCTACTGACCGCAGTCTAAATATTTCTACCCATTGCTTTACAGAGCGATGCCATACTAGGAGAAACGACTATCTACCGCAGGAGGGAGGCTCTTTTTCGGGCGGTGGATATGTTAGACCGTGTTTACAATACCACACTCGATCGGATTAAACAACAACACGGGGGCAATCAAGACTCGGCATCACCGTCTTGGGGTCTATTGCCTTAGATGGAGGCACCTTGCATGTTGATGAACTACGCCATTCTCGAGCCACCAACGATAGAACTCACGATTTGAACATTAAAAACACTCTCTCATCACAAACCCTCTTGAGTTCCTCCCTTGGCTTGGTCGCCTTTGATCGTGAGACATCAACCGTACACCTGGTGCATACCACCACGAGCATAGCACCTCATTAGGAGTATCACCGTTCGTATTAGTCTTTGTTGAAAAACACCGGCGCTCATGCAATCCTGCATTTGTTGTTCTTCCATAGTGGTACAGAGGTTTCACACTAGCAGAGATTTCCCTGCTAGTATTCATAGTTGTTGTATTCTAGGTTTCAGTGGTGCAACAGAAAGAAGGTACGGGGGGATATGATACGGAGTGCTCGGAAGTCTTCGGTCATGCCCGGTCAAGTTGGAGGACCTCGGAACAGCTGATCGAGAATAGCCGGGCACCTCGGAGAAAAGATTGTCGGACATTTGAAAACTCTTACGTGAGTGGATAGGAAATGGATTGCTCTATATAAACCCCCTCTTGCCCATCCATAGAAGAAGTAGGTGAGCACAAGATACAATCTATCTTATCAAATTTATTCTTTCCTCAAACTTTTATCCTCCTCCTCACCCACACGCAGAGTCTCATAACAACAGTCTCTTCCCCTGTGGCAATGCCACAGATCAGCACCTAGCTTACTTCAGACCACGCATAAGTCTGATTGCTCTTCATCTGGAAACAGGAAACTGTGGCCGCGACACACGACTCTTCGTCCGGAGAGTGTACCACTATGAGAGGGCTGTAACGTTACTACAGCATTGCTTCCGCGCTTCGATGGTCGCAGGATTACGTATCGCTGCCACATCCACTCCCGCCGGCTGCTCGGGAGACGGCCGTTGGGTTGCGTCTCTGGATCTCCGGCGATGTCAAGAATTAGCCTTGGTCGGACTCGCAGAGTTTGGTTCAGCATTATGCATTTCTATTTGAATTCTTGGTGATGCAAATCCTTTCCATTTCCTACCACTCATTCACAACTTTCTCTCCCACACCCCTTACCTAAAATTAGTATGTTTCAAGAATAGAACAAATGCTGCTGCAACTTCGCAGTGAAACTAAAGCACAATTACCTGCCCAAAACTGCAGGTCGCAAGGACAAAGTGTTGTACCCCTCTCCACACAATTCTCCCATCGCTGGAAGCAAACTTGCCCCCGCCATCCTAACATTCCAAATCCCTTATTATCATCCTTGACTTCCTCCCACCCTTGCCCCCAACCATTATGATCCGCAGGCACCAAACAAAAAAACAAAGATTTGATGAAATAAGATTTCTCTCCTTTGTTCTCGGCATGAATCTTCCACCTCACTCCCCTACAATGCGCCACCAGGGCCGTATTTCTGCCGAGGTCATCTATCGTAGTAGTAGATATTCCCAAGGAGATAGCTAAGGCGTTTGGAAAATACAAACGTGCCATTAGCGGCCTGGAACTACGAGTATTCTTGAGATGTTATTTAGATCCGGGAAACAGGTCATTGCTGCTCAGACGACGTATGGTACCAGGGAAAACAGACCAAAACCAGAGAGATCCGATCCCAGACGAAGCTAGGGCGCTCCAAAATCCCCAACCCCAATTATGATTAGAATGGGGCAGTGAGCAGCCAGGAACACTGTGATTTAATCCATGGCTCTTTAACCCCAATTAATTCCGAATTGGCACCTGGACAAGCAGGAGTACGAGTGCGGGTGATAGATATATTCGTCACGTATAATAGGTCTGATAAGAATATTTCGGTGCACTTTTTGGCTGCGATCTGTCCTTAGATAAGGCACGTGACGAATATATTTATCAGCAGCACTCGTAGCTGAAGGTGCGTCAAAAACGCTGTCTCAAGCCTCGAAATTCACTTTGAAGGTTCCAATTTTCACAGGTCATCCAAAAATGAAAGATTATATCTGATTCCCCTCAGATTTGAGCACTGCAAAGTTCATACCATCGCCTGATACCGTGGGTTGATATATGATAACTGGGGCGGATATGGCATTATCGCGCGGTGACAAGTGGGCCTACCTTTTGTGTAAAAATGGCAAGTGACAACCTGTTCCAGGGCTCCGTGCAGTACAAACCACATCGCCCTCGCAACCTACATCCCCACGTATCCACACTCTCATTGAATGTCCCGAAGAACATCAACTCGGGGCCCTTGGGTCGCTCACCTAGTCTCTAGAGGTTGTCGCGAGCTCAAATCGTGCCACTGGGGAGATCCCATGGCTGGGGTGAGATCGGCAACTGTCTTGGTGGAAGTGTTGTAAGCATACCTATATGTCCCGGAAAAGATGACATCGTGAGATGCCCCCTCACCAGGTTCTCTGGGGGGCGTGGCCATAGTACTGCCGACACACCGCTACACTCACAGGAAATACGTGCGGGGAAGGCTGGGGCTCGACATGTTAGGGATAAAAAATTCTATTTAAAAAATCGAGTAATATACTATTAATATAATACTAGCATTTGGGCTCTGGTAACGGTTTTTCATATTTTTCTAACAAGTATTATTGAGAGTGGCAGTGGTGTTGTGATATCCTGGTAACTTCTCAGGAAGACCCTTCATCATGTGATTTTGTAACAGATAGGTTTTCCTATTTTTCAGAAACCTTCATTTTGGGCTCATCATTGCAACTCAGTGTCAACCAGACATGCTACTCCGGAGCAAATTAGAGTTTTGCTGCAAACCTCTACGGTACTCATAATCACCGCCAAAATAAGGGCTTGGCGTGGCAACCAGACGCACTACACTGTGTGACGTTTCCGTGTGTTTGTTTCCCTGAAAGGTGGCCCCCATCCGGGTTGCTAAGCCGCCGTCCTGATTGATATAAGAGGCATCCGAAATTCCGCCCTCCCTTTCATTTACTCCCCACTCACCATCCTCAGTTGACCCCGCCCTTCTCTACCTTTAGGGTGTGTTTGGCTTGCCAGGATTAGGACTTAAAACCTGGATTATGACACTAGTCCGGACTTTAAGTCCAGTTGTGTTTGGCTCGCCAGGCTTAGACTTGGATTTGCACCTCAGTATTAGATCAGGATTCAAAATCTGGACTTTCAAGAACTGTGTTATGTAAATTTTACCCTTAAGCAACCACATCTGATATAGTGTATGTTTTCCACTTCAGTAAATAGTTCATACCATGACATGATAGTTTTTCTATTTTTATAATCAGATTCTATATACACCAAAACTATAAGCTTTTCTGAAGACCTGTTTTACCTTCCAGCTATTTTTATTTGCTCCCTCAAGTACCAAGGGTGCTGATGATGGTAGCAATCTTCTGCCACTGACTTCTACTATTATAACTTGTTTTAAACTTTCTTGAATTGATAAAGGGATATTATAATATAATTGGAGAAAAAAAATAGAAATAGGTAAAGGTAAAAGTAAAATGTTAGATATTGTTCATTAAACA
>LN890980.1:265123-306742 GCA_900010015.1 Tuber aestivum
AGAAATAGGTAAAGGTAAAAGTAAAATGTTAGATATTGTTCATTAAACAGTCATATAGAAATATCCTGATAAAGTAAATAGTAATATAAACTCAAATATAAATAGCTCCTTACTTATAATATTCCTAATTGTGAAACTTTTATAATGTATAACACAGATTATTAATTAATAAAAGTCTAAATCGAAATCTTGTATTTTGTAAATCTAGAATTTAAAGTCCAGACTTTCCAGGATTAGACTAGACTTAGGATTTTAAGTCTAGACTGAAAGTCCAAATCCTAGTCTAATCCTGACGAGCCAAACGCAGCCTTAAGCGTTTCATTATCTCTACTCAGCTCTTTCATCGTCTACCAGAACCCTTGCAAGTATAAGCCCTTTACCTTTTTTATTTTTTTATCTGTCCCCGTTAGTGACTGTTCCTTCCCAGTGCTGCCCAATAACGTCTGCAACCTCGATCCAACCTTTTTCGAGGCGTGCCTCCATACCTCCAAGCAAACTGGGGGGGCTGGCATCCAATCGCCACTCTCCCCAACCTCTACCCTTGTCTCACCCACTCCAGCCAAGTTCGACAAGCCCGTCGAGTCTGCACGGGCCGCTCTCCGGTGTTCGCAACAGGGCAGCCCGCCCGTCCTAAGGATAGGACGAGGACGGACTGCGACTCGTAGTCCGTCCGGTCCTGGAGAGGATTTTGCCCGGGGCTTTTGGCATGAGGACGGGGAAGACAATAGGGCCCCACCACTAGTTTATAAAATATCTTAGATTGTGGGGCCCCACGGGGCCCTATCAAATAGTTATTTATCAAGGCAGCGAGGAAAAAAACCATACTTGTTATATTCTGGTATCGTTGGTAATGCTCGCTGGATAAGAAAGATAAGAAATATAGGAGATAACGAACTGGTAGTATATTGTTAATACAAGAGAATACAGTTTATAACGTAGGGTATAGTGGGCTTACTATTTATTGTCTCTTTGAGACTCTTCTCTACAAATATAATTATGGTATCATTATACTCGCAGGTTAGTTCACCAGCCAACAGAAAGATTTTCCTACATGTACAACGCATTGCTGTAAAATCTCACTTGTTAGTCTCGGTCCCAGCCTGCCTAAACCTCTAATTTGAGATGATATGTAGGTTACCTGCGATGTGTACAAAGGCCCACAGATCCCCCACAGATCCCCACGAATCCCCACAGATCCCCGCAGATCCCCGCAGATCCCCGCAGATCCCTGCAGATCCCCACAGATCCCTACTGTCTACTAGTGAAAGTCTGCAGTCCTTTGCCATCACCTGCAGTCCTTACACCAGGATGGTAAAATTATGTCTCACCGTGTGGGGCCCATGGTCTTTGCCAAAACCTGCAGTCCCCAATATTGTCCGGACTGGACGGACTATGAACTTATAGTCCCGTCCCGTCCCGTCTTCTTGGCAGTCTCCCCATGGGGCCTCCCGGGCCCCCGGACCATTGCGAACACTGCCCCTCTCACCGCCCACTACCCAGATGCCTTTACAGACTTCCACGGAACGCCAAGCGGGGCTCCCTGCATCTATAAAACGAATCCAGTCTGGCCTAAACGCGAGGGCGGCCTGTTCACGGCCACCCCATCACACCTGTCTGGCGTGGGTTCCTCGAGGATGCTCAGGAATACCTGGATGCTAATCTCGGTGTCAAATTCACCGCGATCATGGGCTTTGGCTTCGCCAACGCTGGGGTGAAGACCCCCTTTTGCCCCTTCCTCGTGATCATCGGCGTGCCGCCCAACTCTCTCGCCTTTGATGCCGCAAAGAAGGCCGCCGACCACGTCAAGGGCACGATCCTGCGCAAGGCCGGCTTCCCCGAGATCGATGTCGCTGTCCGAGAGTGGGTGACAATCCTCTCTGGCCTGGGCCCGAAGCTCAGGTCCCTCAATCCCCTCATGGACCTCATCCCTGAGTTCCGCCATCCCTTTACGTCCACGCTGGGCCTCTCCATCGCCACGGCGCAGATGCCCTACTGTGAGGGCACGGTCGCCCTCTACTTACGCAAGGGCAATGACAACGACGAGGTCCTCGCCACCACCGCCGCCCATGTCGTTTGCCCTCCCCCCATGTGCTCCAACACTGGGGTAAAAGTTCGGAATGGCTTCCGGCAGCGCGTGGAGATTATTGCCCTTGGGAGCAAGGCCTACCAGGATGCTACCATCAACATCATGTACAGAATCGGCACCCTCCACGCAATTAACGACTCGTTGCAGAGCAAGATCCGTAGGTTGGGCCTGCTCCAGGACACAGACCGGAGGGATGCCGTGGCGGTTGCCACGATGCTCCTGTGGGCCGAGCAGGAGGCGGAGTAGACGAAGTGGTACATCGAATGCCTGGACCGGCTCCACAGCGACGTGACGAAGCTCATGAGCAGCCAGCAGCAGCGACCCATCGGCTTCATCCACCACGCCGACCCCATCGGCGCCGCCGACGGACCCAATGGATGCACGCTCGACTGGGCCGCTATCCAACTCTCCAAGGATGCGCTTGATTGGGCCAACTTCAAGGGCAACAAGGTGTATGTCGGTACGTTATTCTATCTCGTCTCGTCCCCGAAGTTCCAGTCCCAGGCTAAGTAACTAACCCATTACTATTGTCCCGTAGGTGGCAACATCGGGGTAGGGGATTATTGTGATGTCATGTTCCCCAACTGCTTGGACCGGGCTGGCTACCAGTACCAGCAGGACGGACTCCTCCAGGTCTGTGATTTCGTCCAGGAGAGTGAGATCCGCCAACCTGTGCAACTCAACGCCTATGGCGAGAAGGCGATGCCGGTCATCAAGAATGGCTTGGCCACGGGCACTACGGTGGGCTGGGTCAATGGACTTGAGTCTCTCGTTCGCTACTACTCGGGGTGCGAACTCGAGTTCACCGTGTTGGAGACTACCATCCTGTCCTACGGTAGGCGTGGCATCTTCTCTGACCGGGGAGACTCGGGTGCCATTATCCTCGACAGAGCAGGACGTATTGTCGCCATGCTCACCGGTGGTGGCGGCGCAGCCGACGAGACCGACGTTACTTACGGGACCGCATGGTACGACCTCTGGCCACACATCAAGAAGACCCTGCCCGGCTGCTAGCTCTACCCCCCTGTCCCCGACCGCTAGGTTCGTGCATCCCTTCTATACAAGTCCCCGGCATGAAGAACCCGTACACTGAAGAGGTGCTTTATGGAGGAGGGAATTAGGATTAAATTGTTTAGTGGCGGGAAGATAGCGCAGTTACTTTACCAGTAGTTTAGTTTAGAAACCGCGAAACGGAAAAAGGGGGAGTTTTTTGTAAAAAGAAAAAAGAAAAAAAAACAGAACCTGAACACAGGGGGGATCCTAGAAATAGGGAGAGCACAGCCAAGCAGGTAAATTATCCCTGTAAATGACCAAGGTAGAGAGAACTTACAAAATCCCAGCGAGTCGCGGACCCTCCCTGTAGAACACCAGCAATGTTTTTTCATGCCAGCCAAAACCACGGTTTCACTCACGGCCAAGCAAATAATACTTCAACTTCTAAGTGGGATAATGCAACCTTAGAAAGTGAGAAAAATTCTGGATGTTTCACAATCAACCCAATCTGGGGGTATTTATTGAATTTTCCCTTTTTCGAAAGTTCCAGAGACAGCAGGTGCAGAAAAATGTAGTTCATATAAAAAAGGGTTCTTATTGCCCAAGACTATCTAATAAGAATTGTCTCAACACATCTTGGCAGGATTTTAACTAACAAATTTTAAGTAACAAAGTCGCTGATAGTTGCTATTTTCACCCATTTCCGCACATTTTTTACTGTCTTAGGCAGTGGCAGAAAAGCTGGAACCTTGGTACTTGTAGTATAATATTCTATAGGAAAAAACTCAGACAGGGTAGTATCTAAAAGGTTTGCCCGACCGAAAGTAGTTAGTATAAAATAATACACTCACACCCCATTATCCCGGACGGCCACAATCTGGAGGATCTGTCCGGTATAGCGAGTTATCCAGAACAACGAGTCAAGTTTTGCTATGGAAATTTTTGGAATTCACAACATTTTCATACGGGATAGCGAGGTATCTGTATTATACTTTGTACAGATCCGGGACAGCGGTGTGTAAAAGAGGGAGAGGGGTGAATTAAGAAGTACTCGCCAATTCGTAAAGTATGTGGAAATAGAGAAAATTCCTTGGCCCCAAGATACAATTTTTGTCCAGTATAGTCAACACTGTTCCCCTCTGCGATGCAGTATTACTCAGGACTGTTTTTACAACCTAAACCTACAAGAAAGTCTGATGTTAAAGTTTGCTTAAATCTAGCAAATTCAACATTTCATTATTCACTGTAAATGAGCCTGACTGGTTTCATACCTTCGTCTGCATTATTATTTTTAAAATAACTCTTCTTTGTCCTGTGCTTTATACTACAAATATGACCAAGGTATATTATAGATTATAAACCTAGTCAGAAGCAACTTGAATGAACATCCAACTTCTCTTCCACCTTTACCCACTCTGCTGCTCTCCCTACTCTCTGTGTTCTCTGTGCTCTCTGTGTTCTCTGTGTTCTGTGCTCTCTCTGCTCTCTCTGCTC
This sequence comes from Tuber aestivum, assembly GCA_900010015.1. Lineage (NCBI taxonomy): Eukaryota > Fungi > Ascomycota > Pezizomycetes > Pezizales > Tuberaceae > Tuber > Tuber aestivum. Next base: position 269,697 of record LN890980.1, read on the forward strand.
TCTCTGCTCTCTCTACTCTCTCTACTCTCTCTACTGTGGTATTTCCAACTAGCCAGTCTATCTGCTAGTAGGGTGGGATAAAGTGTACTATTGGCAGTAGTTTGTGTTTTCAGCAGTGATCAGATGGTTTGCACTGGGGGCAGGTGGAACTAAAGAGGCTGTCATCCTACTGTCTGAAGTCCTATGAACCAAGTGAGCTTGTTAGTAACAAGATTTCAACCCATTCTGGCATAGACTATAGTATATACTATATTATACTCAGAAGTTTTATAGTTCTCTAAAGTTTCTTATAGTTGCTACTGGGAGGAGTTTCTTATAGTCTATAATAGTTGATTCTTAACAGTCACCAACTTGAATAGTTCTTTACAGTCTCCAACAAGTGATTCTAAGTGGTTAGTCTAGCCACAGATTTAAAAAGCCAGGAGCAGTTAGGTTGACCTCATTAAAAGTATAACAATCCCTACCCATATAAATGTTTGTGTAACAAGTAATAGCTACTCTTTTCCAACTCAGTAGTCCCTAGTCTAATGTCTACATCATATCTAATTGCTGAGTTTGTAACTCCTATTGTATGATATCAACTGAATTAGCTAGAGGCCAATAGGTCTCTGGGATTATGACAGAGGTCTGAGAAGGATACTGAGTTTTCTTAAATAAAGTAATAAATCAAGATGTAAGAAAATGTACAGGTAGTATGGTTTGTGCCATTCAAAACCTGCACGAGGCTGAAGTGATGTGTTACATGTGGCTGTACCTCATTTGATGCCAAGCCTTGAATTTTCCATGGAATTATGGTCAAGGGTTTAAATAATAATATATTTTAAATAGATTTAAAGATAAATAATATGAGGTTATAATAAAAATAACAAGAGAAGAGAAATGTTAAAATATTAACAAATATATACAATAATCTTTTGAAATATATTATTATACATTAATCCAACTCTCTACTATTTTATTATATATACTAGAGAAATAATGGTTGTTGTCATTAGGGTTAATAATATTGCTTATAGGTTACAGGTCATATTTACTCTTTTTAGTGCATAATACAATATTTTTAAGCTAAAACCCTATTTCCTGAATAATGAATCTCTAATTACTAAGAAATCAAACTGTGGCTGATGTAACATTTTTCTCTCTTTCTCACCAAAAGTACAACTTTTTAAATTTGCAAGGATCTCCAACCAGGAACAAAAAAAATAAAAGAAAACCTCAAGGTTATTCTCCATCAAGTTCTCTTCAACACTGAGGTTTTTTTTTTCCCATAATGCTGCTAGTTGTAAAGCCTTGTCAATTTAAAAGTTGTGGAATTTCTGGTGCAGGTTTTGAATGGCATGAACCATATCCTGAAGAGCTGTACGCTCTTGAGTCCCATTAGCCCCTTATATAGTCACTCTTCATGCACTGGCAACCCTGACCCATATAACTAATAACTGTGAGTTATATGAAATCCTTCAGCCCAACTCCTATAACCACAGCTGATCATTATAGGGTCATTATAATATCTTCTATTCATGTACTATAGTTTCTAGATATATATAACAATTAATATTTGGTTCAAAATTATAATTGATAAATATATGTATATAAACTCAAATTTCAAAAAAAATAAAGAAAATTAATATGTAAGTACTTCTGGTGGAAAGTTACCTTATTGATGAAGTAGTTCATTAATTCAATATCATTTCCTTTTATATTCTAAATGAAATCTAATTGCTTTCTCAACCTTGACTTCACCTCAGAATGTTGTTTCTTAAATCCCTGTTCCTACCTCTTTCCAAGCATGTCATTTAGTTTTCATTTCCATACAATCTGTATTGCAATTTCCTCTAATTATCAAATCTTTAGAGGAAATCTGAGCTGGCTCCAGAAGTAATAGCATTCAACAAGCTCTCTCTTCCCTTCAAGCAAGCCTCCGCCCCCACTGGTCTTTTTCCTCAACTCAATCCCTGGTTCCCTGCCGCCAATGGATTACCATAGTTGCTAGGGCTCCAACCATCAATGCGGCAATCGTTAAACTTGCAGCTATTCCATTCAAACTCATCTCAATGTCCATTTCCTCTCAAACCCGTGTTGGGATCTCACTGTCTGTTGGTGGCAAAATGGTCAGGATTGGAATAGAAACTTGTTGGTTTCATGACCTTCATTTGAGATTTCATAACACAATTCTTAGTAGCTATTCTAGGATGCCAAGCTTTGGCGCATCTCGTTGAGGGTACCGCCTCGCTGAGCCCTCACATGGTCTACAAGGTATTGATTTATGTGAAGAAAGGTCTCTATCATTATTTTTCATTACAATCTTTCTACAGTTGATGGTGATCATGAATGGTAATACTGGTTGTAATGGTAATCGTTGTTTTGAAGATATGTACAGACAAGATGCGCGAACCTAGTAGCTAGGGATGGGGGGGTACAGGGAGTAGCCGGGCAAGGTCTTCTTGATATCCGGCCAGAGCTCGTACCATGCGGTCCCATAGGTAACGTCGCTCTCGTCAGTCAGGCCGACACAACTGGTGAGCATGGCCACAATACGTACTCCTCTGTCCAGAATAATGGCACCCGAGCCTCCCTTATTACAGAAGATGCCACATCCGCCATAGGACAGGATGGTGATCTCCAACGCTGTGGACTCGAGCCCGTACTCCCGGTAGTAGCAGACGAGAGACTCGAGTCCGTTTACCCAGCCCACCGTAGTGCCCCTGGTCAAGCCGTTCTTGATGACTGGCACAGTGTTCCCAACCGTCCCGGGCAGAAGTTAGGATGGACCACAGGACGGGGGTCCGTCTAGGGCAGAGTTCCAGGAACTGGCGTCCGTCCCGTCCAAAGCTAAGGACGGACGGGCTAGCCTGGTCTAAGTAGTTGGGGAATATGACGTCACGATATTCCCCTTCCTGATCTTGCCACCTGCGGAATAATAGTAATGGGTTAATCAGTTAGCCCGGGACGGCCGGAGGGGCCCTATAGGCATCTCACCTGCAAATAGACCTGAAAATGGCGGCCGGGCCCTACAGATGATGGTCGGGCCCTGTGAATGACGGCCGGGCTCTGCAGATGACGGCCGGGCCCTGGTGAGGACGGCTGGAAGATGCCATTTGTATTGAGACCCCCGGGCCTGGGCGTCAACCCCTCGGACGGCAGTCTTTATCAAATACGGACGCCATGCCCTGCCGTCCTGGCCCACCGCGCCCGGGACGGTTGGGAACACTGGGAGGATGAAACCGATAGATCACTGCTGCTGGTTGCTCATGAGCTTCGTCACGTCGCTGTGGAGTAAGTTCAAGTGTTGGGTGTTCCTCTTCGCCTTCTTCACCTCCTGCAGGGCCTCCAGGAGTGACTTGGTATACACCTTAGCATCCCTCAAGTCTACGTCCTGGAGCAGGGCCATCCTACGGATCTTGCTCCGCAACGAGGTGTTAATTTCGTGGAGGGTACCGATTCTGGACATGATGTTTGTGGTAGCGTCCTGATAGGCCTTGCTGCCAAGGGCGATAATCTCCATGCGGTACCGGAAGCCATTCCGGACAATTACACCCGTGTTGGGGCGCACGGGGGGAGGACGAACAACATGGGCAGCAGTGTTCCCAAGCGTCCGGTCCGTCCGTCCTTGGCTTCAGACGGGACGGACACCGGTTTCTGGAACTCTGCCCTGGACGGACGCCTATCCTGTGGTCCGCCCTAACCACTGCCTTGACGCCCGTCCGGGCCCCATAGGTGTCTCACCTACAAATGGCCCTGCGGATGAGAGCTGGGCCCCACAGAGGACAGCCGGGCCCTGTGAATGCCGGTCGGGCTCTAGGAATGACGGCCAGGCCCTGCGAATGACGGTCGGGCTCTGCGAATGACGGCCGGTCCCTGGTGAGGACGGCTGGAAGATGCCATTTGTATTAAGACCCCCGGGCCTGGGCGTCAACCCCTCAGACGGCCGTCTTTATCAAAGACGGACGCCATGCCCTGCCGTCCTTACCCACTCTTCCCGGGACGCCCGGGACTGCAAGCCCGCCAGGGCCCTGTAGAGCGCTCGGGACGGTTGGGAACACTGATGGGCAGCCGTGATAGCGAGGACATCGTCGTTGTCATTGCCCTTGCGTAAGTAGAGGGCGATGGTGCCATCGTAGTAGGGCATCGTAGCTGGATTGATGGAGAGGCTCAGCATGGACGTCAAGGGATGGCAGAACTTGGGGGCCGGGTCGACGAGGGGATCGAGGGACCGGAGCTTCGGGCCCCGGCCAGAGAGGATTGCCATCCACTCTCGGACGGTGACATCGATCTCCGGGAAGCTGGCCTTGCTGAGGATCGTGCCCTTGACATGGCCGGCGGCCGGCTTTGTAGCATCGAGGGCGAGAGAGTTGGGCGGCACGCCGAAGATTACGAGGAGTGGGGAGAAGGGCGTCTTCGCCCCAGCGTTGGCCAGGCCAAAGCCCATGATCGCGGTGAATTTTACACCGAGCTTAGCGTCCAGGTATGCTTGAGCATCCTCGAGCATCCTCGAGGAACCCACACCAGACGGGTGTGATGGGGTGGCCGTGAACAGGGTATTGTTAATCACCGGTGCTTTATCCGGAGCTAGTCTCCGGAGTTCATTCCGTGTTTATTTCTTTCTTTCTCTATGAGGTGTATCTTGTCGGTCAGGAACTGTCTCACGATAGATATGGAATGTGGGGTAGTTAGTTGTCTTAGAGAAGCGGAGAGATGTACATACCATAGCGGTGAAGGAAGAACCGGAGAAATGACCGCTGAGCAGCGGTAAAGAGGGCGATCGGAGAGAATGTCGAAGAACATCGGTGAAGGGAGCGATGGGACAGAAGGCCGGAGGACTGGTAATGAAATATCGGTAAAAAAGAAAAAAAAAGAAGAGAAGGAGGTATGCGAAGTGGTGGAAACATGCCCCTGTATGTTCAGACTCCTGGAAGAGTTGCTATCAGTACTTTGTACTTAAGGGCTGTGATGACCCACCTTAGTTGGAGCAGCAAGTTGCCAGTTCCTTTATCTCTCAAGTCAAAGTCTTCATTTCTATCCCGTTCCCCTCTAAGAGCAAGTTCTCGCAGACACGATCAGATTCTACCGTCAGTTTTTTGTTACAGGGCGCATCTCGCGGATATAGGGCCGGGCATACAGGCCACGCTCGCGTTTAGGCCAGGCTGGACCCGTTTTATAAATGCAGGGAGCCCTGCTGGGCGTTCCGTGGAACTCTATGAAGGCATCCGCGTAGTCGGCGGTGAGACGGGACCGTGCAGACTCGACGGGCTTGTCGAACCTGGCGGGAGTGGATGAGACAAGGGTAGAGGTTGGGGAGAGTGGTAATTGAATGCCAGCCTTCCCGATTTGCTTGGAGATACGGAGGCACGCCTCAAAAAACGTTGGATCGAGGTTGCAGATGTTATTGGGCGGCACTGGGAAGGAACGGTCACTAACGGGGACAGATAAAAAAATAAAAAAGGTAAAGGGCTTATAACATACTTGCAAAGGTTCTGGTAGACGATGAAAGAGCTGAGTAGAGATTAAGAAATGCTTAAAGGCAGAGAAGGGTGGGGTCGACTGGGGATCGTCGGTGGGGAGTAAATGAAAGGGAGGGCGGAATGTCAGATGCCTCACATATCGGTCGGGATGGCAGCTTGGCAACTCAGATGGGCGCCGCGTTTCAGGGGAACAAACACGCGGAAACGTCACACAGTGTAGTGCGTCTGGTTGCCACCCCGAGCCCTCATTTTGGGCGTGATTATACAAGTATCATGGAGGTTTGCAGCAAAACTCTATTTCGCTCCAGAGTGGCATGTCTGGTTGACACTGAGACACAATTCTCAGGTTGCAATCATGAGCCCATAATGAAGGTTTCTGAAAAATAGGAACAACCGATCCGTTACAAAACCACATGATGAAGAGTCTTCCTGAGAAGTTGCCAGGATCTCACAACACCACTGCCACTCTCTCGATAATAGGCGTTAGAAAAATCAGAAAATAGTCACCAGAGCCCAAATGCTAGTATTCTCTTAATACTATATTATTCGATTTTTTAAATAGAATTTTTTATCCCTAACATGTCGAGCCCCGGCCTTCGCCGCACGTATTTCCTGGGAGAGAGTGTGGCGGTGTGACGGCAGTACTACTCGTATAGCCACGCCCCCCAGAGAGCCTGGTGAGGGGGCATGTCACGATGTCGTCTTTTCCGGGACATAGGTATGGTTACAACACTTGCACCAGGACTGTTGCTAATCTTACCCCGGCCACGGGATCTCCCTAACGGCACAATTTGAGCTCCCGACAACCTTTGGAGAGTGGGTGAGCGACCCGAGGGCCTTGAGTTGATCTCCTTCCGGACATTCACTGAGAGTGTGGATACGTGGGGATGTGGGTTGCGAGGGCGATGTGGTTTGTACTACACGGAGCCCTGGAACAGGTTGTCACTTGCCATTTTTACACAAAAGGTAGGCCCACTTTTCACCGCGCGATAATGCCATATCCGCCACAATTGATCATATATCATATATCAACCCACGGTATCAGGCGATGGTATGAACTTTGCAGTGCTAAGGTCTTAGGGGAATCAGATATAATCTTTCATTTTTGGATGACCTGTGAAAATTGGGACCTTCAAAGTGAATTGCGAGGCTTGTCACAGCGTTTTTGACACTCCTTCAGCTACTGGTACTCCCGCTTGTATCGGTGGCAATTCGCAATTAATTGGGGCTAAAGAGCCATGGATTAAATCACCGAGTTCCTGGCTGCTCACTGCCTAATTCTCATCATAATTGGGGTTGGGGTTTTTGGAGCGCTCCAGTTTCGTCTGAGATCGGATTTCTCCGGTTTCGCTGTGTTTAACTGGTACCATACGTAGTCTGAGCTGCGATGACCTGTGTCCCCGATCTAAATAACATCTCAAGAATACTCGCAGTGCCTGGCTGCCAATGGCACACCCGTATTCTCCAAACGCCCCGGATATCTCCCCGGGAATATCTGCTGCTACGATGGACGAACCCGGCCGCAATGCGGCCCTAGCGGCGTATTGTAGGGGAGTGAGGCGGAAGATTTATGCCGAGAACAGAGGAGGGAAATCTTATTTTTTCATTAATGGCTTGTTTGGCATGCCAAAAAATACTATAGTATTTCTACTTTTACAGCGTATTTTTCACAGTATTTTTATTTTAGTTTGGGCCTGTGTTTGGCATGTCATAAGTGTTATAGTATTGTTTTTTTTTTAAAAAAAAAAATATCATACTGTAGTTTTAATAGAGTTAAAAAATAGAGGAAACCAGGAACAGGTTCTTTAACTTATAATACATATGTTATAAGTTTTAATAACTCCCTTAATCTAATAAGATTTGTAAGTTAGAAAAGAAATTTAAAAATAGTATGGTGGGTTTGGAGAACCCAGTGCCAATTAGGCAAAGCGGACCGGGAACACTCAACCATGAAGACGGTCTCGGAGGTTGTTGGAAAAAGGTATAGCCGACCGCTTGCCAAGCGCAGGGTCATAGTCCAGCAGGGAGGGGTCTGTGAGCCTCCGGTATATATGCACCCTCCATCATCCCCGAACACGGAAGCACCAAGCTCTTCACAGCTCACGTACTTCATTCTCGTGTTCTTTATTGTCCCACCGACCCGCCCTCTCAGATTTCCGAGCGCCCCCTATTGTCATGGGATATATCGGTGGCAGCGATCTCCAGTGAAAAGGGCAGCGACAACCTCACCAATACCTCCGGCAGTGGAATTACGTGATACTCATATTGGAGGAGGGTGTCATAATGCTGAACCAAACTCTGCGAGTCCGACCAAGGCTAATTTTTGACACTGCCGGAGATCCAGAGATGCAACTCAATGGCCGTTTTCGGATCAGTTGGCGGGCGTGGATGTGGTAGTGATATGTAATCCTGAGACTATCGGGTGCCGGAGGTAATGCTGTAGTAACCTAACAGCCCTCTCGTAGTGGTACACTCTCCGGACGAAGAATCGGGTGTCGCGGCAGCAGTTTCCTGTTTCGAAATGAAGGGCAATCAGACTTATGCGTGGTCTGAAGTAAGCTAGGTGCTGATCTGTGGCATTACCACCGGGGAAGAGATTAACACGAGCGGTAATAATCCTGATGAGGTGCCATGCTCGTGGTGGTATGCACCAGGTGTACGGTTGATGTCTCACGATCAAAGGCGACCAAGCCAAGGTAGCAACTCAAGAGAGTTTGTGATGAGGGAGTTTTTTTGATGTTCAAATCGTGACTTCTATCGTTGGTAGCTCGAGAATGGCGTAGTTCATAATCATGCAAGGTGCCGCCAGCTAAGGAAATAGACCCCAAGACGGTGATGCCGAGTCTTGATTTGCCCCCGTGTTGTTGTTTAATCCGATCGAGTGTGGTATTGTAAACACGGTCTAACATATCCACCGCCCGATAAAGAGCCCCCCTCCTACGGTAGACAGTCGTTTCTCCTAGTATGGCATCGATCTGTATAGCAATGGGTAGAAATCTTTAGACTGCGGTCAGTCGATACTCTGGTATGGTCTGATGGCTGTCAATATGGCAGGGGCATACTTGCATCCCAGAGAATTGCCGTGGAAGACGGGTCAATATCTCCCATTTGAGATCGCCATCCATGGCGCCAGGGTCTAGATCGGCGTCCAGTCTCGTCGTCAGGTATATTCTGAGATCCTCGTCCTTCGGGTGTATGGAGATCATCGAGAGTGACTTCGTGAGATGCCTCTCTAGCTCCGGCTGTACATGAACTCTTCCTGTGATGAAAAGCCGTGCGTTCGGTGACCTCCGGATGATCTGCTGTAGAGACCGGATGAACTCGACCCTTTATTCAATACGAAGCTCGTCTAGTGCGTCGATGAACACGAAAGCCTGCTTATATAGTGCAAGAACCTTTGGAAATAGATCAATGATTTTCGGGAGCGGTGAGCTGTGGAGCTCGCCCACTCAGCCTTCCCTTCTCTGCCCGAAAAGCCTCGTTTATATTCCACGGCACCTCCGGGAGTCTCGCAACGAGCTGCTTCAGGAGACTTCCGATAATGATTGCTGGAATTTGGTCTTCCTGGCCACGGTAATCGCAGTAAAAACAAACTTTTGTTTAGGTATGACGAAAGGGGCGATTGTAAATTGACTATAAAGACAAAATAAGAGAGCGACGATAGTGATTGAATGAAAGACTCGTTATCCTTTTTTGTAAAGCAAGAAGGAAAAACATTGTGCTTTTATCCTAGGAAAATAATAAAACATAAAAGACAACTAGAAAAACTTTTCCTCCACATGATACAGGCTACTGATAGTCGGTAACAAGAGTGTCCCAGATGTTGTTGATGGAACAAAACAGAAACAAAACTAATGCAGGATGGACAAGTAAAACAGTAACAGAATCAATGGCTGCACCGACAGGTTTCAACACAAACGACACCAACATTGCGGCCAGCGGTCTCGTGGCACAGGATATCAATATCGAGGGTGCTTTTACTATGGCGGGTCAGCAATAAACCGGGCATCAGGGAAAGTAAAGCAATTACCAGATAAAGGTTTTTCCGACTCCTGGGGCCCCATAGCACAATAAAACTGCATCTACTGAGTTATCCTTGTTCCACTTCCATGCTCGAAATCGCTAGTTTTGAGCACCCATTCTCCGACCCCCGCGGCCTTCCTCGTAGCCACATCATGGTGTCTCTTCCAGGGCTCAAAAGGGGACAGCCAAGATAGGATCCGTGATCTCTCATCTGTAGCAATGGTAGGGTTGATGGTGATGCGTGTGTTGCTCAGATTGCAGGTTCTGGTGACGTTAAAGCTATTGGCGTTCCTACTAAGATATTGGTTTCTCTTCCGCTTCATATTGCCTGCGCTTAGGTACAGCGATCTGTTTTGAAAAAGGCTATCGTAATGTTAGGGCTTGGAAACGAACATGGGATGAATAGCGCTTACCTTTGAGTACGGGGTGTAGTACTTATCCACGAATTAGTGCTCCATCCATTTGTCTGCCACCACCTAATTCCCACATTATAAGTACAAAGGCAGTTCATTTTTCTGCTCGAAAATCGGGCGGTAGATGCCGTGGGTGCAAGAGTGTCTGGACCTAGAGCTGGGGCACTGGGCTGTCTTTAAGCATCTGCTCGATTTCTCCCCTCCAACGTTGCAGTCGGTGTCACTCGCGACGGGCGACAGATAAGGACACGATCATGTCACTGATAGGCCCCAACCTGGTGCCAGTGAGAGGGGAAGTGCACCAGTTGCCTACTACTACAGTGGGTTCACTGCTGGTTGATCCGGAATAGCTGCACTGAATTGAAACTTGTAGGATTTTGGTTTCCCTTCAGTATCGCAGAGCCTTGCTTCTGATTGCCCGGAGACCCACGGTGATTTTCCAGGGTAGGTCTTCGCCCACGAGTTACCGTGAGGAAGCCTAATGCGAATGTTGTCCATCTAGAGCAGTATCAATCTGCGCGTTACCAAAAGTTTCTTAACATGATACAGGCATCACTATTGGCTGCGGAAGAGGTTGTTGATCGCAAAAATAACCTCTAGTGACTCTCGGGTTAGGTACGGATCCGATGGGGTGGGAGTCGAGTTGCGGCTGATACCCGTCACCTACTGACACCTAAGTAGCGACCCGTAGTGAGGATCACCGCGCTGGGGCTTTTTTCGGAATGTTTGCCTCTAGACTGCCCTTTTCGGGGATCCTGCACTGGAGTAAGAAATGAGGGAACGGGAAAACAGATACGGTAACGTTTGTTAGGGCTAGAAAAACAGAGTGGATCATGGGGATGGCGGCGTGGGTGAACACGGATCCGTCGGTGGTTGAACTGCTACCACCCAGGATTACTCAGCCTGCTAGAGTTGTGCTACAGCAAGAGTAAGTTACCGGTACTCGAGTACTAGTGCATGTACTGGAGTACAGTACAGAGGTACGGTCATCTCGTTCATCATCCCTATCTAAACCAACTCGCACTTTACTTAATCTGTCACAACAACGACACTTACAAGGAAAGACAAAGCAAGCTAATATACCAGTCCTGATGGCATTTTGAGGTGACGTTCAAAGCAGCACACCTGTATTTGCAGGGTATATTGTCTACCCAGTTTGCAACTCACTGAGAGCTTTGAACCTCCCTTCTATGATGGTAGGATGTGGAATATGCGCTGTATCTGCACCAGCACTCCAGGTAGGGTGAGTTACCGGAGGATGTGTAACATTACCGCGAGCGACGAGACGAATCTCGAGAGATCTGAGACATGATAGGAACCTTGCCATCCAATTCGAGTACGAGTACACCACAGGGGAAATCTAGTGGATGGGTGGTGGGAGGAGCTTTTTGGGGGGCCATTTCACTTCTTTTTTTTTAGAACACAGGAATGTGGTCTCTCGCTAGCAATCTATGAAGATCAGGAATAAAAAAAGTGTGGCAAACGTCTTTGCCCCCTCCGCATTGAGGGTCGTTCAGCCCTTGAGCTTGTAAATTTAAGGCCAACATGGGTTGGGCCTTTTCCTTTATTTTTCACTACCCTTTCTTTTCCTTTCCTTCTCCCTACCCTTGCTTTTCCTTTCTTTTCCCCTTACCTTTCCTTTCCCATCTGGCCTGTTCTCTACCTTCCCATCTTTTCTTTTCCTGAATGCCTACGGTGGTAATTGTTTACGTACCTGTATCCCGTATTTAAATTACTTACGAGAAATAAAAAAACTTGGGAAGCAGCGGTCGCGCGCGCCAACTTGTTCTCAAACACGGGTAAGGGGGAGGGGTTGGAATTACTCGCTGGAACTGAATCGCCACTCCCCTTACCCTAACCACCTTTGACGACTGTCTGCGCCGACCAGGCTTGAAGCATTGGCCGATTCTGACCATGATTATGGTCAGTGACAAGTGGTCGGAAGGAGCATGTGATGAGGGGTGATGGGTACAGTACGAGTGCGGCCGATAGAGATATTTGTCACTTGAGTCTGATAGGGAGATTTCGGTGCACCTTTTAGCTGCGATGTGTCCTTAGATAAGGCACGTGACGAATATATTTATCGGCCGCACTCGTACAAGTATTCAGGCTTTTCTTGGCAAACCCACGAGGGGTCAACTACGACTTTATTCTAGCAAAGCAATTAAGTAAGCACTCTTTATTTAAAGAGAAGGGATCCATAGAACCCATCTGTTAGTAAGTGAACTGCCGGCTGATGGTGAGCCCGTGATCTGAACCGCCAACATTGACATTACTAGCACTACTGTTGAGAACCTCTAACGGGCCGCACAGCCTCATGCTTCTCGGAACGTAGACACTGCCTGTATCGCCAGGGACATCTGCATCAAGCGATGTGCTTGAAGGCCGGAGGCCATGCTAAGACTTAGTATTATAATTCCATGAAATTAGTATCCTAGTATCGCCGAATCGGCACGCAACCAACTAATCCCCCCGAATAATAACCCTTACCGCAGGCCTACCTGTCTCGAAACCACCCCATTCAAACATATATCCAAAAATCACTACCAATGTCCTCACGGGTGCTCACGCTGATCAACGGCATCCCAGATTAGTTGGTCCTTCCGCTCCGCAATCCATCAACCCAATACCCACCAAACAGTCTAATTCCGAGCCCTAACTGGGTCCGCAAATTCCTTAAGCATTCCAAACAATTTTATCCCAACATCCCGGGCAGACCCACGGGCGCCTCGCCCGCGTCTTTCTGCTCCGGTACGCCCTCCGACACCTCCTACAGATGTCTGACAACCACCGATCCTGTTCCCGGGCCCAGCATAACTTGACCGCCGTCCGATATTCCAAGGGTGCATCGTCCCAAGAGCCCCACAGCGAAGTCCAGTAGCGGCGGAGCCCCACGGGTCTGCGCTCGCCATTCCGGAAGTGATCATAGCTGCTCACCCTTGGTAACAACTTTGATAAAAAGGGAGGAACTCTGTTTGTCAGAATAACCCACTGTCCCCAGATCATAGAAAGAAACCCCAGATTTTTTCATTGCAGCGGAGTTTCTAGCTCAGAGGAGGGAGTACATTTTGGGTGGAGACATTGGAATGTCCAGTGTAAATAGAGTAGGAAAAAGGGCTTGAACAAATGATACCCCATAACCATGATATAAATTCAGTGAAATTATGGTTGGAAATCGTGAGGAGCTGCTCGGCATGCTCTCTCACAAAGGTTTGTTTGCTCGGGAGTGCCCTGGGGTTTCGGGCGCAGATAGGCTGCCGCCCGCGCAATTTGGCATTTCCGGAAAAGCGCTTCGATCGCGGAAATGTGCGCGAGTCTTGGAGAAGCGTATCCGATGGAAGGAAGGCTTGAAGGAAGGAATCGGGAGGCCATAAGGAGTGCCGGGGGCCAGGAAGCCGAAGTTTGTCTTTTCTTTGTTAGCTTTTCCTGTTTGCTCATTTTGGGAGACATACCTGAAGGATGGGGAGAGGTGTGAGGACTTTGTCGTCGTTTCTGTCATTGATATATACTCCTGTCATTACCGTTAGTTCGGCTGCAGACAGATAGAGAGAGCACGCGATAGTTTGAAGAGGTTGGCGAAGTGAAGAGTTTTTCTCCCCCCCGCTGTGAGTTATGCGATCATTCACGCGAGTGAGCCCGGCGTTGCCTCCTTTCACGGCCCAGCACTCGCTCGTTTTGGTTCATATCGCCGGTTCGTAACGCCGCTCGTTCGTTCGTTCGTTTTTCGCCGCTCGTTCGCCGTTCATTTCGCCGTGTGTTCGTTCACGATATCGCGAAGGTCTCCGCCGATCCGCCGTCTAAGAATTATTAAGCTAAATGTTTTGATACGGAAACGGGCGCTTGAGCATTTGAAGAGATATGGCTGGACAGGCGATTGTATGTATTAGGAGCGTCCTGAAATTTTAGAGTATCGAGGTCCCAGGTCCTGCCCTTATTGACCTGGACTTCAGGCCTTACAAGTACAAAGTAGTTGGAATTCATAATAGGGTGAGTAGAATTAGAGAAATTTTGGAGGAAGGGTGAAAAATCGTGAAACGATCTCTCACACGACCTCCGGTGCAGTCAGCGTAATAAATCAAAAATAAGTAAATAAATCAACATCCTAGGATCAAGGGCCTCAGCTATTTTCCCTCGGGAGGGCTGGTATCTGCACTTGAGTACGGATGGCGAATTGGAAATCGTAGCACAGGATATCGTAAACGGTTCCTCTAGATAGCTATTTTTCACGTACAAGTATACTAGAACCATATACCTTAGACCACCTACATCTCACCCCACCTCTCTGCCCCCCTCTCCCTCTCTCGACTGAGAGAAAAAAACACTGTTTTCATCTAAGTGCAATTAGCATGACCGGGAGGCATCGGTGGAACTCCCGTGCTCACACCCTGGCGAAGGTCGAGTCCACCTCAAGCGGGGGAGAAGTCCGATTATAGTTAGACAAAGAGCCATGTAAAAACCGAGTGATATCTAGTGAACGTAATAAGAAAACATGGCGCGCTTGCAATAAGGCTGGGAACAAGGGCTTCTGTTGATGTGCCAAAAAACCCCTGTATCCTTACATCAGAGTGCATGATTGTTCTTACAAAATGACTGATTGAAAATAGTCACTGTGTTCCAAATGACCACGATGTCGGACGGACATGGTGGGTGGGAGGATGTCTTTGTATGTCTCAGGTGCAAGACAGCTGGCCAAAGGAAGGATCCACGGTGTGCGATCGCACTCGGACCTCAGGCCCCTAGGCCTCTATGCCCTCAATACTGCTGCTATGCCTCTCCACAGCACAATAAGGGTTGCTGCAAATACACATACAATAACACTCAAGACGGATCTCTCACATGGCCAGTATTTTCTAGGTGTAAGAATTGTAGGACTCCCACCAAGACAGGACACCATAAAGCGTGCCAAAGATGCCGTCACCACGTGCAAGATTCATGGCAAAGAAATGTATGTTATCTTATCGGGACTAGTGATTAGTTCCAAATTTCCTACACTTTACAATGTGCTAGCATCCTAAGTAAATTTGTGCAAGGACAAACGCCGCCAATAAACCTTTCTTTATAGTATTATCATAGAAACAATTTTTTTCAATGGGTAGCAGATAGATTCAAATATGCACAGACGGAAGCGGATATCCAAATATATCCGTCCACACGATACAATATCCGAAGATATAATCTCTCCTGATGCAAGTCCGGGACACACAAAGAAATTGAAGGAAAATCACGACAAGTTCGAGGCATTGAGAGTAATGTAGATTCTGCTCGATTTCACATCACTCGACATACTCCTAACATGTATAGTAGGTAAATCACTTTGCGCGCCAACAATTGTGGTTTCGTTCTGATACAAAGCTGTTTTCTACCACTCTGGTAGAATTACAGGCCTAGAATTACAAGCGCTCTCCGCTCTTGTCTACTACGTGGTTCTTAGTAAAGTTCATCCTCGTCATTCAACATTGGCAAACTATTGCTTGTTTTTTTCTCTCTATCCTAATGACCCGGGTGGACACAACTGTCTGGACAGGGGGATGAGCTCACCCCCCAGGTCTGCGCTGGGAGCTACACATAGGACTCTACACAAAGGACTCTTCTAAACCCTCCCCCATACGCAATCACGGTATAGAAGCTATTGAAATCATGCACAAGTATTCTGTTCAATCCGTGCCAAGGTATATAAAGGCGCCCTGAAATCTCCCAGAAACCACGCAATCATACAGGTCACCCGGGGGGGAGGGGGGACTGCGCATATCTGCAGTTCCATCGGATGAGCCCCGGGGGCGGGAACGCAGTCGGAAGTCCAGCCGGGCCAGCTCCCGGAAGTATCCAGGCAGGTCAGGTCATGCCCCGAAGCCTGACCGGACTGGTCGTTTGTGAATACCAGTAGTAAATGGCGGGTTGGAACAACCCAGTGCCAATTGGGCAAAGGGCGCAGATGATCACCAGAACTCACGGGGAGTGTCTCGGAGGTCGACGGAAAGAGGTTAACCGACCACACACGAAGCTCAGGGCCATAGCTCCACCCTGGTGGGTCCGAGAGCTACCAGCGATGCCCATCAGCTCCCAACTCCATCAAACGCGAGTTCCCATCCGAAAACACGAGAACTTACCTAAACACCAGATCCTCAACCCTCACTACATCTCGCAGTTTTTGTTCCACATCTACCGCCCACTTTCAACGCAATGCGCCCCCATTGTTGGCTTGGATATACCGGTGCCAACGATCTCGAGCGACAAGGGCAACGATACACCCACCCCAATGCCTCCGGCGGTGGAAAATACGACTAGGGAGACAGGAAGGACGGAGAAGGGCCAGGCTGGTATTAGGGGCTCCGGCGGGAAGTTGAATTGGTTTCTCCTTCTTGTTTTCTTTTCAATAGTTTGAGTTTAATGTACACCTTCTTTGTATTTGGAAAATTGGGGGTGATTTGGGGTGAGATGAAAGCTTCCCTTTGTAGGGCCCTGAAATGTGCGTCGGCTCATATTACGGTTTGCCAGCTGCAGGGCTCCGGTATTTTAGTAGCCTCCATAATATCATACCCTGGCGGGGAGCTCGTGGAAGTGGCGCTAGATTGACGAGTATGATTGGCTTTTGGCTAAGTAGTAACTTCACCCCTTCGAATAGCAAACGCTAACAGCTTACAGGAACTCAGTTGGGCCAAACCATTAGCCTAGGCTCTCCGGATACCTTGGTATAGAGAAGAAAATTCAAGAAAAGAGGTGCTCTAGAGGTGAGGGAGAGAACCAGCTGAAAGGAACTTGGCACTATCGGAATTTCCATCTGGAACTTTACTCTCTCCACATCCTGTGACTTTATGAGTTCCGGCGTTGTGCCGTAGATATCCCCTAAACCAGGTTATGCACTAGCTATCTCCTTGAGCTTCTCTCGCCCTTTTGGGATCGGTAGTTCTTTTATGACTGCCCGGATATTGGGTGATGGTAGCAAGAATCTAGATAGGTAGTTGATATTAGGGACTTCAGGCGAGTTTCGAGTTTTCTTCCCGCATATATACCAGATACAGCCTTGTGAATCCTTAGAATGGACACCGCCTATCGCATCAGGAGCCACGCCCCCCAGAGAGCTTGGCCCGGGGGTATCTCGCGATGTCATCTTTTCTAGGGCATATGGGTACGGTCACTACCCTTCTACGAAGACGGTCTCCAACTTGATCCTGGACATGGGATCTCCATGACAGAACGATTTGAACTCCCGGCAACCTCTGGAAGGTCTGTGTGAGTGAGCCAAGGGTCTTGAGTTAATGCTCTTCCGGGCATTCATCGAGAGCGTGGATGCATAGAAACATGGGTCGTGAGGACGATGTGGTTTGTACAGTACAGCGCCTTGGCAAAGGTCGTCGCTCGCCCTTTTTACACCAAGAGAAGGCCCTTTCGCAACTGAGTGACAGCGCCATATCCGCCCCGATTGATCATATATCAGCCTGAGGCATTAGGCAGCGGTACGGGCTTTGCAGTGCTAAAATTTCAGTGGAATCAGATATATCTTTCATTGTCTGTTGGCCTGTGGGGAGCGTCGGAATTTTAAGGTAAGTAAATCCGCCACTTTTCTATGAGCAAATTGCGAGGCTTGGCACAACTTTTTGGCACCTTCAACTTCTCCTGATTGTACAAGTGCCGATTCGCAATTAATTGGGGCTAACGAGACATGGATTGAATCGCCGAGTTTCTGGCTGCTCAGTGCTACATTTTCATTGTAATTGGTTTTGGATCATTGCGGTTTGGCCAGGATCGGATATGGTTGATTTAGATGTGTTGTTCCCGGGACCAGACTTGGCACGATCGGTGATGACTTGTATCTAAGGTCTATAGCATCTAAAGGATATCTGCGGTGCCTGTCCACTAATGGCTCATCTCTATTTCCCAATCGCCTGGGGTATCTCCTTGGGAATATCTGCCGCTACGATAAACCGCCTCGGCAGCAATGCGGCTCTAGCGGCATGTTGTAGGGAAATGAGGGGAAGATACATTCCAAGAGCTGAAGGGAGAAAGATATCATCTCACGAAACCTTTGTGTTCTGGGTGGTGCTTCCGGATTAGGGTGGTTGGGGGCGGGGTGGGGTGAGGTTAATCCTGATGACAAAGGAGTTGGAATGTTAGGATGGCGCGGGTAAGTATGCCACGGGGGACGAGAGGTTTCTCTGGGGAGGGGTACAGGATTTTGGGCTTGTGACTTGCAGCTTCGGGCAGGTAATGGTGCTTTGGTTTCACGGTAGAGTTGTAGTATCATTTACTTCCATTTTTGAAGTCCTCTAATTTCGGGCAAAATAGAATGGAAAACAAAGTTGTGAATATTTGATTTGAAATGGAAAGGACTTGGGTGCCAAGAACTCAAATAGAAATGCATAATGCTAGAACAAACTCTGCAAGTCCGACCAAGGCTAATTCTTGACATCGCTGGAGATCCAGAAATGCACCTTGATTGATCTTTTCCGAGCGGTTGGCGGGCGGGGATGTAGTAATGATGCGTAGGCCTCAGGCTATCGGGTGCCAGAGCTAGTTCTACAGTAACGTCACAGCTCTACCGTAGTGATACGCCTTCTGGATGAAGATCTGTGTGTCGTAACAGGGGTTTCAAGTTGCGAGATGAAGAGCTATCAGACTTATGTGTGGCCTAAAGGATGCTAGGCAGTATTCAGTGGCATTTCCACCGGGGAAGAGCTCGGTGCGACCGTTGACATATCCTGATGAGGTGCCATACTCGTAGTAGTATGTACTAGGTGTACGGTTGATGTCTCACAATCAAAGGCGACGAGGCCAAGGCAGGAACTCAAGAGGGTTGGTAGGGAAGGAACTTTTTTAATGTTTAGATCGTGAATTTTGCCGTTGACCGCAAGAGAATGGCGTAGTTCATCAACATGCAAGGTGCCGCCAGCTAAGGAAATAGACGCCAAGACGGCGATGCCGAGTCTGGATTTGCTCCCGTGTTGTTGTTTAATCCGATCGAGTGTGGTATTGTAAACATGGTCTAACACATCCACCGCCTGAAAAAGAGCCTCCCTCCTGCTGTAGACAGTGGCTTCTCCTAGTATAGCATCGGCCTGTAAAGAAATGGGTAGAAATCTTTAGACTGCGATCAGCAGGCACTCTGGTATGGTCTGATCGATGTCAACACGGCAGGAGCATACTTACATCCCGGAGAATCGCCGGGGAAGATGGGTCAATATCTCACATTTGAGATCATCATCCATGGCATCGGGATCCGGATCGGTGTCTAGCCTCCTCGTCAGGTATATTCTGAGATCCTCGTCCTTCGGGTGTATGGAGATCGCCGAGAATGACTTCGTGAGATGCCTCTCTAGCTCCGGCTGTACATGAACTCTCCCTGTGATGAAAAGCCGTGCGTTTGGTGACCTCCGGATGATCTGCTGCAGAGACCGGATAAACTCGACCCTATGTTCGATACGGAACTCGTCTAGTCCGTCAATGAACAAGAAAGCCTGCTTATATAGGGCAAGAACTTTTGGAAATAGGTCAATGATTTTCGCGAGCTGGGGAGCTCGCCCACCGAGTTGCCGCTTCGATGTCTGGAATGCCTCATTTATCTCCCACGGCACCTCCACGAGTCCTGCAACGAACTGTTTCAGGAGACTTCCGATAATGTTTGCTGGAATTTGGACTTCTTGGCCACGGTAATCGCAGTACGAACAAGCGACACCAACATTACGGCCAGCGGTCTCGTCGCACAGGTTATCAATAGCGAGGGAGCTTTTACGATGGCGAGTCAGCAATAAATCTGGTATCGGAGGAGCTAAAGTAATTACCAGATGAAAGTCTTTCCGGCTCCTGGAGCCCCATAGCAGAACATAATTGCACCCACTGAGTTGTCCTTACTCCACCTCCAGGTCACAAAATCGCTGGTTTTGAGCACCCATTCTCCGACACCTGCGACCCTCTTGGCAGCAACATCATGGTGCCTCTTCCAGGGCTCAAGAGGGGAAAGCCAGGATAGGATCCGTGATCTCTCGTCTGTAGTAATGGTAGAGTTTATGGTGATGTGTGTGTTGCTCTGATTGCAGGTTCTGGTGACATTAAAACTATTGGTGTTCCTGCTAAGATATTGGTTTCTTTTTCGCTTCATATTGCCTGGGCTTAGTTATAGCAATCCCTTTTAAAAAAGGCTATCGCAGTGTTAGAGATTGGAGGGGAAGATGGGATGAGGGGCTCTTACCCTTGAGTGTGGGGTGTAGTACTTATCCACGAATTAGTGCTCCATCCATTTGTCTGCCACCGGATTTCCCACACTATTAGTACAAAAGCTGTGCATTTATCTTGCACGAAAATCCGGCGGTGGACACCACGGGTGCATGAGTGATTGGACCTAGAACTGAGGCACTGGGGTTGTCTTTATGCATCTGTTCAATTTCTCTCCCTCCAAGGATGCGGTGGGTGTCACTCGCGACGGGTGGCAGATAAGTGACACGGTAATTTCACTGATGGGCCCCAACATGGGGCTAGTGATAGGGGAAGTGCACCAGTTGGCTACTACTGCAATAGGTTCACTTGTGGGTGGTCCGGAATTGTTGCACTGCATCAAGACTTGTATTCTTTTGGTTGTTTTTTCAGTGTGGCAGAGCCTTGTTTCTACTTATGATATTTGGAGGCTCACGGTAATTTTACAGGGTAGGTCTTCGCCCACGGGTTACACTGAGGAAACTGAATGTGAGTGTTGCCCGTCTGGCGCAGTATCAATATGCGAATACATTCTCCCCCGCAAGAGCTGCTTAACATGATACCGGCATCACTATTGGCTACGAAAAAGGTGGGGGACGGCAAAATATATGATAGAGTGTGAGGCTTAGGTTAGGATACTCGAGTACGAGGAAAGGGGTGGCGGATACGTTAGCGTTCATTGGGGCTGAAAGAAAAAAAAAAGGTTGATGATAGGTGATGGCGGCAGGGGTCAAGAGCGATCCGTTGGCTGCCATCCAGGATTACTCAGCGTGCTGGAGTAGTGCTATCATTGGGGTGTGAAACAGTAAAATTCGCAGCCCGGCACACCAAAAATTGTGATTCGGTAGGGATTAATGGCTGCTTCGATGATGAGTCAGTTGAATATTGAAAAAATCTAATATTTATAACCCAAAATAGCTAGCTTCTCACAGATATGGCAGGTTCGTCCCTGTTCTACTGACCTATCATCGTACTCGTAGCAACCGTTGGTCCCCAACGAATCATTATTTTTGGTGTGCCTGGCTGCGAATTTTAGTGTTTCAGACCACCTTGGGGTCTGAAACACTAAAATTCGCAGCCGGGTGGATGAGTGACTTGTCCACAGTTTTAATTGAGCTCTCATTGGTACAAGTAGAAGTAAAAACTCTGCAGGTGGTCGAGTGACTCGACCACAATGGCGAAGTCACTCATCCACCTGGCTACGAATTTTACTGTTTCAGACCATCCATGCGATAATGGGTCTATGCATGTTTTCTCAGCCCAACCCGAACCACCCCCACTGGTTAGGATTGGAAAAAGAAATATGGAGGCTTGCATACCATCAGTCAACCCGCCACAAGGCCGCTACCGGTATTCTCCACAACCTAGGCACTACCGGTATTTCTCGATACACAAATGGAGAACTGACAAGCTGCTCTGGGGTGTGAATCGACGAGAAATTATTTTCCATGGGAATTGTCTGTGATCCAGATTTTTGTTCCAAACTCCTGCGGGAAGTCGTCTAGCAATTTTTGTTTGGCGAAGGAGAAAAGTTCCCAGGATTCCAGGGGTAATCTTGTCAACCAACTCGCCGCAGAATGCCATCTCTAGATGCCAATAGCAGACTCCGACGCCTAAGCCCTCTTCGGGCCTTGCCCGCCTTATCTCCCCTCGAAGGGAGTGGGTGCAAGCGAGCTTTAATTTTTACCACTTTTCCCTTTTACGACCACAAATCCTTACTATTCGGTTTTGGTGTATTTTCCCTCCCCCGAGCCCCAAATTCTCAAAGACCACGGGTGGCAAATGCAAGGTGTGGTAACTTAACCCATGGTCTACAAGACAAGCAAAAATTGGCTGATGCGGCGCTAAGTTAACATCGACAGCACGCATCCCCCAGTGGTTGAGCCGAGGTGACTACTACGAAAGGGAAAAAAAGGTGGAAAACAATAGAAGTGATGTACGATAGTTGGTTATCGGGCTTTGTTTTTTCATTTTTTTATTATTATATCTTTTTTGATGATTTCTAGAGCCAGGGTTTGCTTATTCGCGCGATTCCATCCGAATCCCTTGATGTTAGAGAGCCGTAGTTCTCCGAGATTTTATGCTTTAATAGGTTAGGCGACAAGTTTACCCCCGCAATCGATGGGATTTCGGTATGATAATACCGGCACCCTCCCGACATGTCGAACCCCGGAGGGATGGGCTCATCCTTCATGCCCGGGGTGGGAAGCATTCCTCGCACATATTTCCTGTGAGTGCGGCGGCGTGCGTTATGTATGATGCTATAGGCATCTGACAGGTGTACGGTGTATGATACTATAGGCATCTGACAGGTGTACGGTACAGTACCGGTATTTGGTAGGCTGTGACCTCGCACCAGGGGGGTTCAAGTTCTCGGTATAAGGAAGGCAAGGGTTTTTCGGTAGAGGTCTATTTTTCGGATGATACGGTACCCCAGCAAACCTATTAGGTGTTGGAGTGCCTATCGGGCATGTGAGTTGGTTGTTATGCGGATAGATGGTTCATGCTTCTACGGCATAGCTGTTGGGTTTCTTGTTGATGATGTTTCCTGTTGCCATAGGGCATTGGTGATGTGGTTTGGTTTCTTTCACGCCTGATGCCTCTAAGCATGTGGTTCTTTGTTAGAGGTTCATGAGAGCTTTAGATTGTTGTGGAGCACGGAGGATCATGGTTTGTCAGGATGAGTAGTTCTTTTGTGTTTGTGGTGTTTCCTTGGAGTTCCAGAGTTCTGGTTGCTTAGGAGATATATATCTCCCATTCCGCCCTTAGCTAGAGGCGAAGTTTAACCATCAGTTCTTCTTTAGATTTCACTATCATCCATTCTTTCATCATCCTTCCTCACTTTCTTGCACTTTATTGCACTTGTGTTGCTTCATTCATCCGTACTCTCCATTCAACTTTATCATTAGGGAGGAGGGATGTAGCATAACTTACCAGTACGGTAGTCGTGCAGTATAACTTACCACTGCTGCACTCGTGCAGAGCCACAGTCACTTCATTCGTCATCTCTGTCTAAACCGATTCGCACTTTTCTCGAGTACTTAGCCTGTCACACAAGCGACACTAGCCAGGCAAGAAGAGGCAAGCAAACATCCGAGTCCTCATAGCAGTTTATAGGTGACGCTCAAAGTGGCACACCTGTATTTGCAGGGTATCTTGTGTACCCAGTTCGCTGTGAGCTGAGAGCTTTGAACCTCCCTACTGCCGGCATGACGATGGCATGTCACCCCAGATAGGGTAAGTTACCGTATGGTTTGTAACATTACCGCGAGCCATCCGAGACGCGATGGGAACCTTTACCTACTGATTCGAGTACCGGTACAGGAGAAAGAAGATGGATGGTGGTGGGAGGAGCCTTGTAAGGGAGGGCTTTCTTCCTTTTTTAGAACGTAGGAGCGCGTATTACACGAGCAATCTGTGGGGATTAGCAGTGAAAAAGTGGGGGGCTCATTTTGTCCCCTTCGCTGTGAGGGTAGTTGGGCCTTTGCACTCGCAGGACTGGCATGGGTTGGGCCTTTCCTTTCTTTTTTTCCCTTTCCGCCTTTCTTATTGGCCTTTTTGTCTTCCCTTTGCTTTTCTTTTCCTCGGTGCCTACTCGTAGGGGTGGTGAATGGCTTACGTACCGGTATGCCGGTATCTGCATTACCTCCAAGAAATCAAAAAAAAACTTGGGTAGCAACGGTCGCGCGCCTCAACCTATTCCCTAATATGAGTAAGGAAGGAGGGTTGGAATTCCTGGGTGGAACTCAATCGCTGCTCCCCTTACCAAAACCAACTTCTCCTAGTGTCGACACTGACCAGGCTTGATGCAACCGATCCTGACCATGACTATGGTCAGCGATGAGTGGTCGGAGGGGGGCGGGATGAGGCGTGATCGGTAGTCAGGCTTTTCTTGGCAAACCCACCAGGGGTCAACTACGACTTTTTTTTTTAAAAGAGAAAATATCCACAGAACCCAGTTGCCGGTAAGCGATCCGCCGGCGGATTAGCCCGTGATCTGAACAACCAACACCGATAGTGATAGTATTACTGTTGAGAACCTCTAACGGGCTGGACAGCGTCATGCTTGTCGAGGGTATACACTGCTTGTATTGTCAGGGACATCAGGCGATGAGCTTGAAGGCTGAAGTCCAAGCTAGGACTTGGTATCATAATTCCATAAAATTATTATCCTAGTATCGCCGAATCGCTACGGAACCAACTAACCCCCCCCAAAAAAAATAAACCCTACGACAGGCATACCTGCCTCGCAGCCACGGCCTCCAAGAATATATCCAAAAATCACTACCAATGTGCTCACGCGTGCTCACGATCAACGGCATCCCAGATTAATGCGTCCTCCCGCTCCCCAATCCACCAACCCAATACCCACCAAACAGTCCGGTCCCGGGACCTAACTGGGTCCGCAAATTCCTTAAACATTCTAAACGATTTTATCCCAACATCCTAGGCAAGCCCTCAAGTGCTTGGCCCCTCACCCCACTGCCCCGGTACGTCCACCGACACCTCCTGCAGATATCTGGTAACGACCAGTCCTGTTCCCGGGCCTATCATAACGTGACCGCCGACCGATGTGCCAAGGGCCCATCTTCGCAGGAGTCCCACAGCAAAGCCCAATAACGGCGGAGCCCCACCGATCTGCGCTCGCCACTCCGGAAGTGATCATGACGGCTCGCCCTTGGTAACAACTTTGGTAAAAAAGGGAGAAACTCACTCTGTTTTGTCAGAGAATAACCTATTATCTCCAAGCTCTAGGAAAAAAAAATCCAGAGATGTTTTATTTGAGCGGAGTTTCCAGCACAGAAGAGGGAGTAAATTTTGGGTTGAGAAATTGAAATGTCCCGTGTGAACCGAGTAGGAAAACGTGCATAAACGAGTGATATCCCATGACTATCGAAGTTGAGTGAAATTATTGAGCTAAATGTTTTGACACGGGAACGGGCACTTGAGCATTAGAGGAGATATGGCTATACAGGAGCTTGTCTGTTTCAAGAATCTCCTGAAATTTTGGAATCTCCTGGGCCTGGGTTGTGCCATATCCACCGGGACTTCAGGCTTTCCGTCAAAAAAAGTGGTTTAACTCACTCCACGTGACACATACTATGTGATCAGCAATTCTCCCGCATCTGATCCAGTGTTCCCAGCCATCTCGGGGCCCCACAGGTCCCTGCTGAGGGACTGCCGAGAGCCCTGGGCCAGACGGGATAGCATATTGTTGTCCGAACAGGGCAGAATTTTGGGCCCGACGGTGATGTTACCAGGTAGTATCATACAGGTAGATGCCCTCATGTATAGGTGTTTAGGGTTTTGGGCGATCCAGGAGCAGAAGAGTGGCTCGATAGTCATGTATTTCCCACATCTACAGCCTCGGTGGTAACTAGGAAACACAATCATCTCATCCCATTTTCCTCACGCTTCCAACAGGCGGGCCCTGCGGGGGAAGGTGGCAGGCTCTGCGGGGGGGGGGGGCTGTGGAGGACTATTGGGGGCCATCTTTGTCGGCGCTGTAGGTCTTGGATATTTATGAACCGACGGAATCTTTCCGGATACCTCTACTAGAGTATGGTCTGGGTGCAGATGCCGGTCCGGGTTTTTGGAAAGACGCATCCGGGGGTTGTTTTCAGGGGTGGGGTTTCGTGATTTGCCTCTACTCTGGGTCATCCAGGGTAATATAACAAAAAATCTCACATTTCTGGAGCTAAACAGCGGAATTTTAGCCCTCTGTTGAGATATTCCGCCCCTTTCGTCGGCTTCAGCAAGTATCTGATTAAACTAGTACTAAATCGGATTACCAAATTAACCGCCTGACTTAGAAGGGGATTTGTACTTGTATTCCTAGAAAACAGGAAGCCAGGGATACTGCCAGTCGTTGGACTCTACAATTGTAGTAAAGGGCACAACATCTTATCCGATCTTTGAAACCTTTGTCTTGATGATATGATGATACTAGGGGCAGACCCTTGAATTCTGGAAGGGGTGACTGCTGGTAAGTGTAATTATCGGTTTCAAGTTCCTTGGTATTTTTTTTGGTGCTCCCCGGGGCATTCCTCATGCCCTGCCACCGGCTGTCAAGTAACAGGCCATTCTCCAAAAGCTTGTTTTATACAACGGACTGCGAGTAGAGCATTGGAGTTTGCTACTCCACGAGCATTGACACACCGTAAAGTTTTTGCTCACTATACTTTCCATAAATGTAGATTTTCCTTTCTTCAGTGGTCGAATTCTGCCCACACACCTCTCAAGTGTTGCCTCAGTTTTGGTGTATGGTGAGATTCTGCTCTTTCGAAAGGAAGCGGGAGGCAAGAAAGTCAGCGTAATGTTGGATTGTGGGGGCTATGGTAGTAGTGACCTTATTAGGTGATCCAAATATGCTTCCAGTTTTCTCCTTCAACAACCGCATTGCAGGCCAGAGTAAGCTCCTCGACACCTCGAAGGAGTTGGAAACTATTCACTAAGTTTGTGCTTGTCTGGAGCTTTCAAAATTTGCGCAGGTGGTGCCGGATCGATTGGGGTGATAATAAGAGTCGTTATTCTTGCAGGATGGTTGCATGGGGAAAGAGATCA
Source organism: Tuber aestivum (assembly GCA_900010015.1). Classification (NCBI taxonomy): domain Eukaryota; kingdom Fungi; phylum Ascomycota; class Pezizomycetes; order Pezizales; family Tuberaceae; genus Tuber; species Tuber aestivum. The sequence continues at coordinate 296,341 of LN890980.1, forward strand.
GAAATGGAAAAGAAAGGAGAAGGATATATGTATCGAACGTATACGCATCGACTATAAGATAATAAACAACACTACAGAGTGGAGAATCCCAATCACAAAACCCATGATATAATCCCCAGTCCGCATATCCTAATCCTAATACTAAACACTTCCGACAACTTCTAACCGACGCTTTGACAAGCAAACAATACAATGCACAAAAAACCCAGGATAAAAATATAACCTCAATCATTCAAGCCTACAACGGTTGATCTTAGTTTCAAAGCCCCAGCACCACGTCAAGGTGTCAACCACGCTGGGGTCCCACGAGCCACCCACTCACAAGAGGATGTTAGCCATTTTCTTTACAAAAAAACCCCCCATCATATCAAACCATGGTCTAAAGTATCACTCCATATCAGGCACCCTCCTTTCGAGGCGTGTTACCAATTGCTCACTGTTGGCAATGGTAAAGATGATACTGCTCGTGGGAGCCAGGACACTCCCGGCAGGGCAGGAGCTCTGGCTGTCGTTCACAGTCCCGGAGCTCCTCCGCAACTGTGATGCAAAGTCCATGGAGAGGAAAGAAGAGGATTTGGAGGGGGGGTGGTTGTATTTATAGGAATCTAGGGGGGGGGGCAAGAAAGTTTTTTTTTTCTATTTTCTTTTTCTCCATAGAATTTTAAGAGGGTGGAGGTGAGGCTTAGGTTTTCACATAGTAGGGTTCATGGAAAGGCTTTTATGATTCTATAATGTTTCGATATTATTAGGAACAGGCTCTCGAAGTTTCCAAGGGGGGGGGCTTGCTAGGTAAGGGTAATTATTGTTTTCTAGTTGCTTGGTCTGCATATATATATAGTGCAAATGGACCCAAACCGGGTCCTCCAAATACGCCAAATGCGAATCCTAACTAGTCAACCACAACAAGAAATTTTGCAAAAGAAAAACCGCTAGGTTGAAGCAAATTCCATGGAGAACAGGGTAGCTGTTTTTCTTTTTGAATAAAAGGCTGTCAGCAAAAGTAGTTAAAGATTAGAAAGTGAAAATTTTGGTGAGAGTGAAACAAGTGATACAATCTACACACTGCTATGCGAAAATATACTGTGGAGTGGATATAGGTAGGGTAAACAATAAAAAACCATGGTCTGAAGACAAAAGGTTAGCACAAGGTTATGGAACAGTTATTTGAGGTTAACCAGTTAAATTTATTACTGGTTAAGGAGTTCCTACCTTTATACCCTATTTCTATGGGCATCTCTTGTCATTACCCGGATCGGTTGCAACGGGTTTCACAGGAATTCCTGTTTTATCGGAGGTCCCGCCTTTAGATGCTTTGCATCATATTTGGTGTTTACCGGTGCATTGCTCATATCCTGGCACGGTTGTTCACGTGACCGGTCATTCTCCAAAAGCTTGTTCGATACAATAGATTATGCTGCCTAGGCTATAGGACAATATATGAGTCCACCACCTATGAGTTTTATCTGGTGATCAGGTTGAACTCCTTGTGCAGTATCATACACCAGCAAGGCCACACTCAAGTCCCCGAGCATTGCGGTTACTTCTGTAGGTATTGGCCTACTAGTCTTTTGGGTCACTTAGGCATTATGCATGTAAACTTTCCCTTCTAGTTTGCGCTTTATCCGCCCTCTCCCGGAAAGCGAGAAGCAAAGTTTGGGGTTAGGTTGTGGACATAGGGCAGCCCCCTTATTAGATGACCTCGATAGCAGCCCACGAGTGACGTTAAAATATAGCCTAGGGTACGTTCCTCGAGCCTGCGTTGGAGCAGGAAAGGATTTGAGCGCTCTGTAGTTGATCGGAGGCCTTTAACTAAATAGTGTCATACTACTCCAAATTTAGGGATCCTGCAGGAAGCTAGTGCTTCTAACGGTTTCGTTAGTCTGTTTTGCAGGTTATCCGCTGTCATTTATATTGCGTGACTAAATATTGCGTGACTAAACATTTCGCTAGATAGAGAATCCTCATCGTAAACATACTGTACTTGTGTCCTCCATATCTTGTGCTTCCCAATAAAGGGGGAAACTGGTACCTTCCGTCTCTGACACTTCGGCAGTGTCTCTAAAGTCTGTACGAACAAACGGGAGGCGTCTCCGGCGGTTGGAGACTAGGGTGAAAGTATCAGAGACATTCGTAGAGCTTCTGTTCACATGGAGCCGGCTGCTAGTGGGGGCTCAGTTGGGGTTTAAGGATATCTATCCTCCAAGCAGAAAGAACGATGGTTGTATAACCATGAAGCACCACTCATTGTGTTATCTCGATCGCCCCAACCCACCACAATATCCCTCCTTTCCCCGCCACCACTTGCGCACACACTCTCTGAGACCAAGAGGGTCGCGTTGGGGTGCCATAGTCATGAATGCAGGTGCCCTGAGAACCCCTGGAACCTGGGGAATCATGCCCCATCACTCGGGAACATGTAGATATCTGTAGTCCCATTAGCTGATCCCCAGGAGTGGGACCAAAGCCGGGAAACCCGCTGGGCTAGTTCCTGGAAGATTTTAGGTAGGTTAGGCCAACCCCCAGGCCCGGCCGGACGGGGCCCTTGTGAAAACCGGCAGTAAGAGTAGTTTAAGATGGGATGAAAGCTTACCCCTGCTGGGCCCAGGAATGTGTGTCGGCTCCTATGAGTGGCGCTCGATTGATGAGCGCCGCAGGCCTTTCGGTCAGGTAGTAACTTCCCCCCTTCGAACGCCAAATGCCAACAGCCCACAAGAGCTCCATTGGATCAAGCCATAGACCTAGATCCCCAGGATTACTAAATATAGCGAAGGAAGTTTGAGAAAATATGTGCTCCAGAGGTGAAGGAGAGAACCATCTAAAAGGTCCTTGGAACTGTCAGAGTATCTCTCCCAAACTTTACTCTCTCCCCATCCTGTGCCTTGATGCGTTCTAGCGTTCCGCTGTAGACATTCCCTAAGCTAGGCTATGCATTGTGTATCTCTTTGAGCTTCTTTCACCTTTTGGGGATTGATGTTTCTTGTAGGACGACTACACCGGAATACTCGACGATAGCAGCAACACTCTAGATACATATTTGATATTAAATTTTTTGAAGGTGGTTTTCCGATTTTCTTCCTACATACATACCTGATACATCCTTGGGGATCCTTACCATGGCCATCGCCTATCGCATGAGGAGCCACACCCTCTGTCTAGCTTGGCGGGGGGGTACCTCGCGATTTCATCTTTTCTGGGGTATATGGGCATGATCACCACTCTTCTATCGGGACGGCCTCTGACCTGACCCTGGATATGGGATCCCCCCTACAGAACGATTTGAGTTCGCGACAACCTCGGAGGGTCTGTGCGAGTGAGCCGAGAGCCTTGAGTTAATGCTCTTCCGGGCATTTATCGAGTGCTTGGATACATAGAAATGTGGGGTCGAGAGGAAGATGTGGTTTGTACTAGTACCGTGCAGCGCGTGGCAAAGGTCGTCACTTGCCCTCTTTACGCCCAGAGTAGGCCTCCTCGCAACCGAGGGATAGCACCATACTTACCCCAATTGATCACATATCAGCCTCAGGCATTAGGCGGTGATAAGGGTTTCGCAGTGCTGAAATCTCGCTGGAATCAGGTATGTTTTTCATTTGTCGGTTGGCCTGCAGGGAGCCTCGGAACTTTGAGGTAAGTAAATATGTCATTTTCTATGTGAGAGCTCATACAAATAGCGAGGCTTGGCACAACATTTTGACTCCTTCAACCTTTCCCTACTGTACAAGCTCCAATCCGCAATCAACCGGGGCTAAAGAGACATGGATTAAATCGCCCAGTCCCTGGCTGCTCACTGCGACATTCTCATGATAATTGGTGTTTGGGATTTTGGAGCCTTTCCCGTTTTGGCCGGGATCGGATGTGGCTGCTTTTGGTGTGTTTTCCCCGGGATCATACATGGCCCGAGCGGTAATCACTTGCATCTTAGGTCTATAGCTTCTCAAGAATATTTGCGGTTCCTGGCTGCTAATGGCTCATCTCTATTTCCCAAGCGCCTGGGGTATCTCCTTGGGAATATCTGCCGATACGATAAACCGCCACGGCAGCACTGCGGCCCTAGCGGTATAGCGTAGGGAAATGAGGGGGAAGATACATTCCAAGAGCAAAGGGGAGAGAGATGTCATCTCACGAAACTTTTGTGTTCTGAGTGGTGCTTACAGATTAGGGTGGTTGGGGACACGGGTGGGGTGGGGTTAGGGTTGATAATAAGGGAGTTGGAATGTTGGGATGGTGCCGGCAAGTTTGCTTCGGGCGGTGAGAGGGTTGTGTGGCGATGGGTATGATATTTTGGGCTTGTGACTTGCAGCTTTGGGTAGATAATAGTGGTTTAGTTTCACAGTGAAATTGCAGTATCATTTACTTCCATGTTTGAAGTGTCTATTAATTTCGAGCAAAAAGGGGTGGAAAACAAAGTTGTGAATATTTGATAAGAAATAGAAAGTATTTACTTGCTAAGAATTCAAATAGAATTTCATAATGCTGGAACAGAGTCTACAACTCCGACCAAGGCTAATTCTCGACAGCGCCGGAGATCCAGAGATGCAACTTGGTCGCTCTTTTCGGAGAGTTTGGCGGGCGCGGATGTGGTAGTGATGCGTAGGCCTCGGGCTACCGGGTGAGGGAGCTAATTCTGTAGTAACGTCGCAGCTCTGTCGTAGTGGTACGCTATTTGGACGAAGAGCCGTGTGTCGCAACAGCGGTTTCGTGTTTCGAGATGAAGAGCTATCAGACTTATGTGTGGCCTAAAGTATGCTAGGCGGTACTCGGTGGAATTTCCACCGGGAAAGAGCTCGATGCGACCGTTGATATATCCTGATGAGGTGCCATACTCGTGGTAGTATGTACCAGGCGTACGGTTGATGTCTCACGATCAAAGGTGACGAGGCCAAGGCAGGAACTCAAAAAGGTTTGTAGCGAAGGAACTTTTTTAATGTTTAGATCGTTGATTTTACCGTTGACCGCAAAAGAATGGCGTAGTTCATCAACATGCAAGGCGCCGCCAGCTAAGGAAATAGACGCCAAGACGGCGATGCCGAGTCTTGATTTGCCCCCGCGTTGTTGTCTAATACGATCGAGTGTGATATTGTAAACACCCTCCAACACATCCACCGCCCGATAAAGAGCCTCCCTTCTGTTATAGATAGTGGTTTCTCCTAGGATAGCATCGACCTGTAAAGCTATGGGCAGAAATCTTTGGGCTGCGGTTAGCAGGCACTTTGGCGGTAGAATGGATACCAAGCGGCAGGGGCTTCTTACATCCCAGAGAACTGCCCAGGAAGATGAGCCAATATTTCGCATCTGAGATCGTCATCCATGGCATCAGGGTCTGGGTCGGCGTCTAGCCTCCTCGCGAGGTATGTTCCGAGATCCTCGTCCTTCGGATGTATGCAGATCATCGAAGGTGACTTCGTGAGATACCTATCAAGCTCCGGCTGTACATGAACTCTTCCTGTGATGAAAAGCCGTGCGTTTGATGACCTCCGGATGATCTGCTGCAGAGACCGGATAAACTCGTCCCTATGTTCGATACGGAGCTCATCCAGTCCGTCAATGAACAAGAAAGCCTGCTCATATAGGGCAAGAGCCTTTGGAAATAGGTCAATGATTTTGGGGAGCTGTGGAGGTCGCCCACCGAGTTGTCTCTTCGATGTCTGGAATGCCTCATTTATTTCCCGGGGCACTTCCGCAAGTCCTGCGACGAATTGTTTCAGCAAACTCCCAATAAGGTTTGCTGGCATTTGGTCTTCCTGGCCACGGTAATCGCAGTACAAGCAAGCGACGCCGACATTCTGACCGGCAGTCTGGTCGCACAGGGTATCAATAGCGAGGGAGCTGTTACCATGACGAGTTAGCAGTAACTCGGGTATTGGGGAAACTAAAGCAATTACTAGATAAAAGTCTTCCCGACTCCCGGAGCCCCACAATAGAATAGAACTGCATCTACTGAGTTGTCTTTGCTCCCCCTCCATGCCCCAAAATCACTGGTTTTGAGCACCCATTCTCCGACCCCTGCCGCTCTCTTGGCAGCCACATCGTAGTGTCTCTTCCAGGGCTCAAGGGAGGAAAGCCAAGATAGCATCCGTGATCTCTCATCTGTAGCAACGGCAGGATTGATGGTGATGTGTGTGTTGCTCTGGTTGTTGGTGACGTTGAAACTATTGGTGTTCCCACTGAGATATTGGTTTCTGTTTCGCTTCATATTGTCTGCGCTTAGGTGTAGTGACCCGTTTCAAAAAAGGCTATCGCAATGTTAGAGATTGGAAAGGAATATGGGATGGGTGGCTCTTACCCTTGAGCGGGGGGCGTAGTACTTATCCCCGACTTATTTCTTCATCCATTTGTCTGCCAACGGATTTCCTACTCTATTAGTAAAAAAGCTGTGCACCCCTCTTGCACGAAAATCCAGCGGTAGACACCACGGGCGCTCGAGCGATTTAACCTAGAGCTGGGACACTGTGGTTGCCTTTAAGCAGCCTCTCAATGTCTTCCGCCCAATGAAACAACCGGTGTCATTCGCGACGGGCGATGGATAAGTGACAGGGTCATCTCACTGATGAGCCCTAACGTTGTGCCAGTGAGAGGGGAAGTGCACCAGTTGGCTGCTACTGCAATACGTTCATTGCTGGGGAGCAATTGTACCCAATGACACTGCTATGATTATTTTTTCCCGTATCGTAGACCCTTGCGGCGACAAGGTGGTCGCCATATTCTGCTCATGTGGAGGCTCATAGTAATGTTCCAGGATAGGTTTTCACCCACAGTTTACCTTTGGGAAATCGGATGTGAGTGTTGTCCATCGAGGGCGGCATCAACACGCGAACATCTCAACTCCCGCAACATCAAGAGTGGCTTAATACCGGTAGCACTATTGGCTGCGAAAAGCAATCGGAACAAACCGCGGGTCCAATAGGATGCAAGTTAGTTTGCATGATACCTTCTCGGGGACTGACCACTAACGGCGGACCTGGAGAGAGCGAAACTGCTTTGGGGGACCCTTTTTTCTTTTTTTTGATTCTCTGCCTCCAGGATGTAAGTACCCTATTCGATGATCGTGCTTTGGAACGGACTACCGGTAGAGCGCTCCGTATTCTGTTGCACCATCAGCGGATAGCACGAGACGACCAATCTTGGATGCCATGACAGGGAATGGAAGTTGGCATTGGGATGGGAGGATACCGGGAAAGCGATGTCTGGATGGTGCGTGTTATCGGTCCCCGCCAGACAAGGATCTGGCTGGCAAGCTGAGCACGGGGGTTCTCTTTCAGGACTTAGTCAGCATAGAGCGCTAGATTTGGGCCACCCTACCAGTAACCGTGCCAAAGGTTCCTGCCGATTATGTAACTGCTCATTGTTGCAATCTTGTAGCACGTCTACGACGTGCCTAAAAACTCAGTTGGAATGCTTCCCGGTAGTCAGTTTACCGAATATTAAGATATTAAAGATTCAGCTCAACGTCACTTTCACGCTCAATCCAAACCAAAATCCCACCACTGGAAAATAAAAGTTGTAAAAGTTGGGGAAAAAAATGGAAGACTTATTTGCAGAGACTTAAAGCAATGTGTGAGGAAGCCAAAATGACACTTAGGGCATCGCAGAATGTTTGGTAGTGGTTCGTAATTCTTTAAATTCACATACAAATAATATCTGTCGTTGAGCTGAACCTCATGCTGAGCTGTTTCACACGTAAATTTAGAAGACGTACCCATAGAGAAAAAAAGCTCCAACGATCCCAGGGGTAAATTTGACTGCAGAACGCCTCTAGACGCTAATAGTGGACTACGACGTCTCACCTCGCTTGAGACATTGCCCATCTGATCAATCTTTGAAAGGCGTAGATGCAGGCGAACTTTGGTTTTTACTGTTTATTTATTTTTGCCAGCAGGACCGTTAATATCAAACATCAGCCTTTGGTTTAGTTTCCTTCCTTCGACCGCCAACTCTATAGAGATAGCGGGTGGTAAATGTAAACGGTTGGCGTATGAGACAAGGAAAAATTGCCTGAGCAGGAGCCAGTTTACATCGACAGCACCCCACCTCAGTGGTTGAAGCGAGGTTACGGGATGCGAACGGGCGGGGGCGATAGATAGAACTGCAGTCCGAGAGTTAGTTATCCCGCTTCCTTCCCTTTCTTTCTTTTTTTACCATATCCATTTCCCAAGATTTCGGGAGCCGGGGTTGGCTCGTTTAGGCAATGCCAAACAAATTTCTTGCGTTGGAGCCTCGTTGCTGTCAAGTTAGTTTTGCGCTCGCGTCCGCGCTGTGACCTCGCACTACCGATATACCGGACCATAGGACGTGGAATAGCTTATGAATTATACTAGCCGGCAGTATCTGTGATATGTGTTGTATCCGTACTATTTATAGCATGCTCGAGCGTAGAGTAAGTTACTTGGAGTCCATAAGTCGCATAGCCGCGAACAATGAGACTAAAGTGATCCAGAGCCATCCCGGGGCTGATGGAAGGATGAGGCGGAGAGGGTTTTTCTTTTTCTTTTTTTCCCCTCTGGCAATCTTTGGGGAATGGTGTGGTCATAAACATGGGGGACATCGGCACGCATATCATACTCTCAATCTCGACTATCCAAGGACGAGGATCAGGAGCGAAAACAGAGGGGAAGTGCCCTCCTTCTCCCTTCCGCAGCGAGCGTCGTTCAGCACTTGTGAGGCCAACGTGGATTGGGAGTTTTCCTTCCATTCCTTCCCTTGCCTTCCTCCCCCCATTGGACACTTTTTTCTTCTTCCCCATATCCCAATGCCCACGGTAGTATTTACGTAATGGTATTCCAGTAAATTTATTCGCAACCGAAGAAAATTAAAATTCTAGGTAGCAACGGTCCCGCGCGTCAAATTTTTCCCTAATTCCATTAAGGAAGAGAGGTCGGAATTCCTACCAGGAACTAGGTCGCCGTTCCACCTTTATCGTCCGCCCTAGTGAGACAGGCTACCTCCTATCCAGCAGTGGGAATTGCGCTAGTCCTACACAACTACGACCTCTTCAGTTAAGGGATTGGGCAGCCGCTTCTTTAAAGGGAAGCCATCCAGAGAACCTAGTGGTGGTAGTAAGCGAGGATGGCTAACCTGTGATCTTAACCGCCAAGACTTGGCAACAACTTTGATCTGAGAGGAGGAACTCACCGTGTTTTGTTAGAGAGTAACTAACCGATGGTTTTAAAACCTACAGGAAAATTGTGGATATCTTTTATTTTGGCGAAATCATGAGAGTAGGAGAGGGGGTATATTTTAGATGGAGACATTGAAACGGCCAGTGCAAATCGAGTAGGAAAAAACTGCATAAACGAGTGATATCCATGATTACCATCCAGGTTTTTGTGAAGTTAATAAGATAAATGGTTTGGAACGGAAGCGGGTGTTTATACTTGAGCACCAGAGGGGATATAGCTAGACAAGCACTTGTCCATTTCAAGAGTGTCCTGAAATTTTAGAGTTTTCTAGGCCTAGATTGTGCCTAAACCTAGAGGTATTTCTAGATTTAAAAGTACAAAGTTGTTGGAATCGCTATACATGGTAGAGACCCTGTGACCGGCGCTTGTTCTACATCTCATCCAGTGTCCTCAACCGTCTCGGGGGCCCCACAGGGCCCTGCTGGAGGGCTATCAAGATCTCCGGGCAAGAGGGGATCGCATATGGTAGTCCCTACAAGGCAGTATTTTGGGTCGGACAGTGGGCCCTGTGGGGGAAGGTGGGGGGCTACGGGGGCACTGTGCAGGATTTCTGGGGGCCACCCGCTTGGGCGGCACAGCACTCGGCTTTCCATTTCTGATCATGTGCTCTCATCTCCGGGTATTGGTGAACAGCTGCTATCTCTCCTGATACCTCTACTAAAGTTATGGTCGGAGTGCTGATGTCGGTTTGGTGATTGTCCGGTTGCCGGCTTCAATAAACTTTGCTGAGAAGGCTTTTGGAAACACAGAAGCCGGAAATCTTTTTCCGGGGTGAGATATTTCGTGACGTGCTCCTACTCTAGATCACTTAGAGTACGGTAATATAACCATACTATCACGTTTGTGAAGCCAAATTTTTACTTTGTCTTGAGATATCTTGCCGCTTGCGTCGGCTTCCCCAATTATCTGATTCGGATAGTGCTGACTTCCATATGGGGTTATCCTAGCTCACAAGGAACCGGTTGCGGACTGGTGCTAACCCAGATTACCAGATTAATCACCTAGTGTGAATTGCTATTTATACTGGTATGCCTAGAAAACTTCGGGAAGCCAGGGATACTACCAGTCATTGGGCCCTACGATTTTAATAATGGGCACAACATCTTATCCAGTCCTCCAATAGTAGTGACACCAGAATTCATTCCACATTTGATCTTCGGACTTCTCCGGGTAGCGGGGGGTTTCCGGGGGTTATTGAGGATTTAGTGGACCAACATGATGCACCAAAA
>LN890980.1:307638-328621 GCA_900010015.1 Tuber aestivum
GAGCTTTGCTGACGAAGTTGTTTCCGGATTCGGGAAATGTACCCGTGGGGAAAAACTCTCTGAGGATATCTGGGCATTAAACCTACTATTGTACCTTTGGACGCTAAGTTATGATATGTTGCCAAATCGCCACGCCCACGGTCGTCCCCCATTATGTATCTATCCATCCAGAACCATCTGGGAAAAGTCTCGCCAAGTACCCCAAAAAGGACGGACTAAAGCCCTTAGATCGTCCCTTCCTACTATAAAGACGGACGGACTGGAGGGTTGGGAGAAACGATTTGGTTTAATTGCTAAAACACAGAAAACACCACCGGTACGGGGGCAGGGGAGACCCCCAAGGGGTGAAAGGATGCAAGGACACGGTGCTCTAACAGGTAAAACGTTGGGGGTGACTGTGGGTATCTCCTCTCGGGAATCTAAGTGATGATCCTGCTTGCTGTGGGAAAGTCCCCTCTGGCTACAATCTACTAATATTATCTAGAATAGAAGCGCGTACTTCATGCAACCACTATTCAGTTTTGTGGAAATTTTTAAGATAAGGCAACTGTGGTAACCAGTGCAATTTTTAGATATTAGTTTTTTCTCCCCCACCAAGACATTATAGTGCTAGCACCTAAATAGTAAATTTAGTATGTTGGGAAGGTTTATTGTTGCAAACAAACTAGAAAGCTTTCTGTTGATATGACAATATTATACTGCCCGGGGATAAGGCAATATAGTGGTCAACCGCCTATGGATGTTATCTGGTGACCAGACTGAACACCTTGCTAGGTATCATGCACCAGCAACGCCACACCGAAGTTCCCGAGCATTGGGGTTTACTCCTCTAGGTATTGGCCTGCTAGTCTTTTTGCTCACTCAGGTATTATGCATGTAAACTTTCCTTTCCTCTAGCTTGTACTTTATCGCTCGCTCCCAGAAAGTGAGAAGCAAAGTTTAAGGTTAGGCCGTGCGCATAGGGGAGCCACCTTATGTGATATTCTCGACAACAGCCCACGAATGACATGAAAACATAGCCAAGGGTACGTTCTCTCGAGCCTACGTGCAGTGCTCCCAACCGTCCGGGGGCCCGGCGGTGCCCTACGGGGGGACTGCCAAGAGCCCTGGATGGGACGGGACGGCCATGTGCAGTCCGTCCCGGCCGATGAAAGAAGAGGACGGCCGTCTTTGGGCAGGACGGCGGGCCCTATGGGGTGAAACAAGGTTGGCAAGGGGGATGGTGTGGGACCCCCGGGAACGGCAGGGGATCGCGAGGGACGGCGGGGGAGTGCCGAGTGATGGCAACGCCTCCGTGGAGAACTGGCTGCGCAGGGGAAAACTAACCAGAAGAAGACACCGTAGGGTGCAGGCTGTGGTGACGGTCTCGCAGAAACACACAGGCGAGGAAAACTGCACAGGAACCTTGAGGAGTGGAGATGGATCGCGGACGATCTACTAGTATCGCCAGGAAGAAACAAAGGAAAACAAGACCAAGAACAACTTGCAGTAGCTCCTCACACCAAGGGCTAACCACTACGGAAAGCACAGAAATGACAGTTCTGCTTGACAGGAGGACAGACCCACTCCAGTCAGCACACCCTAACCTCATATGGTACGGTGGGGTTACTCCATCACCGAGGACTATCATTTTGTCCCTGGAATCTTAAGCAGCAGGACTGTAGTCCCCGCTAGTCCGCCCAGTCCTACCGGTCCAGCGCGTAGTCCTTCTAGGCAGGTCCAAAAAGGTGCACTACCAGCTATAGTCCGTCCCGTCCTACCCCAGAGACGGACGGACTGGACGGTTGAGAACACTGCCTACGTGGGAACAGGAAACGATTTGCGTGCTCTGTAGTTTGTCGGGGCCTTTAACTAAATAGTGTCCTACTCCTCCCAATTTGGGGATCCTGCAGGAAGCTGGTGCTTCTAACTATTGAAATCTGTCTTGAAAAAAAGTGTGATCTTTTCTGCGCTTCGGAAGTTGTCTTTTGATTTGTGCCGGGTCCTCTGTTGTCTTGATAAATGTCCGTCTTACTTTTCTTATCTTCCTGGGCAAACCTGCGCTCTTATATACACTTGAGAAACTGCCTCCTTTCTTCCGTTCTCCTCCCCTGCTTCCAATTTCCGACCAACTCAAGTCTTGTGATCAACAGAACCCCGCTTTTCCTTCCTTTTCTTTCCTTCTCTTAAGTTCTTTCTGTTCCTATTTATCCTGTCTTTCGACCAATCACCTATCCTTCGTTCACCACATGCTATATCCTATTTCATTTTTCTTAGCCACCTGTCTTCTGCATTTATCCAATACATGCTCTAGAATCTTCTATCTCTCTTACAAACCATCATATAAGCATGACAAACGAAATAACAATAGTCTAGTAAACCTCCGTCCTCTGGCTGGTATTCCATTCTTGAACTCGGAGTCATCATTCAGGTCTGGTGATCAATAGGAGTACCGGTGATTTGCAACACTAACGGTTTCGCCTGTCTGTTTTGCAGTTTATCCTCTGTCATTTTTGTTGAGTGGCTAAATATTTCGTTGGATAGGGAATCCCCATCGTAAACATACTGTTCTTGTGTCCTCCATATCTTACGTCTCCCAATAAAGGGGGCAACTGGTACCATCCATCTCTAGCACTACGGCAATGTCTCTAAAGGCTGTAAGAGCGAGCGGGAGGCGTCTCGAGCAGTGGGAGACCAAGGTAAAAAGTATTAAATAGATTATGTAAAGCTTCTGTTCACATGGAGCCAGCTGTTAATGGGTGCTTGGTTGGTGTTTAAGGATACTTATTCTCTCCAAGTACAGAGAATGGTGGGGCTCTGAGCATGGTGTGTCACTCATACCCGTTATAATCATGTGGCATCACTCATAGTGTTGTATCCCGATCACCCCCGATACACCCCAATATCCCTCCTTTCCCCGCCACCACTGGCGCACATACCCCCTGGGAAAGAGGGTCACGTTGGAGTGCCATAGTTATGAATGCAGGTGCCCTGAAAATTCCTGAAAAATGGCACTCACACCCAGTCACTCGGGGGCTTGTAGATATCTTTAGTTCCATTATCGGAGCCCCAGGAGCATGACCGCAGCGGAGAGTCGGGCTGGGTCAGCCTCTAGAAGATTTTAGACAGGCTAGGTTATCCCCGAAGCCCGACCGGAGGGGCCGCCCGCGGGAAAACTGGTAGTAAGGGTGATTTAAGATGGGACCAAAGCTCACCCCTACTGAGCCCAGAAATGTGTGTCGGCTCTGGCTGCGGTTTGCCTTCCGCAGGGTTCAGGGCTTCTAGTAGCTTCACTATTCTATCATACCCTCGAGGGGAGCTCGTGGGAGTGGTGATCGATTGATGAGTGTCCCTGGCCTTTCGGTCAAGTAGTAACTTCACCCCTTCGAACGCCAAATGCCAACAGCCCACAAGAGCTCCATTGGATCAAGCCATAGACCTCGATCCCCCGGATTACTAAATATAGCGAAGGAAGTTTGAGAAAATGTGCTCCAGAGGTGAAGGAGAGAACCATCTGAAAGGTCCTTGGAACTGCCAGACTATCTATCCCGAACTTTACTCTTTCCCCATCCTGTGTGCCTTGATGCGTTCTAGCGTTGCGCTGTAGACATTCCCTAAGCTAGGCTATACATTAGTTATCTCTTTGAGCTTCTTTCGCCCTTTGCGGATTGATCTTTCTTGTAGGACCGCTTGAATACTCGACGATAGCAGCAACACTCTGGATACATATTTGATATTAAATTTTTTGAAGGTGGTTTTCTAATTTTATTTCCCACATACATACCCGATACACCCTTAGGGATCCTTACAATGGCCATCGCCTATCGCATCAGGAGCCACGCCCTCTGGCTAGCTTGGGGGGGCATCTCGCGATTTCATCTTTTCTGGGGTATATGGGTATGGTCACTACTCTTCTATGGAGACGGCCTCCGACCTGACCCTGGATATGGGATCTCCCCGACAGAACGATTTGAGCTCCCGACAACCTCGGGAGGGTCTGTGGGAGCGAGCTGAGAGCCTTGAGTTAATGCTCTTCCGGGCATTTATCGAGAGCTTGGATACATAGAAATGTGGGTCGAGAGGATGATGTGCTTTGTACTAGGGGCCCGTTTACCTACAGACGGCCGTTTAGATCATCTTGACGGTGGCAACCGTCAAGGGGCTCTTAACGGTCGGCAGCGTTAGGGGCTGAATTCTCATTCTGTGTTTACCTAACGCACCGTCTACCATACTGCAACCCCTGCCGCACTGTCAGCGAATCAATCCAAAATTTTACAAAACACAAGGTGAAGGCTCTAGGCTCACAACTCCCAACCTCCTCTCCCATCCAACCATTTCCGACCGATTAAAACAGTGGACCCAACTTATATCCTCTACATGCCATCTACAATGACTCTCCAAGAGTCCTTCCACCTATTCTAGTGACTCTTTTTTAGCTGTTTTCACACTATAGCTTAAATCTCTCATGGTGCCATGCAAAATAAAATCTGAATGGGAGTCGGCAATGGCTTCAATTCTGATATATTTATCCTAGAGCCACCGGAGCAAAAAAGCACCGGATTTTCAGTGGTGGTATGGCCATTCTGGGCATGACAGGTCCCAGGCATAGTGACAATGTATCAATTTTTGAGGCTGACGGTGTTGCTACCGCACCTCTGGAGCACCTTCTCGTTTTGACCGTTAAGCACCCAAAATCCCTGACGGTTGAAAATTAGGTAAACGCATTTGGCACCGTCAGTTGCAACACAACCCTGAGCTAACGGTACCGTCAGAGCCCACCCTACAAATTTCTGTGACGGAACTGTTAGGTAGACGGGCCCTAGTACTGTACAGCGCCTTGGCAAAGGTCGTCACTCACCCTCTCTACACCAAGAGTAGGCCCCTTCGCAACCGAGCGACAGCGCCATACCCACTCCAATTGATCGCATATCAGCCTGAGGTATTAAGCGGTGGTACGGGCTTCGCAGTGCTGAAATTTCAGTGTAATCGGGTATATTTTTCATTGTCGGTTGACCTGCAGGGAGTGTCGGAATTTTGAGGTAGGTAGATTTGCCATTTTCTACATGAGAGCTCATACAAATATTTGACAAATTCAACTTCTCCTGATTGTACAGGTACCAATTCGCAAGTAATTGAGGCTAAAGAGACACGGATCAAATCGCCGAGTCCCTGGTTTTTCACTGCCACATTTTCGTCATAATTGGTGTTGGGGGTTTTGGAGCCTGGCGGTTTTGGCCGGGATCGGCTGTGGCTAATTTCTATGTGAATCCCCCAGGATCATACTTAGCCCGAGCGGTGATGACTTGTGTCCGGGATCTATAGCGTCCCAAGAATACTCACAGTGCCTGGCCACTAATGACTCATTTCTATTTCCCAAGCGCCTGGGCTATCTCCTGGGGAATATCTGCTGCTACGATAAACCGCCTCGGTAGCAATATGGCCCGAGCGGAATATTGGAGGGAACTGAGGGGGAAGATAAATTCCAAGACCAAAGGAGAGAAAAATATAGTCTTATGAAACCTTTGTCTTCTGTGTGGTGCATACGAATTAGGGTGGTTGGGGGCGGGGTGGGGTGAGGTTAAGGTTGATAATAAGGGAGTTGGGATGTTGGGATGGCGCGGGCAAGTTTGCTTTGGGTGGTGAGAGGGTTGTGGGGAGGGGTATCCTATTTTGGGCTTGTGACTTGCAGCTTTGGGTAGGTAATGGTTCTTTAGTTTCACCATAAATTTGCATTATCATTTACGTCCTAATTCGAAGTGTCTATTAATTTGGAGAAAAAAGAGTGGAAAACAAAGTTATGAATATTTGATAAGAAATAGAAAGGGTTTGTAAGCAAAGAATTCAGGTAGAAATGTGTGATGCTGGACCAGGCTCTGCAAGTCCGACCAAGGCTAATTCTCGGCATCGCCGGAGATCCAGAGATGCAACATAATCGCGTTTTTCCGAACAGGTGGTGGGCGTGGATGTGTTAGTGAAGCGTAATGCTCAGACTATCGGGTGCCGGAGCTAATGCTGTAATAACGCCACAGTTCTGCCGTAGTGAAACGTGTTCTGGATGAAGATCCGTGTGTGTCAACAGTGGTTTCGAGATTCGAGATGAAGAACAATCATGCTTATGTGTGATCTAAAGTAAGCTGGGGGTACTCAGTGGCATTGCCACCGGGGAAGAGCTCGATACGATCGGCCATATATCCTGGTCAGACGCCATACTCGTAGTGGTATGCACTAGGCGTAGGGTTGATGTCTTACGATCAAAGGCTACCAGGCCAAGGCAGGAACTCAAGAGGGTTTGTAACGAAGGAGGTTTCTCGCTGTTTAGATGGTAAATTTTATCGTTGATCGCAAGAGAATAGTGCAGTTCATCAACATGCAAGGCGCGGCCAACCAAAGAAATAGACCTCAAGACGGTGATGCCGAGCTTTGATTTGCCCCCGCGCTGTTGTCTGATCCGATCGAGTGTGGTATTGTAAGCACCGTCCAACACATCCACCCGCCGGTAAAGAGCCTCCCTTCTGCTATAGATAGTAGCTTCTCCTAGGATAGCATCGACCGGTAATGCTATGGGCAGAAATCTTTGGGCCGCGGTTAGCAGGCACTTTGGTGGTACAGCGGATATCAACCTGGCAGGGTCTTACTTACATCCTAGAGAACTGTCGTAGAAGATGGGTTAATATCTCACATTTGAGTTCGTCATCCATGGCATCAGGGTCCGCATCGGCGTCCAGCCCCCTCGTCAGGTATATTCTGAGATCCTCGTCGTTCGGGTGTATGGAGATCATCGAGGGTGACTTCATGAAATGCTTATCCAGCTCCGGCTGTACATGAACTCTTCCTGTGATGAAAAGCCGTGCATTTGGTGACTCCCGGATGATTTGCTGTAGAGACCGGATAAACTCGACCCTATATTCAATACGAAGGTCGTCCAGCCCATCAATGAACAAGAAAGCCTGCTCGTATGGGGAAAGGACTTCTGGAAATAGGTCAATGATTTTTGGGAGCTGGGGAGCTCGCCCACCGAGTTGTCTCTTCGATGTCTGAAATGCCTCATTTATTTCCCATGGCACTTCCAGGAGTCCCGCAACGAGTTGTTTCAGGAGACTTCCGATAATATTTGCGGGCATTTGGTCTTCCTGGCTACGGTAATCGCAGTACAAGCAAGCGACACCAACATTGCGGCCAGCAGTCTCATCGCACAGGTTATCAATAGCGAGGGAGCTTTTGTCATGGCGAGTCAGCAATAAATCGGGAATTCGGGAAACCAAAACAATTACCAAATAAATGTCTTTCCGACTCCTGGAGCCCCGTAACAGAATAGAACTGCATCTGCTGAGTATCCCTTCCACCTCCATGCCCTAAAATCGCTAGTTTTGAGCACCCATTCTCTGATTCCTGCAGCTCTCTTGGTAGCCACATCGTGGTGTCTCTTCCAGGGCTCAAGAGGGGAAAGCCAAGATAGCATCCGTGATCTCTCATCCGCAGCAACGGCAGGATTGATGGTGATGTGTGTGTTGCTCTGATTGTAGGTTCTGGTGACGTTGAAACTATTGGAGTTCCTGCTGAGATATTGGTTTCTTTTTCGCTTCATACTGCCTACGCCTAAGCGGCTCACGACAGGGATGCGGCTCACTCCTGGCAACCAGTAGAAAATCAAATATATCTTTGATTGTCTCCATGAATAATTATGAGATCACAATAAAAATTTATTACTAAGTGCGTTAAAATATGGGCAATCTGAATATGTAAATTATATTTCATAATTATAAACTATTCTGCTTGTAGAGAGTTTTTAAGATAGTTTCTTTCAAACAAAACTACCCCTGTTTTCCATGATATAAAAGTTGAAAAACAAGTAATAAGTACCTTTGTAAGTCAATTGAGAGATTGAATAAGCCTTACAAACTCATGGCTAATGGTTTTCTATTTTATTCATCACTAGTTTTTATTGTCAGGATGCATAGTAGGAACTACATAAAAGTAAGCAAATTACATACAAATATAATACATTTGACAATAGCACAACTCAGGCTTGTGACTGTGATAACTTGTATCTTTAACTTTTTGCATCCTACTTTACAGTACCTATTTGGGTAGGTAGACTGAATTCAGGGTTGAGTGGATAAACTTTCCATATTCTGTACCTTTATTATTGAACAAAACTACAAAATTTAATTATAAACAAACTACTATACAATTAGAAGATTATAAAGATAAAACCTCTACACTACCCTAAATCTTACTAATATTATTTTAAGGGTTTTTTGAGTATGCTAGATAATTTGCATACATATTTGGTTATAATAATCTGATTATATTAATCAAAATCAGAAATATTAGCTAGAGTTGACATATTTCAATTAATTTATAAATCCAAGAACATGCTAGTCTTTAACCAAATACTAGAGATTATATTCTAGTCTCCTGCTTAAAGTAACCCTATAGGCAGGTTTTCAAGTGGTTAGAATCATTGGTACTAATTATTATAGCATAATATAAAGGCTTACAGTTATTGATTTTCTTTCTTACTTGTAATTGTTACTTGAGTATAGAATATGGAAAACCTTTTTGTGCAATCTGAAAATTGGTATACCTCCATAGAGTGTTATTATAAAGTAGATTTTAAAAGGTTGAAATTACCAGTTATAATAGTAACAAGTTATTCTACTGTCAAATATGCTAAATTTGTATATAGTTTTCTTACTTCCTATTAATTCCTACTAGGTACCACAACATTAAAAAATAGCAATAAATAAAACAGAGAACTATTGACCATAAGCTTTTAGGGCTTGTTCAATCTCTTAATTCACTTATAAAGATACTTCTTATAGGGGTTTCAATTTTTATACAGAGAAAATATCAAAATACTAGTATAAATCCGATAGTTTTGGGTTGATGGTTCCAGTCCCAGTTTTCTCTTGCACGCTTGGTACTTGCCAAGTGGCCATTTTTCCACACAGAATACAGCCAAGCTGGCACCCCCTTACATTTCGCTGTACTGCAAACCCCCCCTCCCCCCCCAGCATCTCAGTTATGGTCAATATATATATATTTTTGATGCTACAGAAAATGTATATCACAAGTTAAGGGAAAGAGGAACGGAAATACTATGTCATTTCTGCATCCTCTTACACCTCCTCATACTACAAACTCTCCTGCCCTGCCCTAGGCATTCTTAGTTATGGTCAATATATATATTTTATAACTCCATAGAAGACGTGTATTACGAGCTATAAGAAAGTTGAGCTGAAATACTGTACTATTTCTGCATTGGGGTTCTGCAGCCTGAACAAACCCTTGTTTCTGGATATACCTTCAGCTTCCAACAAGTGATAGGTAAAGGGCTTTCTAATAAAATTCATGATCATTAGGCTACCGTAAAACAAACAAGTCACTAGCTGTACTCTACAATAAACGCCAAGTGATGACTAAAGGATCACACCACTGACAGGTAAAAAAAAAACTTTTCTCTTTCAGTCTCTTACTCCCTCTAACTATTACATGCATATCTCTAACTAATAGCTAACATCAAGAATGTATCAACTACAAAGAACAAACTAACTTCTCTGGCACTTACAGGTAAGTCTCCTATCCTACTAGTACTTACAAGTAAACACACAAACTAACAAAGAAAACAAAAGACAAACTCACACCCCCTCTATGCAGGTAGGTCTTCTATATATAAGTAAACTGGAAAAGCTAACAAAGAAAGAACAAACCTACTCTTTTCCACTATACTCCTCAGTCCTGCTCCTTTATACCTTGTGCTTTCCTGTGTACTCTAGCATGTATTCCTTTCTGCCACCCTCTCCTATGCCCCTCCGTACTATGCTTTTCTATCATCCTCTCTCCCAGGCAATACACTGCCACTCAGGCTGTGTATGCCTACTCTTCTCCTGAAGTACTTTCCTGCAAAGTAGACCAAAAATCAACATATAGTAAGCTAACTAAAGTGAAGGAGGAATGGGGGAGAAGTAGCAGAATAGAAAGGAAAAGAAAAATAAGGGAAGGAAGGGGGGTAAAGGAAAAATACAGCAACCATGGTAAACAGTATCTTGGGTTTTCAACACTTCCTATACTAAGATTAGCAGAAAATCCAGTTTCACTGGATTTTAGAGTACTTAGGGTTCAGGCTGGACTTTCTTGTAAATGGAATGTACTTTTTGGCTGCTCTGAGTACACACAGATCAAGCGGCTCTTAGTGAAAACAGAGTTGGCAAAATAGTCACTGGTTACAACATGAATGAAGTAGGGGAGCAAAATACAATTATAAAGTTATTGGTCAATGTGGTACAGGTATGTTATATCTATATCTACTATTGTTCTACCCTGTTCTGACAGTGTATAAGGAAAATCTTATTTTCTTTTATACCTGTTAGCACATTGTCTGCTTATGAGCAAGCCAACAGTTTACCAGAAGTATAATCACCAGGGGTTTTCTCTTAGACCAGTATGTGACTGGTAAGCAAGTAGATGTTGAGTTCCTGTTTACCCTTCAATGGGGGAAACAACAGGACCTCAGAATACTTACTAGTAATGAAATTACTGAGTCAAGTTGGTATTAATATTAGAATTCTTAGTGTATGGTACTTGTTGCAACACCAAGCTAGGTGAAAGCTTGAGAATAATGGAAGAGTAGTGCAATACTTGCTACCGGTATATAAGTAACTGGAAATGGAATGAAACTTTCAGAGTGTTCTAGCAGTTATCTCCTTCTCCAACTTCTGTCTTTGTATTAAGAGTTGACACCTCTTTTATAACAGCCTCCATGGGGCTATAGAGAGGATAGTATTGAGGCTGATCTTCTGGCATGAGGGATTAGCATTGTACTTTTCAACTGTTATGGCAACTGTTACTCAACCTGATTATTCCAAAAGAGGTGCTAATTATTGGCATGAAGGTATGAGTATATCCAATTTACCTGCTAACTAGTACTTACTATGATAGTTTATACCAGGCCAAGCACACAACTCAGAGCAAGAAGAAGAATTGTGTAATATTCACCACTTTAGGCTGAGTAACAAGAACTTGCTTTCAGGAGATATCAGTAATGAGTGACCTAGGATATGCAAGCAGCCTAAGCATTTACCTCAATATAATAAACAAAAATATTAAGGTCTTTATTAGATCAAGTTGATATAGTGACTTAGATAACTCCATGACAGATAAAGCATCAACAAAAATAAGTATCTTAGAACCCATAAATATTGGACCATCCTATTAGTTGCTAATAGCAACAAGCTAGATTGGCTTCTGTATTATCCAACAGGTACAGCAGGTCTCCAAGCTGAGGTTTCATGATTTATACTTAAACCACTCACAGCAGTGACTGCTGTACACATCTGAGGGGTAGATATTCAAAGAGTATGTATATAGTTGGTTTTATTATAGAGGTCACTTTATGGCCAAAGAAATTGACGCAGGAAGAAGAATTCAAAGATTGTGACAGACTTGAGATTTACAATTAATATGTCAAAAATTGATATTGACAATCTATTTGACAGATCCTACAAAGTTAGACCACCAGGTTCATGCTCCTAGTAGGAGAGGTATTGAGATTTCTATTATTGGAAAAGACTTTCTATTATATAGCTGAAATTTTTAGTCTGTATATGAACTGATGTTTCCTGGATCTGACACATTAATCACTTTCTAAATGATTATCACTACACTACAACGTATAACATCAAAAAGTATAGTATCCCATAACTCTCCTGTAGATGCTAGCAGCTACAATCAAGAAGTGTCATCTAGTGTTTGTAATTCTGAGAGAATATATATATAAGGAATCAGGCTAAGATACAGAAAGTCTCTAACGCATTGAAATTCTTGTAATAATAGGAAAGTAGAGTAAGATGTCTGATCATTAGGTAGTTTTGACTAGTATTTTGTGAGGCTACAATATATATCCTAGTTTTAGGTAACTGTTATACTACAGAATAAGGGATGAATATAGAGAATGGCTGAGATATTGGGGAATCTGGGATGAGTGTTAAGGGTTACCAGGATATAGGTAGGTTAGTAATGGCCTAGAACTCCAATGTAGAGGGTGAATGTGATATTGGAGGACCAGGAATCGGTACAGAGGGTCTGTGTATATATGCTGATCTTGACAAGAGTATAATTGAAATAGTATGAGGGATACAAACTTAGAGTTTAAAAGATGTGAGATGGAATTGAATTTTACTAGCTCATATTATCATGACTGTATTGCTAAAATTAAGTAGACTGGAGCAAAATTGAGGAAGTTTGAAGGAAAGGACAAATGGATACAACAGCAGAAATGTACAAGTACAGCCAATAGATATATTCATCATGTAAGTCTGATAAGATAATTTCAGTACCCCTTTTGCATGTAATATGTCCTTAGATAAGGTATCATATATATTGAATTTATTTCTCAGCTGCACTGGTAATTATAATGGGCTCAATGTACAATAAGGGACAAAAGAATTATTAGGGCATGCATAATCAAAGATAGATAACTGTTACAACAGGTAAGAAGTAATGAGGATAAATTTGCTAGCTAATAAGAAAGCCAGAGATCACGGTTTACAATCGCCAAAGCTGTCAAAAAAGAAAAAACAAAACTTAGTTCTCCTGAAAAGAGAATGTAGCCTGTAGTAGTCCAGCTAAGGTGGTAATTTTACAAGAATAGAGTCTTTGAATTATATGGCTGGCCCTATGAGGTAACCTGTATATTGAAAATCACTGGTACTTATTCTTGAAAAAGTGTTTCCAATCTCAGAAGTAGAAGGTTTTCTTGTTAGTACTATAGTGAGAGTATGTTGTTGTCTTTTTTATACAGTAGCTTTTTAGTATCATCTCAGATTATATTTCATAGAATTTTAGGTAGTCTTTGCAGGTATTGTGTAGTTGTCAGCACTCTTCTAGAGTCTTTGGTAGTATAACAGGTAGGGTTTGAAGGTCGAATAGCCCAAGGCACACCACAATAGAAGTAGACAGGAGTTTGGAGATGAGGTCTAGATGCGGACATACAACTGAAGCAAGTTGTACAAGGCTTGAGGTTCAGGGATTCAGGGTCAGGATTCACAGGTTTAAGAGGATGCGAAGCAGAAGAGAGGTATAATTCTGAGGTATAGCCTAAGGTGTCCAAAGGAGATTACCAGATTGTATAAAGAACATAAAATATAAGGGGGCACACCCCCTCATATACAAAGAAAATCCTCCTTAATCACTATTATGAAAGAAAGTCCTTGGTGTCATCTACAGCCGCGATCCTTCCATCAGGTTCCACCAAGTTCCATCACGTAGTAATATATCCCAATCATCATACAAATAAAATCCTGTACTGCAACCGACAAACTCAAGCCCAATAAATGCAATCAAAAACCCAATGCCTATTGCTCCTCCATTGCCGGGTGGCCGTGACAGGTAGATGGGAATTATCTTAGAATTGGACTATGTGAGACACTAGGAAGCATTAACCTCAAAGGATTGAAAATATTGCTAGAAGGGCTTTGGACTCATGTGAACTGCCACATCTGTGAGTTTATTGGTAGAAGAGAAATTAGTTGGAAATTGTATCTAGGACTGTCTATATGAACCTACTAGCTATCTCTCAGATAGAAAAATGTAGGACAAGTAATACAAGCATCAAGAAACATCTATTCATTTTGTCTCTATTTTATATTCTCTCTCAGCTGCCTTGCCCTTACTTATAAATCTTACTTTATGCTACAAGATAATGGAACGTGCAGTAGATAATCAAAGTCTATGAGTGACCTGACTCCCATATCTCCACTAAGAATACCTCTGCCAGCCTATATTTTACTGAAGTCCTTACCAAATATTCGGCCCACTGAGGTATTCTTGGCAAAGATGTATGAGTAAGGTAATGCAGGGGATCACAGGGGTGTATGGGTCACCATGGGTGGCAAACATCATTTATGGAGAAACTGCTCAGGACTGGGATCACACTCACCAATAGTAACTATTAGAAAATCAAACATCTCTTTGATTATCTCAATGAATAATTGTGAGACAACATTGAAATCTTTTCTGTAAGTACTTTAGAATATAGAGAAGTGGAATATATAAACTGTATTACATAATTATAAACTGTTCCTATTGTGTAGAGTTTTTATAATAGTTATTTTCAAACAAGACAGCTAGAGTTTTCCAGGATAGAAAAACAGAAAAACATATAGGAAGTATCTTCATAAGTGGGTTGAGAGATTGAATAAGCCTTATGAGCTTATAGCCTGTAGTTCTTCTTTTTATTTGGTACTAATTTTTAATATTATAACACCTAGTAGAAACTGATAGAAAATGAGCAAGTTACATACAAATTCAGTATGTATAACTATAGGATAACCTATTTGTGTAATAACTGGCAACTGTTACCTCTTTGAATTTACTTTTTAATGAGTGTTTATGTAGGTATACAGATCTCCAAATCATATAGAGAATCTTCTCACAGGCTACATCCTAGTACTATTTTAAGTCAAAATGGAGATTAATAAATTTAAACTATTGGGCTACTCTGATTCCATATATATATATCATAGTATAAATTGTTCAATATACTTATTAAATCTTGAGATAACTATCAGTAAGGTTTCAGACAGTTTAGAGGATTTTTTTTTATAATTTTATAGTTGGATAATAGTTTACCTATATTTTATAATCTACTTTAACAAATGAAGTCATAGAATATGAGAAACATATCTACTGAACTCCATATTAAGCATATTTACCCAGATAGATACTGTTACACAGGATACAAAATATAAAAATTGTAGGCCACTTTAGTAACAAGTTATTCTATAGTCAAATATATTAAATATAGGTATAGTTCACTTATAACGATACTTCTTATAGGTTTTTCAATTTTTATATATAGAAAACATCAAAATACTAGCATGAATTATATAGTTTTAGGTTAATGGTTCCAGTCCCAGTTTTCTCTCGCATACTTGGTACTTGCCAGGTGGCCATTTTTCCACACAGAATATAGACAAACTGGCACCCCCTTACATTTCCCTGTACTGCAAACTTCCCCCCCCCCAGCATCTCAGTTATGGTCAATAAATATATTTTTTAATGCAATAGAAAATGTATATCACAAGTTAAGGAAAAGAGGAACCGAAATACTGTGTCATTTCTGCATCCTCTCACACCTCCTCATACTACAAACTCCCCTGCCCCACCCCAGGCATTCTTAGTTACAGTCTATATATATCTCTTTATAATTTTATGGAAGTCATGTATTACGAGTTATGAGGGAGTGGAGCTGAAATACTATACTATTTCTGCATTGGGGTTCTGCAACCTGAACAAACCCTTGTTTCTCGGTAGACCTTCAGCCTCCAACAAGTTATAGGTAAAGGGGGCTTCCTAATAAAATTCATGATAGTTACGCCAGTATAAAATAAATGAGTTACTAGCTGTACTCTACAATAAACACTTAGTGATGACTAAAGGATCATACCACAGACAGGTAAAAAAAAAAAACCAATTTCTCTTTTAGTCTCTTATTCCCTCTAACTATTACACGCTTATTTCTAACTAATAGCTAATACCAAGAATATATCAACTACAAAGAACAAACCAACTTCTCTGGCACTTACAGGTAAGTCTCCCATCCTACTAGTACTTACAAGTAAACACACAAACTAACAAAGAAAACAAAAGACAAACTCATCCCTCCCCCATACAGGTAGGTCTTCTATATATAAGCAAATTGAAAAAGCTTACAAAGAAAGAACAAACCTACTCTTTTCCACTGTACCCCACAGTCCTACTTCTTTCTACCTTACACTTTCCTGCATACTCTAGCATGTGCTCCTTTCTGTTACCCTCTCCCATACCCCTTCCTACTATACTTTTCTATCATCCTCTCCCCTAGACTATACACTACCACTGTGTATACCTAATCTTCTCCTGAAGTACTCTCCTGCCAAGCAGACCAACAATCAACATATAGTGAGCTAACCAAAGTGAAGAAGGAATGGGGGAAAAGTAGGAGAATGGAAAAGCAAAGAAAAAGAAAGAAAGGAAAGGAGGTAAAGAAATAACTGAGCAAGCATGGTGAGCAGCATTTCGGGTTTCCAACACTTCCTATACTGAGATCAGCAGAAAATCTAGTGTTACTGGATTTTAGAGTACTTAGTGTTCAGACTTGACTTCCTTGTAGATGGAATGTACTTTTTGTCTGCTCTGAGTACAAACAGATCAAGCAGCTCTTAGTGAAAACAGAGTTGACAAAATGGTTCCTAGTTACAGAATAAATGAAGGAGGAAGCAAAATACATTTAGGTAGATGTTGGCCAATATAGTACAGGTATGTTGTATCTATATCCACTATTTTTCTACCCTGTTCTGACCATGTATAAGGAAAATCATATTTTCTTTCATACCTGTTAGTACGTTGTCTGGTTATGAGCAAGACCACAGTTTACCAGAAGTATAAATACCAGGAGTTTTCTCTTGGACCAGCATATGACTGGTAAGCAAGTAGATGTTGAGTTCCTGTTTACCCTTCAATGGGGAAAACAACAGGACCTCAGAATACTTACTAGTAATGAAATTACTGATCCAAGTTGGTATTGATATTGAAGTTCTTGGTTTGTGGTACTTCTAGTACTACCAAACCAGGGTGAAGCTAGAGAATTGTAAAAGAGTAAGTACAATACTTGCTACCATTACATAAGTAACTGGAAATAGAATAAAATTTTTACAGTATTCTGATAGTTATCCCCTTCTCTAACTCCTGTCTCTGTACTAAGAGTTGACTCCTCTTTTAAAATAGCCTCCATGGGGCCACAGAGAGGATAGTATTGAGGCTGCTCTTCTTGCATGAGTGATTGTACTTTTGACTATTATGGCAACTGCTACTCTACCTGATTATCTGGCGCTGCTAGTGGTGTTTGTATTACCGGTAATAGAGTTCTTAAATAGGCTTGAAGGCTAAAAGGCTAAACTTTGAATGGCGTTAAGGAGAATATTACAAAAGAGGGGGTAATTGTTGGCATGAAGGTATGAGTATATTTAATTTACCTGCTAACTAGTACTTATGATAATAGTTTCTACAAGATTAAGCACACAACTCAGAGTAAGAAGAAGAAGCTTTACACAATATTCACCACTTTCAAGCTAGGCTGAGTAGCAAGAACTTGCTTTCTGGAGATATCAGGAATGAGTAATCTAGGGTATGCAAGCACCTGGAGCATTTACCTCCATTTGACAAACAAAAATATTAGGGCCTTTATTAGATCAGGCTGATATAGTGACTTAGATGACCCTATGATAGATAAAGCATCAATAAAAGTAAGTATTATAGAACCAATAAATATCGGACCATACAATCAGTTGCTGTAGGTAATAAGATACAGCCACTAGACAAAAGTCTTGGTGATAGCGTGATGTGAGACAGTCCGTGCCACACCAAATGACGTAATACCGCCCACATCCTCCTGCCGGCCGCCCCGAAACAAAGCAGGGAAACATCGGATAAAATATTTAACATTAAAAATTAAATATTAAGAATTAGGAATTACAAATTAGATATTAGAAATTAGAATAATGAAACAAAAAAGGAAATACTGGCTCGGGGGCTAATATCGAGTATACCAGCCTTTGGCATCAATGATGGCGGAAACTCGGGAAAGCATTGAGCGCCAGAGCTTTTCGAAGAAGGAGTCAGGAATTGTGGCCCACACAAGAGCTAATACTTCAGCCAGCCGCTGCCGAATTCTGCTGGGCCCGCCTCGGGTATCCAGGATGTCTGGATACTGAATGTAAAGCCGGTACTTCAACTCAACCCATGAGTGTTCGATGGGGTTCAGATCGGGGGATAATGGGGGATGCGCTTCAAGGTCAACACCATTATCCTCGAACTACTGGCGTGTGTTGCGTGCCGTATGTACTCGTGCATTGTCCTGCTGGAATAGTGCATCTCCCAGCTCGAGCTCCACCTCCCGCATAACTGATGGAAGATGCCTATCGAATAGGCCAATATAAACCCACCGGTCCACTTTGCTCTCCAAAATTAGGACCAAGGGCCCCTGGTGACCTCCCCAAAAACACCCCCATACCATCAACCCCACCTCATTTATTTTTCCTCGTGGGTTGATGCAGTCAGCAAGCCACTTCTCTTCTGGGGTTCTAAAAACCCCTTTTTGTGCTGGATTAGCTGACTTGCGCACAGTGCACTCGTCGCTATACACAATATTGCGAAAATCCCCAGCGGTCCAATCTTTCCGAGCAAGTGCCCAATCTAATCTTTTTTTGGCGTGGGCGGCAGTCAAGCCAGGGCGTGTTTGGGCGAGCCACTTTTTAATGTTGGCTTCGCAAAGAACGCGATCGATAGTGCGGATCGAAACGTGAGGGGCATGACGATTTCGCAGCTCCAGCCTTGTCATCCCAAAGTCTTTTTGGGCAGCCCGAATTATTACTCGCCGCTCACGCTGGCTGAGAATAACTGGCCTACCGGAGCATGGAGCATTTTCTATATGGCCTTGGTCACATGCTCGGGCAAGAAAGTTGCGTACAGTAGACCATGGACGGTTGACCAGCGTGGCAACCACCGAAATCTTTTCATAGCTATGGAAAAAGGCAATTATCATACCTTTTTCCACATCTGTCATCTCCTAGCGGGCTGTTTTTGGCTTGTGGCGCGAAATGTATTTCGTTTTGGGTTGCATTTTGGTGTGTATCACATTGTTGATATCTACGCGCCCTACTTTCATATCATTGCTGAGTCACTCCTGACTCAGCATCACCAAGACTTTTGTCTAGTGGCTGTAGATTAGCTTTTGCATTATCTAATAGGTACAGCAGGTGTCCAAGCTAAGCTTCAATAATTTATACCTAAACCACTTACAGCAGTAACTGCTCCATACCTCTGAGGGGTAGATATTCAAAGAATATGTATCTGGTTGGTTCCACCATAGAGATCACTTTATAGCCAAAGGAATTGGCCCAGGATCAAGAATTCTAAGGTTGTGACAGACTTGAGATTTACAATTAATATGTCAAAAATTGATATTGACAAACTATTTGACAGATCCTACAAAGTTACACTGCCATGTTTGGGCTCCTAATAGGGGAGGTATTCAGATTTCCATTATTGGAAAATACTTTCTACCCTGTGGCTGAAATTTTGAGTCTATGAATAAACTGATATTTTGTGGGTCTGACACATGAATCACTTTCCCACTGACGATCACTGCACTGCAACATATAACACCAAAAAGTATGGCATTCTATTACCCTCCTGCAGATGCTGGCAGCTGTGGTCAAGAATTTTCACATAGTATTTGTGATTTTAAGAGAATATATAAGGGACAAGGCTAAGGCACAGAAAGTCTCTAATGCATTGAAATTACAGTAATTATAAGAAAGTAGAGCAGGATGTCTAATCATTAGGTAGTTTTGACTTGGATTTTGTAACGCTACAATACATACCATGGTTTTAGGTGACTGTGATACCACAGAATCAGGCATGGATGTAGAGGATAGCTAAGATATTGGGAAATCTGAGATGAGTGTTGAGAGTTGCTAGGATATGGGTAGGTTAGTGATAGTCTAAGGTGTGGAGGGTGGATGTGATATTGGAGAATGAGGAATGGGTATAGAGGGTCTGTGTATGGATACTGATCTTGACGTGAATATGATAGAGATAGCATGAGGGATACCAACTCAAAGTTTAAAAGAGGTAAGCTGGAATTTAATTTTGCTAGCTCCTATTATCATGACTGTGTTACAGAAATTAAGTAGATTGGAGTGAAATTAAGAAAGTTTGAAGGAAAGGACAAATGGATGCAATAGCAGAAGTGTATAAGTACAGCCAATAGATATATTCATCATGTAAGTCTGATTAGATAATTGTAGTACCTGTTTTGACAGTGGGTGTGATGTGTTCTTAGATAAGGCATGTGATGAATTTATTTACTAGTATCAGCCACACTTGTAATAATAATATGCTCAATGTACAATAAGGGATAAAAGGGTTGTTAGAGTATGCATAATGAAAGATAGATAACTGTTACGAGAGATAATAAGTAATAAGAATAAAGTTGGTAGTGTAACAACCCTACGTTATAGAGCTATGGCAACCTAAGTCTACACCCATACATAAGACTAAGAGGTTAGATGGTAGACTAGGCGGGCATACATACGCATGGCCGAGGGATATCCGATGGTCCGGGTATCCCAAAGAACAGAAGGTACTTAAGGAATAGGTGTACCTAAGTAGTGGAAGTAACATGACTATGTCTGCTTCGGCCTAAGGATAGGTCAAAATGCCAGGTGAGTTCACCCTGTCTAAGGAGGTCACATTACCCTGCTATGGAGACTAGTTTCGTATCACCATGGACATACTTATCCTACCTTTGGGACACTATTACGCTACCTTCCATCGGAAATGTTCTCGGAGAGATTCTGTGAAATGTTAAGATTGTTTGTTACGCAATGACAATTGATGGGTACTTGCTGGCACACTAATCGGAAGACTATGGGAGGAGCTGGAGTGCTCCGAACATGCTATAACTTGGCAGGATTATTTCTAACAGGTACCTGCGGCCCCAGAGTTCGCCCCGGGTGTCATGGGCCAAAATGGGTAGAGTTGCTATCTTACTAGTTAAATGGAATCATTGAAGACATGTCTATAACACTGTATACGCCGCTGCCGTCCGTCCGACCAGAAGCTGTTCGCAGGATATATATAATGAACGGGATAGTAAAATACGGCACCGCAATGTGGGAGAATGATATGGGAGGATAGTGAGTAACTCGCACGTTGTCTTCTTCTTACTCAACTAACTGGGGTAACAAAAGCATATAAGAAAAACATAGCACCATTCTAAACCTTCCATCTATCACCACCGAAGTCCTTCCTTCTACCAACCCTCCATCTAGTAACAAAGGAAAGAACATCCACATAATCCTTGACAAATGAAATCCTCCTCTGTAGCATTCGCTTTCCTCTCTCTTTAACCACAAACGCCGTAACCATGTCCTGCAGTCTCTTTTCCCGTAACTATGAT